>CM053792.1:96303293-96890793 GCA_028749045.1 Cupressus sempervirens
GGATGAAAATGTTAAGTGACTGAGTATAATTATACGTATTGATCGAATTCTAGTATTAACTAAGTAAAATGGAAGTAAGTGTGAATGTCAAGTTTTATAGTGAAGATAGAGACAACTATTATACACCCACCAAAGGTATGGAGTATCAATGAGGCCTTAAAATTGAATTATTAAGCTCAGGGTAAACTTTAAGAAAGTCGCCTCCAAAAAAAGATATAAAATAGTGGCGAATCTTTCATTATTTTGAAAAAACAAAATTATTTATATTGGCAAAAATCTCAATTTTTCATTCTAAATATGATTACTTTTGAATCATAATTTTTTTTTGTATAAAATATTGACGAATCTCAATAATAATAGGACGTTCATTAATCACCATGGAATATTGCAAATCAAAATTGAACTTTTTTTTACCTTGTGGACTGTTATGAGAATCATTACATATACTTTAAATCAATAGTGAATAATAAATATTGGTGATATATCCCTAAATTAACTAATAATTATGATAATTATTGGCCAGTTCAATTTAATTTCTCCAATAATATATTATATTTAGGTAACTCAAATCTATTCATGTAACGAATATTTGAGTTTAAATTTTTTAATAAAATAAATTATTGAGCAATTTCAAATATTCTAGAACTGAATTTTATAAAACTATGGTGATTTAGATTGTATCAAATCTTAAACTATTAGCCAAATTACTAGCCAAAAAATTCTAAAATTAGTTTACGAATATTAGCCACTAAACTATACCCTAATTAAGCTAAATAGTGAATTTTGTGAATCATTTTGTGCACTTTGCATTCAAGTTTTCTAAGAGAGAAATGATCTAGATTTTTTTGAGTAATTTGAGAGAGTTTGTGAAATATTTCGTTTGTGCCTTTGGTGATAAAAGTCAATTGTGGTCAGTTGTGTGGAGGCAAAGTTTCATAGAAGATTGTGATCAAACCTGAAAATGAAAGAATGCCATCGAGTTCAATTGTAATTGAGAAGAAAATAGAATTGAATGTAAGTAATGCTCAATTGGTTAAGAATGAAGCTTGTCCCCCACCTAAGTTTAGAGAATATCCAGAGATTATGATGAAGGGTGATCCTTCAGGTTCCCATCCATCTAGCCCACCTAGGATTATTATGATTCACAATGTAAGATTGTGTTACATGTGGAAAATTGGAGAAATAGGTGATTTTGAAATGAGGAATACATATGAGAAGTTATGAATTAATGAATGATTTAAAGATGAGCATAAACATGTTGCCAAAATAAGGTTGACACATGCCCTAAATTTTCCAAGGGTTTTTAAGGTAGAATGGATCAAAGATCATTTTAAGTTGAATTCATGGCATGAAACTTTGGTTGGAAGATGGACTGGTAAGGATTACCAAGAATATCATTCATCATGACATGGGTTACCCTATTTTGGAAAGGGTAAAGACCATTCATTGCCAAGTTAAAGATGCAATTGAGACCAACACATTGGAAAAAAGGAATAGGAAAGGAATGGTGATCTCTACAATCAAGAATATAGAGATTGAGTTTGTTGCTAGAGTAATTACACACAAAGTCTATCAATCTAGCTGACATGATAGTGTTTCCTATGTTTCTCTTGATTTGAAAGGGAAGATTATCAAGAAAGATCATAACTATGACCTTGCAAATCTCCAACTAACCCAATTAGTCAAGAACTTGGGTAGTATAAGGAAAGAAAAGAATAGTTTGTGTAAGTGTGAACCTTTGATTGTTTGTATGTTCTTCTATGTTTAGAATTCATTTCCTACTATTGGTAATGTCTTTCAAGATAGCAAGAAACCTATAACTCAAAAAATAAATGAGTTTATTAGTCAAATTTATGCAAATTGTAAGATCATCATGGATGGATATTGTGAAGAGTTTAAGATAATGATGAAGAGAGAACAAGGATTCCCCAATCCCTTGTTGATCAATACTACAATTATATGTGTTCCTTAGTTGACACTGATTATACATATGCACAAGTAGTTATACCTAGGTTTGCATGGTTGGAACATCTACCATATGAGGTTAAAATTGATGAAGTGACAACAAAAATTACTTCTATATTGGCCAATGAAGTTGATAAGGATGTTGATCAATTCAAGAGGTATGAAACAAATAAACTAAATATAACTATACACATAAATACTCCAAAGATAAACAAGAGGAGAAGAATCATGCTTGAGAACTTGGATTAAGCAATTGGAGAAGGATGTGAGAACATTATTCCTCTACAAATTACTAAAGGAAGAGGTGAGGACTTGAGTAGTGAGGGAAAACAGTAAGATGTAAATGAAGAAGTAGAAGGAAAGGGAAAAGAGATAGTAGTTTTTAAACCACAAAAGGCTAAAAGAAAAGAAATTGTAATTATTGAGCCCCAAGTGTTGAAGAGCTTGAAATTAGTTACTAAGAAAGTATTTGCACCACTGAAGATGTAACCAAGACAAATAAATAAGTAGCCAAGGCTAATAAACCTGTCCAGAGGAAGATTTTGACAAAGAGAAAGAACAATAATAAAGAGGAACAACCAACAAATCTCACTAAGAAGCCAAGAAAAAGGCTTGTAACTAAAAAAGAGGAAAATGATGATGAAGAAAAGATAGCATCAAAAGATATAAGTCATTTTACTATTGTAGTGCATAAGCCCCAAAAAATAGTTGATGAAATATGTCGCAACATCAAGGAAGTTTGAGGAGTTTCAAGATTTCATTTCATTAAGTATGAGAAATTGGATGTTGCTGATAAGAACAAGGCTTATGAAGCCAATTTGGACATGATGGATAAGTTCAAATACACTCCATTGGACTTAGGAAATATGATTCCTAATGAACTGTATGCCAAAGTTGATGAGAGGTGGAAATTTTCACTAAAGACTGAAAGAAAAATAAGGGAAGCTACACTTGCTATTGTCATACCTAAAATAAGTAGGAAACAAATTACAAAGGAAATGAAATATTATACTAAGAAATATTATCCTAAAACTAAATCTTTCATGATTCTCAAAGGAAAAATTGAACATGTAGTAGAATAAAGTAAAACTATATGGAAGAAGATATATGGAATTATGCCTAAAGATGAATAGAAGAATGAGGACAAAGAGGATGAATAGATAGAACTAGATAATCATGATGATGTGGTCCATCAAGATGAAGTGAAAATTGAAATAGTAACCATAGAAGATGAGCCTAAGGAGAATCCAATAAAGGTTGTGAACATTAAAGAATCTGAACCATATCAGGCTATGTTGATCGAGCAAGAAGAGGAGGGAACTCCACAATTCAACTCAATACAAGAGTTGTTCCTTAACAAAAATCTTGTGTCCATACAACTAAAGGACTATCCTAAGATAGAGACAAAGGTATGCACACAAATAGTAGACTCTACACCAGTTATTCCTACTATTCCCATGTTTTCAATAAGTTTAAATGATAGCCAAGTTGAAGCAAAAGATGGTGATGCCAAGAAACAAGTTATGCCAACTAATGAAGAGAACAATGCACCTAGGCCAGAAAAAGAAAATGACACCAATTAGGAAAGTATTAAATTTGGAAGGTGAGAAGGAAGACAAGAGAATAAATGATCAAATAGATCAGTTTTATAAATGTAATAGACCAAGTGCCTTAGGGCCTCAACAAGAGGGGACAAAGGAGGTAGGACAATTGAGTTTGGTCAATGAACTCAATACAATTGAGAAAGAGTAGAAGCAAGATAAATCTATACATCAATTGGGTAAAGACAAAAGAAAATGTGAGGAGATTAAGATGGATAAAAAAAAAATTGAGTCTAGAAGTACAACCATAAGGTCTATAGAAGACTATGCTAAGTAGTAGCACCAGACTCCAAAGAGAAAATATTGAAGAAGAAAATGCAGGTTGAAAATAGATTGGTACAAGTATGAAAGTGTGTTTCAATCATTGTATTGTCACTAATGTCAAACCTATTATGTTGGTAAGATAATTTCTTAAATGATTTGAGTATTATTATTTGTTTGATTGATGAAGAGGATTTGATCAAATAAGATAACAAGAATACCTAGAGGAAAGGTTGAGTTATGATAAAGAAAAGAAGTAAAAAGATTAGTTAAGATAGTGATATTATAGTGCATTGATTATCTACTTAAGGTTGCAAAGGTTGGATACATTAACAAAGTCAAGAAGAATAAGATAGAAGAATTGAGTTTGCCAAGCCTGACTGACAGGATAGTAGGTGTTAAGAAAAGTTAGTACAAGCTAAGTGTAAAATTAGTTGCAACCAAACAAAATTAAATTCCAGTGTATGTCAAGTGATACAGTGTAAGCCAAATAAATTTTAGTTCATATTGAGCACCAATAAACATTAGTTCATTTTGAGTGATTTGATAGTGGATTTAGTCCAATGTAGTATGTGTTGAGCATCAAAAGCAAGTAAATATCGAGTGATAGCAATATGAGAAAGATTATGAATTCGATGAATCTAAGTTGACAAGTTTGATTTCCTAGATTGTGTGAACCATGTGGAAGATAACTATGATGAGTTGGGGGCATAAAATTTATGATAAATTTTTTTGGGGTGAATTCAAATTGGATTCAAGGATAAGTTTCTAGAAAGGGACTAAAATGAAAAAGTGGGTAGATTCATTGAATCCTACCTAACCCTAAAATAGATTATGGAGGATGAGCAACAAAATATCTAATTTCTCTTTATGAGGGGATACAAGATTTGAAACAACACATGGCATCTATGAGAACAAAAGAAAGACAAGGAGTCTAGGGTGTTGTTTCATATGGTAGCCAAAATATAGAATTTGCAATTGGCATGAAAAGTAAAAGGACTTAAAAGGATGGATTCTTGAAGGGTGAACAAGCTATCAGAGCTGAAGTGAATGAAGCCAAGTAGAGTGGAGGAGTAAATTGAGACTTTTAATCTACAAAGTGAGCTATATTTTGTTATCAAATCAAGCCTTATTATTACTCTCTAATAATTATATCAATTTAGGTAAAATCATTTGGATTAAAGTTGACCTAAAGGTCATTTGTATATCCCGTAACTAGGTGGCATTCTAATGGAATGACCTAAAGCCCTCTAACAATACTCACTCCTAACATGGTGATTGAAATAATTTAACTAGGTAACATTTAATAATGTGCTATGTAACCTCTAAAGGGTTGGCCTTTCATAGGGCATCACTTCAAAATAGTGAGAATTAGTACATGTTACTAGTGATTTTTCACAAATTGGGCTTCCATGTAAAATCATTGTGTCAAATGTGTTATTAAATCTATTATGTTTCATTGTTACATTTCTACAAATTTTATTTGGTAGTAACTTACAACTTTAATAGTTGTATGATCTAATACAGATCCATGCATAGTGAATATGTTTTAAGGATATGGTCTCACTAAGTTGTGAAAAATTTTATTTGTACATCTAGACCTTGGATAATTGATTCACTACCCCCCCACCACTAAGTTATTCTAAAGAATTCCAACAATTGCTATCAAATCTAGCTACTTAAGAGGACTAGTTTGAAGGTACTAGAAGAAAATGATCAAGATATCAAAAAGAGAGATACACAAGCTTAATAGAGATAACTTTACTACATGGAAAAGTTTGATGAAGCTATACCTAGGAGGTCTCGGAGACCATGTACAATTTACAATTGCCACTTAGCATGTTGACCCTACTGGACCACTAACTATTGAAGATCTAAAAAAGAAGAAAGAACACAATTAGGAAATCTTGGAGATTTCCTCTAACCTAAGTTATGTCAAGTTTGATGACATACAAGGGTTGTGACAGTGCAAAGAAAATGTGGGATGCTCTTCACACCATCTATGGAGGTGATGCAAATGTTTTGAGAGCGAAATTTGAAATTTTTAGAGGTAAGTTTGATGATATGAGAATGCAAGAAGGTGAGAGTGTTTCTTAATATTGCTCTAGGAACTAAGATAAGAACTAATGCCCATCTATGTTATTAGAGTTTCTGTAATATAAGAACTAAGATGTATACTAGGTTCTAATCTGACTCTTGAAGGTCTAGTAGGTAGACTCACTACTTTTGAACCATCTAATTTTGACAACTTCAAAGCTAAAAATGCGAAATTTTCTTTTAAAGCTAAGCTATTATTAAAAGAACCTAATGAGAAGAGGAAGAAAAGGGAAAAATATGTTTCCAGTGATAGTGATACAGATGAGGAAGATGTTGAATAGCTTGAAGCAACACTTGTAAGAATATTTGACAAAGGTAAAGGAAGATTCAAAGATATCTTTTAATTGCAATGAAGTTGTTCATGTTGCTACTAGATGTCCATAGAAGAAGAATAGTAGAGGTGGACATAAATATAGAAGTAAGAGAGGTAAAGAAAACAAAGATTTCAAAGACAAAGGCAAGAAGTCTTGCTCCATTGCAGAAGAGGAAACCAAAGATGGATCAAATGAACATCATGATGAACTAGTGTATGTTGCAATGAAGAATGAATTTGATGAGGATGAGGCAACTGTACTAGTGTCTTATGTGAACAAGAATGATAGATGGATCACTAGAGATGGGTGTTCACATGACATGACTAAGATAAAAGTAAGTTCATTACTTTGAATTATTATGATGGAAATAGTGTAAGGTTTGGTAATAATGCACATGTCTGATAAAAGGAAAAGGTTCTATAAAAATCATAGAAATGATTTCATGTGACAATGCTTATTATGTTGAAGGACTTAAATATAATTTGTTAAGTGTGTCACAATTAAATAGTTTAGGCTGCAAGTTTGAGTTTGAAAATAAGATTGCTAATATATATGATACTGATGGAAAACTAATTGGAAAAGGTGATCAAACTAGAGCTAATTTGTTCTACCTTGATATGAATGATGCTACATGTCTAGTTGTATAATTTGATGATGTGTGTTTATGGCACAAGAGGTCATGTCAAGTTATTTTTGATAACTTGGTTAGTATCAGTAACATGAAAAGAGTGAGAGTTTTTCCTAAGTTAAAGAAACTTGACAATATAATTAGCAAACAATGTTAGGGAAAATGACAAAGTCTAGTTTTAAGAGTAAGACTCATACCTCAAAAGGAATTTTGGAGATTGTTTATCTTGACTTGTGTGGACCAATTGAAGTATAGAGCTACAAAGGTGATAAGTATATTATGTTTTTTGTTGATGATTATTCTAGGATGATGAATGTTATGTTTCTGAAACATAAATTTGATGCGTTTCAAATGTTTAAGTGGAGCTTAGCAAAAATTATGAAGGAAAAAGGTAAAAATCTCAAATGTTTGAGATTTGATAGAGGAGGATTATTTACATTAGATGAGTTTGAGATGTTTTGTAATGACAGAGGAATCAAAAGATAGACATCTACCCCTACCATCCCTCCACAAAATGGAATTATTGAAAGGAGGAAAAGATCTATAATGGATTGTGCTAGGAAACTCATGATGTAGAAAAATGTTGCTTTGAAATATTGGAGAGAGGTTGTAAGTATAGCTATCTATACCTTAAACCATGTGTAATTCAAGAAAGGTACTCTATCAACACCTTTTTGTGAGTTTTCATTTTGCACAATTCTTAATGGAAAGAATCCTTTCAAACTCCTCTCTTGAAAAGGTAATCCAAGGATCAACTCCAAGGTTCTGAGTGATCTTGCAACCTACTAGAATCTGCTCAGTTGAAGATAAATGTGAATGTTCACGAGGAAGCCTTTTCTGGTTCAAAAACTCCAGATAAGATGTAGAATCTACTTACTATAAAAAAAAAAACAATAAAACAAACACAAAAGAACTATGTTTTTGTATTTTTCTATTTTTTAATGAATGCAATTTAATAATGCAACTATATGAATTCCTAATTTAACCAAGGGGTTAGTAAAGAAAATAATGAAGATAAGGTGACAAGAAGTTTAAGAAAATAACATGAAAAGGTAAATCCTAATGGACATAAACTATGGAAACAACACATCTACGAGTTAAGCTTTCAAAAAGATCAATAGGTAACCAATGAAAGTAGGAGCAACACTTCCTTAATTCCACTAATGCAATTGTCAATGGAGAATTTAGTAATTCTAAGATGTTTCACTTTTCATCAAATCACAAGTCCATGGAAGGTACACTCATTCAAGACAAAAAGTTATGTAGGAATAATATGATGATCTCTTCTCAAAATAAGTACATCAATAGAATTTGTGAAACCATAGCAAACACCATAATTAAAAGATTGCACAACCAAAAATAATGCAACAAACCTTTGGCTCAATTATATTCTCTAAACATATATCTACAAAATATAACACAATTAGGAAAGAATCATTACACTCCAAATGAGAGCACCAAAAGCATAAA
The DNA here is from genome assembly GCA_028749045.1 of Cupressus sempervirens. NCBI lineage: Eukaryota > Viridiplantae > Streptophyta > Pinopsida > Cupressales > Cupressaceae > Cupressus > Cupressus sempervirens. The sequence continues at coordinate 96,311,630 of CM053792.1, forward strand.
TTATTGTAAACTAACAATAGCCTTGATTACATATTACAATCTAGAATTTATAAGAAATCTTCTCCTCAATTTGTGTTGAGAGTCAAAGATATCTTTATGCAATAGTATGCTTTTAAACTAATAAAACAAATCTATTTATGTACAAACTATCTATCTAATTGGTGATAAGTAAGACTCCATCCATTTTATATTTTTAATTGGATGCATGAGCCTTTACATGTCATAAAACAAAGAAAGCATGAAAAAATTATAAAGCAAAAGCCTTTAGTTAATCTAGAAGTGACTGGATGTGGCAAAAATAAAAGCTCCATCTTCACTAGGCATCCACAGGAGTTAAACTATTGTTAGAATGTGTTTATGATGCATGGAAAGCTCTAATTTTAGAACTGATAGTTAACTATCAATGCACCTCTAAGTTCTTCAAAATCTTCCAAAACACTACTATAAAAGCACACCTAGCACACCTAGCACAATAGTGCACCTTGGAAGCAAGCTCCAAAAATTGTAAAATTTCACTAAGTGTCAAAATTGAAATTATGGTATCTAGTTTTTGTTCCCCTTTATATTAGAGCTATTTCTATATACTTACCCTTGAATTTCTCAATTATCTTAGTGACTTGAACTGCATCTAACAAATCTAAGGTGTTATATTTATCTTTTATTTTCTACTTGTAGTTGCCCACTTCTATATGAGTCTCTACAAAATATCCAAGTTTTACATCCAACTCTAATAAAGCTTCTTATGTTCTAAATGTCTACCTAATATCTTCATCATTAGAAGCTTCTTCAAAATTCTGTCAAAATTTCTCAACTACTACTTCTATTGGTACTAGCTTCTCTTTTGCATCATGCTCAAAAATGTGCAAACATGCATTGCTATAATGTTTCTTAGCTTCTAAAATTTTCTCTTGGGCTTGGTCCTTGAGCCTATGAATCTCTTCATGTAATGTCTCCATTACTTTATTTCCATCTGCAATCTTCTATATCCAATCACCTATTTTATCTAATCCCTCAACTATATATACATCCATCAGCATCTGATACCTTTGTCCTTTAATAGACTGTAATGCTTGCAAGTATTTTCCCCAAGTATGTGCTTCATCCATTAGACCAAAATCTTGATTCAAAATGGATACTAGCCTATCCACATTATCTCTCATGACGTGTAATAGCTTCAAATTTCCTTGTATAACCATTACACCTTTCTCCTCAAAACTTTCCCTCCACTATTGACAAGCTCTGAAAAATGGATCCATTTCGGTTGTACCCATGTCTCTTCCCTTAATTGTTGTATTTAAAGTCTCTTCCAGATGCTCAAGGTCCAAGAGACCAAAAACTTGACTCATATATCCTTTTAGGATTTCATTTTTCCTTTTAAGTGTTATTAGTTCTACCCCATCCTACTCCAAGCTCCTAAACACTTCCTTCATTCCTGTTGTAACCATTAGTTTTTTAGTATCCAAGGTAGGCTTTCCAAGCATAACCTACCTGATTTGATAATCTCATAGAGTCAACTCTTCAACATTCAAATGCAAAGGAGGGATAGCCACATGAGAAAACAAGTCTTGGTTCTGATCACTCATAATGAAGGCTAATGCTTGTGCATCTTTTGGTGGTGAATTAGGTTTCCTTAGGACTTCAATAAATTCCATCCTATCTTCCTCATCTGTCGTGAATTGCTACTTTTTATTTCTTATTACCTCTTTTCTCAACCACCGTGGGATACGTTCTAATGGAGATTTTCTTTTAGAGGGTGGAATCTATTCTGCAATGCCCTTTCCCTTATCTCCTCTTTCTAGAGTCCTCCCCTTTTGTGTGAGATTTAATTCAAGGGCCTCTATATCTATGGAGCCAATAGTTCTCACCTTGGTGTCTAGGTAATTTTGTTGTGGTTTTTCACTTATCTATACTTCTTTCGACACTTCCTCAGTGGATACTTGTTCTAGCTCTCCCTCCTATCCTGTTTGGACTTTCTCTTCTTCATTATTTGGAGGAAGGGGAGTAGCCAACCCCTTATCAAGACAAAATGTGACTTGCACCTGGGATGGTGGCACTACCTTGGGCCCTTATGATTCTGGTGGCATTTGAATCCTCTCCTCCTATTGAAGTTGATTGGTTCGAGTATCCTTGATCTTATCTCCCACCAATTCGGTACCCACTAGCATGAAATCAAAATTTGATGTCTTGAAAACATTAGTGCCTTCCACATCATACTAATCTATCCATTGTTTCATCTCATATTTTGATGTGGTAGATTGAATGTGTTGCTCAGGAATAGATGGAGGTGTGATGGTAGAGCTTCTTCTCCTTTCTAACTCTATAGCTCTTGCTAGATGAGTCCTCCAATTCAAAGGTAAGTTAACCTCTTTATCCTCATCATCCTCTTCTTCTACTTCTTCATGGATTCATTTAGGAACTGATGGGAAAAGAATCACTTTCTTGATCACCTTTTTCCTTCTCTTTACTAGAGTCTTAATCTTTCTTCTTTTAGGCATAATGGGGGAGGCTTGCTCTACTTGCTAAGGTAGAAAAACCTCTTGTACTTTAGTTTATACTTCCCCTTGACCTTGTTCAATTGGTGGCACTTGGGGATCACCTTGATCTTGTGAAGCTTCAACATCTTCTAACCCTTGTACATTTTCTTCCCTAGTCTGTGTAGGTGCCTAAATTTTTTCCTCTTCTAGTTTATCTTGTTGAGGAGAATTCATCTTCCTCTTGCCCTTACCTTTACCCTTTTGAGTTTGATAATAACCAACTAGTCTATCAAGTTGGTGCACCATTTCTATCCTTACTAGTGACTGGGTTGTAAATGCATGCATCATGACCTTTGCTCCTCGACCTTTGGTCAGGTAGGATTGAGCATGAAAGACTACTATTTTAGGAATTAGATCAAGTTTAAATGGCTTCTTGATCCAATCTTGCATCAATTTAATGATGTGCCTCACCCTATTGTTGATATCCAAGTTTTCCTTAGCATTCATGATAGGCTTGTCACCAATCCTATCCTTGTTGAACAATGGATCAAGCAACTCCTTTGATTCTTGTTGCACAATCTTCAATAGAATCTTTATCTTCAAGGCCTTCTCTACCAAATATAAAGTCATCCTATAATAATCCCTTATGTAGACCTTGTAGTCATCTATTGCATTCATCCAATGATCTTTAACTATATCCTCATGCTGGAATGTTTTACCCGCTAAGTATTACACTCTCCCGATATTGTCAAAATAAAGCCACAGAAAATTATAATCTTCTAAGGGATATTGATCCCATTCATATTCAAAAGGCACAATGTCTTGTCTTCGATCCACCTAAAAAGGTCCTATAGTCATAGGCCACATCCGCCATGTTTTGTGTTGCTTTCTAACTCTGTCATATGTAGACAAGAGTTGTTGGGAGATCTCTAGGAGGATAAGTCTATCACTGGGATACCTAGGGAGTTTCTTAAGGTTGATAGTTGTACCTACTACCTTCAAATATGTAAATTTTTGTAACTAGATATAATAAGCTTTGACTAGTGATATTTGTGCAGCTACCTCCTCTAATATTCTCTTTGCATTATCCCCTTCTATGAACCAGATTATCACAAAGATGAAAGCATCATTCACTATTTTGTACTCCCTACTTTTCTCTGAAAGCTTTTTCTTTACTAGCTTAGGATATACTATGTATGGCCATGCATTGGCATCTTTCATACTACCTCTTTTATACAAACTTTGATAATTTGTTGCTCTTGCAGCTAGTAGGTATAACAAATATGAATTCATATAAAATCTTTGATTATTCTTTACAACCACCAGTTGTTCTCCCAAGTTCTCACCAAGAATAGAGGCCCAATCAAGTGACATCTTTTTCATCTTGATAGTCTCGATCAAATGCACCATCCAAATGTTCAAATATCTTGATGCAGGAAAACCCATGACTCTACTCAAAAGTATAATTGAATACCCAATATCCTCCTTCATGTAGCCCTATGTCATATCCACTTTGCTATCTTTCCATCCTAGGGAAGTATTCTCAATAAGGTATGAGGACTAAATGATCTTAGAGGCTTCATCAACATATTCCCTATACCATCTCTCAGCTTGGTGATAGGTTAATTGGATGAATTTATGAGTGTCATAATGCTTTTCACTACTCTCTCTTTAGGAACATAATGCTTTATGAGTGTCATAATCAACTTTGAGGATTGTACTCATACTGGGTGTGGGGCTTCATTGACAAGCCCTGATCGCATCAACACAGATATCATCTAGGACCTCTTAATTGGTTTGTTGCACAATTTTAGGAACTCACCCAAATCTGTGTGACTTATATCTATGTCTCAAATCTCTGAGTACTCATCCTAAAACTATGATTTTGTAGGAATTCCCTAGAACTTGAATACTACTAGTTTTAGTGTCATCTTCTTAGGAAGGGAGGATGAGGAAGATGCCATTGTGTCTACACAAAAGTACATACATAAGTTAAAAATTGAAGAAAAATAATTAAATTAAACCCTAGTACTGATTTGAACAAAACCCTAAAAAAATAGACCACTCAAAAACACAAAAAAACTTGATTCAAACCTTAGAATGCAAAAATAAAAATTGGCACACCAAGTGAACCTAATGCGCCCCTTTTTTATAAGTAGATTTTTGTATTTGTTGTGCATCAGTGCACATCATGAGGTGTGTTGATTCACAACTCATGATTTTACTTAGGTGTTCATACTTTCTTTTGAAGGTTATTAAAATGTTTTTGAGACTATTAGTTTTGCAACAAAAAATAAGGTGCGTAGTTGTGCATCTAAATACGTGTGTTTCTATGCACCTCATTTTTGTGTGTTTTAACTTTTTTTTTTTGCTTTGTGTAGGGGGAAGGCAAGTTAGATGCACCTAGATAGGTGTGATAGGGCATTCTAATCTCTATGAATATTACAAAATGAAAACAAGTGGAGAGTTAGAAAGGGGTCTTGGGTTATATAGTCGGGGGCTTTTGCATAGTTTTGGGAGGTATGTAGCTATGCAACTACACACTTACCACACTATATATTTCATTCTTTTGAGATTAGTCACACTAGCACATTTGATTAGGTGCATTGAAGTGCCTCTTGTCTTTTGAAAATGAGGACTTAACACTAAATTTTCTAACTTTTAGAAACTTGGACTTTCCAGTTGGGACCCAAATCTGACCAAGGAAACTAGACAAAACCCTGAAAAGGACTTAGACCCTAGACTAGGGTTTATAAAAGCCAAAAATAAAGTAGGGGGTCCCCATTTCTGGACAAGATGGGGCAGGCATTACCACAACACTTTTGAACTATGGTAGTGATACTCACCCAATGTAAAATATTTTAAGATATTTGGAAGAAAACGTTATATTCTCAAAGACAATAGGAATGGAAAATTTGATGCAAAGAGTGAAGAAGGCATATTCCTTGGTTATTCAACAAGAAGTGAAGCTTATAAATGTTGTGGAAAGTGTAAATGTGAAATTTGATGAATATACAAAAGTACATGAGGCTAAACCTATGAAGGAACTAAAGGAATAAAAATCATTTGTATACTTTTATGAAGGTATACCTACTAATTAAGATCTTTTAAATCACATTACAAATCAACAGCAAGTTTCGATGATTATTGAGTCACACACAATGAATGTCGAGTTGCATTCAAGAACTGAGCTACAATTAAGTTTTGAATTATAGAATAAAGCTAAGGCACATTCTAATTCTAATATTAGTATACATGAAAGAAATGATAAACTAGCTAATAGAGAAGTATATAGTAATTTAGAAGTTGACAAACTAGATGAAGAAAGTAAAGCTACACTAGGATTATCAAAGTTTTTCAAGAGACATCACCCTACAAAACAAATTATTGGAGACAAAAATTTTAAACCAATGACATGAAACAAGTTGAGAAGTGATACATGTTTTCTTAGCATACATGAACCAAATCCAACAAAATATACCTTAGAAAATGAGTGTTATATTAAAGCCATCAAAGAAGAGATTGAACATATTGAGAAGAACAAGACATGGACTCTATTTACCAGACTAGAAGACAAAAATGTGATTGGTACCAAGTGGGTTTTTAGAAATAAGCTAGATTAAAATGGTGAAGTCACAAGGAACATAGCAAGATAAGTTTGCAAGGGGTATGCACAAGAAAAAGGGATAGACTATGGTGAAACATTCACTCATGTTTTAAGATTGGAAGGAGTAAGAACTCTTCTTGCTTACTCTTCATACAAAGGTTTCAAAGTTTATCAAATGGAGGTCAAATCTGCATTCCTAAATGGTATATTAGAAGAAGAGGTTTAAATGGAACAACTAGAAGGATTTGTTAATACTAACCAAAAAAACATGGTATGTATACTACACAAAGCTTTATATGGCTTGAAGCAAGTACCAAGAGCATGGTATGAAAGGCTTCACAATTATCTTGTGAGGATTGGATTTGAGAGGACTGGTGATAGTAAAAATCTATACTTGAAGATAGAGAAAGGAAAAGGTATTTTACTATCTAAAATTTTTGTTGACAATATCATATTTCGAGGTCAAGATACTTTATGTAAATCTTTTGCAAATGAAATGAAGAAAGAATTTGAGATGTCCATGTTTGGAGAGATCAAGTTCTTTGTGGGTTTGCAAGTACATCAAATGAGATATGGTATATACATCATTGGGTCTAAATATGTAAAGGATATATTGATTTTTTTTGGATTGGAAGATTCCAAGCTAGTAACTATACCTTTGGTGACATGACATAAATTTTCAAAGAATGATGATACAACCGAGGTGAGTCAAACATTGTACAAGTCTATGATTGGCAAATTGCATATTATGTAGTACATATCAAACCTAATATTGCATTATATGTTGGGATAGTTGCAAGATTCTTTGCTAATCCTAGGGAGAATCATTTGATGGTTTTTAAAAGGACAAAGAGATATCTAAAAGGAATAGAGGATTATGGTCTATATTACAAGAAAAATGAGAAGTTTGAATTAAGAGCCTACACAGATGCTAATTGGGCTGGAAATATTGATGATAGAAAGAGCACTAGTGAAGGAGATTTTTTCTTAGGAAAGAGGTTGTTTACTTGGCCTAGTAAGAAACAAAATTTTATATCTCAATCTACTACTAAAGCTAAATATGTTGTTGTTGTAGTAAATTGAACAAACATTGTATGGATCAAACAACTACTCAAAGGTATGAAAGAGGAAATCACTAAACCAATGATACTTTATTGTGATAATAAAAGTGCTATCAATATATAAAGGAACCTTGTGATGCATACAAAGTAGAAGCACCTTGCAATCAAGTATCATTACTTGAGAGAGTTAGTTCAAGACAAAGAGGTGAAGATGGAATATGTCAATACAAAAGAGAAATTTCGGATATCTTCAAAAAAGAATTGCCTAAGGATGCTTGTGAGTATCTAAGAGGTAAACTAGGGGTGATACCTCTATCCAAGGCTATTTAAGAAGCATGAGATGCACCCTACATCAAATTAGATCATTGACATATGTTACACATTGATGCAGTGGATCTTACTTTAGGTGCTGCATAAAGTAATCAAAGAATTGGAGATAAAAATTAGTCACAAGCTAGGTGATAGAGGGAGACACTAAAAATGTCCATATCTTCATATCAGCATGATAAATCTTTGGCATGGTTATCAAAGAGGGGGCATTAAGGATACCAAATATGGAGGGTATACTGATGAACTAATATCTACCTAGTAAGTAAGAGGCAGATAATGTTGAGAGTATAAGAATAAAGTAAACAAATTCCTAAAAGAGGGAATGATTAGAACAGCTAGAGAACTACAAGATGACTGATGAAGGGAGTCATAAGGAAGAGTCAATTTTTTTATCAAAATTTTTGTTGATCAAAACATAGTTTTGTAACCTATATAGAAGTTGATGATAGAGGGAGAGATTCGTTACAAGGAATTATTTTCTTTTTGATATTATTGTTGGTTATACTAGTTGAACTAGTTTTCCATAAATGCAAAAGAGGGAGATAGTTGAAAATAGATTGATACAAGTATGAATGTGGGTTTCAATCATTATTTTATTGCTAATGTCATACCTGATATGTTGGTAAGACAATTGCTTAGATTATTTGAGTACTATCATTTGTTTGATGAATGAAGAGGATTTGATCAAATAAGATAACAAGAACACTTAGAGGAAAGCTTGAGTTATGATAAAGAAAAGAAGTACAAAGATTAGTTAAGATGGTGATATTATAGTGCATTGATTATCTACTTAAGGTTACAAAGGTTGGATACACTAACAAAGTCTACAAGAACAAGATAGAATAATTGAGTCTACCAAGCTTGATTGAGTGGATAGTAGGTATCGAGAAAAGTCAGTATAAGCTGAGTAAAAAATTAGTTGGAGCTGAGCAAAGTGAAATTTTAGTGTATGTCAAGTGATACAATGTAAGCCAAGTAAAGTTTAGTTGATGTCAAGCACCAGCAAACTTTATTTCATGCTGAGTGATTTGATAGTGAATGTTGTCCAATGCAGTATGTGCTGAGCATCAAAAGAAAGTTAATATTGAGTGACAACATTATGAGAATGATCATGAATTTGATGAATCTAAGCTAACAAGTTTGATTTCTTGGAATGTGTGAACTATATGGATGATAAATATGATGAGTTGGTGGTATATAATTCATGAGAAACCATTTTGAGGAAAATTCAAAGTGGATTCAAGGAGAATTTTCTAGGAAGGGAATTAAATGAAAAGGTGGGTAGATTCATTAAATCCTACCTAATCCTACCTAATCGTAAAATGGAAAATGGAGGATGAATGAAAAAATATCTAAGTTCTCTTTATAAGGGGATACAAGACATGAAACAATAGTTGGTATGTGCAAGAACCTAAGAAAGACAAAGAATCTAGGGTGTTGTTTCATATTGTGGCCAAACTATAGAGTCTACAATTGGCATGCAAAGTAAAAGGACTTAAGAGGATGAATGCTTGAAGGGTGAACAAGCTATCAGAGCTAAAGTAAATGAAGCTAAGTAGAATGGAGGCTGAATTGAGATTTATAATCTAAAAAGTGATTTGTACTTTGTTATTAGATCAAGCCTTATTGTTACTCTATAATAATTGTATCAATTTAGGTAAAATCCTTTGGATTTAGGTTGACCTAACATTCATTTGTAAATCCTTTAATCTGGTGGAATTCTAATGGAATGACCTAAAGTACTATAATAAGGCTCACTCCTAATAGGGTGATTGAAATCCTTTAGCTAGATCACATTTAATAATGTGCATTGTAGCCTTTAACAAGGTTGGCCTTTCATGGGGCATCACTTCAGAAGAGTGAGAATTAGTAGCATGTTACTGGTGGTTTATCCCAAATTGGGTTTCCATGTAAAATCATTTTGTCAAATATGTTATTGAATCTATTATGTTTAATGCTTACATTGCTACAAAGTTGATTTGACAGTAGGCTACAAGTTTAAGAGTTGTATAATCTAATATGGATGCATGCATAATGAATATGGGTTCACTAAGTTGTGAAAAAAAAAATTTGTACATATGGACCTTGGATAATTTATTCACCCCCTCCCCCCCCCCCCCCCCCCTCAATTATTCTAAAGAATTCCAATAGTCTCCATCAATAAACAAAGGTAAGCATGTTGCATTAGATGAGGCAATTATAATTCCTAACTAGAATACATTCAATTTGACTAAAGAGAAAATGAGGATTTTGCGTGATTTGTTGGCAAGAAAGTAGAAATGAGGAGGGAGCATCAACAAAAATAAGTGTTATATGATATCAAGGACATATTTCTTGATATAATTATTGTTGATGACATAGATGAAAAAGCCCATATAATTGAACAATTGGTTAACATAGTGGAGAGATTGAATGGCCTTGGCATTAACACATAAGAAAAACTTATGTAGTTGTCAGAAATAAAATTTGAGAACATAGTATTAGAAAAGGTATCAAAAGAGATAGCAATACAAAAGGTTGAGCTATCTACTCTCATTAATGATTTGGAAAAATTAGTTACTAATAAAAATACATTATTTTCTAATTTCTTTTAATGACATCCCCTCTTACTACAAGACAATTAGGGAGAGAATGGATAAGATTGATGTTGATCTTCAGAAGGACAACAAAGCACTGAGCATGGATCCAAGTTCTAGCTTGTTATATTTTACACAGATAAGAGTTTTGCAAGGTAAGTGCTTAGAATTGTTACATGAAGAATTTCATATTAGAGATGAGGTAAATTTTATTCAAGCATGGTTATTATCTCATATGGAAGTAATGCAAAGGCGCCTACAAACTACAAAATATCTTATCTAGAATCAAAACTTATCCATTACTAATAACATGGTGAATCTGATAGCCAAGATAGAGATTGAGAAGTAATTCCTTGAAAATTTGAAGACTAATTGGGACAACACAATGGATATAGTTATCAGATTGAAACATCCATTTTTTAAAGAGTTTGGTATACTCCCTGAGCCCTAATTGAATATTATTTCTAGGCCTAAAAGATAAAAAAAACAAGGGGAAAATTTTATGATCAGGTAAGTATGAGTATGTATGAGATTTTGTCATGTATATTTTGTACTAAGAAGAAATGGATTAATAAGTAGATTTAAATTTCAATGTTGGAGATCAAAAAAAAATTGAAAAATCTTTTCAAAATTCAAGTTATAGAAGGATATGTAGACTGAGCTATAGGTATGGTGTACATCATAAGGGAGAGTACATATTTTTTGAAGTTTTTTGTATGTTAAGTTTTGATAAGAACAAGTATTTTTTCAAAGAATGTCAAAGGGGGATATTATTGACCCTAAAGGAAATCATAGTATTGTTAGTTACTGCAAAATTCTTAGTCATTTACAAGGAAAACTTGGTTACTCAACCCTAGAACTGAGCTACTCTATATAGGTTGAGCTATGTAAAGGAGATGTGTGTATATTTAGTTGTTGTTGAGTAGTAGTGACTATCGAGAAAATCAATAGTTTCTAGGATTGCAAGTATATAGGAAGAAACACATGTGTTGAGTGATATAGAAGCTTGGTAATATAATAGAAGTCAATTATGTGCTGAGAGACATCATGAAGAACAAGCATGACTGACCATCATAAAGGTATATGCATCGAGTTAGATAGGTTTTTTATATGTTTGGAATGGAACAAAATCTTATGTAAACCATTTTGTTGAGATGGAAGCATGTTTTTATGATTGAGGTATTAATCAAGGAGCTAATTAAACATTTAATTATGCATCATTAATCCATATACAATGAGATTGTCCAATCAAAAAATTGGAAGGATTAAGCAACAAAAAGGATGAATCTAGATCATTGCTTGAAATCTAGAAACTTCTAAGATGGCTATTTAAGCACAATTCCAAGCCATAATTTGGTTTTTTATATTTAATGGATTGCATGCATGCAAAATTAAGGTGAATTAAAAAGTTGTGAAGTAAGGCAATTGAGTAGTGCAGAGAGTATTTATTATAGATCAATTACAGAGAGGTGATCACACATTAGAAAGAGAAGATATGTTATTAGCATTCAAGTAAAATTCAAAGGATCAAGGTACTATTAAATTATAATAGGTTTATCAAGGTGAATCTCATAATAGAGTGGCCCTAACAAATCTATGTAAATCTCTCAATGGAGTGCTCACTTAATTGTGTAGTTTAAATCCTTTAATCAAGCTAGACTTAATAGTCTTTAAATATCTTAACAAGGCAAACCCCTCACAAGGTAGATCATTAGAAGTAATAAAACTTTGTATCCCTAATAGGCACACTCATTTGAATGTTTTCTTGTGATGAAAATTAATCTTGGTATGATAAGGATGTGAAAAATGCTTATGTCCAAGAAGGAAATGCAACATATAATTAGATAGTTTTGATTAGACTTATTAGATTTGGCTAGAATTTTAGGAAAATGATAATTATCTATTACATATGAGCTACTAGTATGGTCTCATGATTTAATATGAACTATATCATGTGTTTTCATGATGTAAAGAAGAATGGGTCAATTATGAAAGCATTTCAAAATAAATTTCATAATCAAGTATTTTTTCTTCGCAATTTGAATTATCTTTTCAATTTAATTTCTTGATTACTTAGAAATAGTAGAATGACATATAAGGACTTAACTTCTAGATAGTGTGGTCTAATTTTTATTTTGTAAATGAATGGACATGTTTTATGTAGGTTCAAAGATGACTATATAAAAGAATTATAAGTGTATAAGGAATGACTTCTCTCCATGCAAGCATGTGTGGATATGTTGTGGTGCTATATTAAACTAACGTGTGACTCATGATTCTAAATTACAAATCAAAGTAGATGTGAGATCCAGTGGAGCTAATCAAGCAATTTGATCCTATGTAATAGTTTATTTTTCATGTAGTACTTTTATTTTATTTGGATAGTGAGTCTAGAAGGTGGCTATAACATTCATTCTTGAGAAGTTATCTCTATTTTTTTCTCATAGCTTCTGCTAGGATTGGGAACCTTTTAACAAGGGTTCAACCCTTTAATAGGAAAGAATTTACTTAATGCATTAGATTGACTCTTAACATGGTCAAGTATCCTAACAAGGATATTTTCATATCAGTGCATTGATCTAGTGGTATCACCCCCATTGCACTTTTCTTTGGATAGGTTTTCTCAATAACAAATCATGGTGGTGTGAGTACTTCTATGGTGTATGCTTTATTTTTTTGCATTCTAATTTATGGTTGCATTTGGTTAAGTTATAAATTTCTAAATTGGTTTAAAAGTGATTCCCCCCTAACCCCAATGTTGTTTGATCCTACCAAGGATGACCTAGTTTTGACAAGGTTATTTTCAAACAAGATCTAGGGCTTGGGAAGTGTGAAAAGCCTCAGAGAGATAAAGTGAAAGATGTGGAAAATTAATCATAAAAACACTTATATCTCAAAATCAGTAAAATGGGATCTAATATATCCTAGAGCCTCCAATTAATGGGTTCTAAGTGTATACTAGAGAATTTAACCTATTGGAAGCAAAAGTAAACAAGCAAACATTAGTTGTACATGGATATTAAGATATTCAAAACAAAATTCAACACAACTAATATAATACTTGAGTTTTGCAACTCAAAGAAACCAATAAATCAAGTGCTCAACCAACCTCAAATAGCTCATCAAAGCCACCCATGAGGAGCCTTGTTGGTGTGTTTAGATTGGAGGGATTTTGGTGTGCTCTCCCCAAATACAACTATGTTGAATCTCTTGATCTAAAAATACAAGTGTGATAATAAAACTATGCTATATGAAATGAAGAACACCTCAAACAATGGCTATGGAGAAAGTCATGTTTGAGAGTATTCAAGTGGATGTGGAGATGAAATACAATAAAGAAACTAAGCCAGTATGCAAGTAAAATGAGAATGTAAATGCATGAACAAACTAATCTAACAATGCAAATGCAAGCTATTAACTACAAAAGGTTAGTATGCAAGAAACTCTAGAAAATCACTACAAAGCTCAAAACTCAAACTAACATAATAATAATGCATGCGGAGGAGATGAAAATGCTTGAGACAAGGGCTCTATTTATAGGCTTGAGAGAGGCCCTAGTGAGGTGGAATCCATGTGGCATTCACATAAGTGCCACAAGGGGACATGTAAGCAAGCCATGCAAGTGATATTAAAAGTTTTCTCACACATGTGTGAGCAAACTTGAAGAGAGGAGTGGGGGAAAAAGTTGTAGGAGGTGTGAGAAGTGTGAGGGGTGCGGAAAGTGTGAGTGTCCTCACACATGTGTGAGCACACACTTAGGCTAAGAAGGGGGTTTAACAAGCTGATTAGGATGATTAAGTAGAATTAAGAAATGGATAGGCTTAGAAGGATGAAAATGATGGGTGTAGGCTAGGCTTTAGGCTAGGTTTAAGATTAAATTAAATAAGATTTAATTTAATCATAGTTTTAGAGGAATTAATGAGATGGAGGGGATTTAAATAAATATGATTTATTTAAAAGAGAATTTATGGAGGATCATGTATTAAATAAATTTAACACATTAAGGCTAGAGGTATTTAAATACCTTAGGAAAGTGAAACTATTTAATTAAATAGGTAGAAGAAAATGACAAATATAATAAATAAATAATTATAATGTCAAGGAAAATATTAAATAAATTAATATAGTGTTTAGGATAATTTTAAATGTCTACATTTTGCCCCTCTTTTTTATGATGTTGGGATGACATTATATCAAAGAAAAAAATATAGGTTGCCCCAAAGAGGATAGGAGTCTTAGGAGCAAAAATAGAGGAGGAGGGGTACCCCCTCACGAAAATTATGCAAAAAAAGAAATTTTGGGCAATTTTTGTGAAAAGGTCATTGGAAGAAAGGGAATAGGAGAAAAGGGGAAGAAATGAAGACATTGCATGACTTGCAAGTAGACAAGAGATGGACACAGCTAAGGGAAGACATGGGCTCAAATAGGAGCCTTGAAGGGTCTATATAAGCCTCCAAGGGGATCAAAGAAGGTCATTTTCACACCTAGAGAGAAGAGCATCTAGAGGAAAGTTGGACCTGATTACTCAATTACAGCTTGGTGAGTGCATCCGAGAGCTTTACCAATCAGCCAACATGGGTCCATCGATAAGTCGTCTGATCCTATTTGTCAATTTTCTAATTAGGGTAGGTTAGATGCATTTATTACACCATAAATGGGGAAAAATTGGGGTTAGGGTAGAGATGATAGTCTCTCCCCTATTGTCTTCGTAGATGAAAAAATAAGGATGTAGAGATGACAGAATCCATCCTATCATCTTCACAGATGATGAAAGAGGGAAAGGAGGTCTATGAAGATGACTAGATACATCCTGTCATCTTTACAAATGACAAAAGGGGGGAAAGGGTAGTGGAGATGAGGATCCACTATTTTTTGTCTCTACAAATGACAAAATGGAGCCTGATGGGAAAATTATCATCTGTGCAGCTCCTGGATATGCTAAAATAACGTATCTGCAAACTATCGTCTATGTGGATCAGTGTCTACACCAATCAACATCTAGGAAAATCAATGTCTATGATAATTAACATCTGCCCCAATTGAGACAAATTAGTAGAGGACAAGGTAGGATGCCCCATTCTAGGGATAGCTTAGGGTAAGGAGAATGACCCTCTACATGTCTATGTTGTAGGAGGAGATGGTGGTTTTTTGATCCAGGGAGCACTATCCCTCTATGATGGTACTAGAGGTGAGGCTGACAAATGCAGATTGGGGACACATCCAACTATGAAAATTGGAGCATTTGCATGAGTGGCTAGACCTAAGGGCATACTCAATGCATCCATTGACACTTATTGACTGATAGCACACACCCACAATGAGCTTCCATTTTCCTACTATAAAGGTGACAATCACACTGGTGGATGTTTGGTAGATTATGAGATTGCCCATCCAGGGGATGTATCAAGAGTACATGCTAGAGGGTGCAGATCCATTTCTATGGGAGTGTTTCAGGTGACGACGATAGAGACTACCAATCCATAGATCATGGCTGACCTAGAGAGGAGCACTAAAGCAGAGACTACCTAGATTAGCTATGTATCTGGTGTCATTGATTTGGTAGAAGGTATTGAACCATTTTGGCATGGCTTTCCTATTGGGCGGGTGCAAATGTTGAGCACCCTTTTACAGGAGGATGGAGAGGTTTATTTTTGGGGCCAGACCATCCTGATGGAGCTCTACCATGACCTACACATATGTGTGTACAGGATGTAGAGGACGATGGGGCTAGGGCTAACACTACTAATGGTATTGTCTTAGGAGAACATCGAGGTCATATGGCTTATTACCAGGTAGGAGACAAGACATCTCAGTGAACCATTTGCCTACAAATACTGGCCTCTGATCTAGTATACCTCCATAAAGTCTATGGTATTTTGGTAGTGCTGCTTAGATGAGATCATTATGTTCGACTATATGCCATATGATGGTGTGGAGTGATGGGGTATAGTGTTGGTAGTGGGCAAAGAGGATGACTCTAAGGACCAGACATATCTCTGGTTCATGTAGAGAGATTTCTAGGTTATTAGACACTCTATTCATGAGGTCATGTGATATATGCTTTCTAGAGTGCGGTGACAATTTGGCAAAGTACAGGAGGCGGTGTTTGACAGGTTTCTATACCCTATCATATCAAGGGATTATAGTAGACTCTGGGGTCATGGGACCACCTTGTAGTTGGTATGGAGTTAATGATTGGTGATGTAGCCAATGCCCTAGGTGCATATGCAAGATCACAGAGATGCAAGGGTGATAGCAGCATATGTAAAGTGGTGGGCAGATCATCAACTCATGAGATTGATAGTGCTTGAGGCACCACCACCAGTGGAGTAGGCATAGGGAGAGGGAGAGGGTGTAGGGGATGGTGGGCAAGTAGCTATGATTCCACCACTAGCATAGGGAGCACAAGAGGGGCCATGAGGGCATAGAGCCTATACGAGGAGAGCTCCAAGGCTAGTACCAGCATAGGCACCAGCATTAGTACAGGCATAGGATAGTGTCCAAAGGTACAGGTTCCACCAAGTGGACAAAGATAGGGGCCAATAGAGGACCCAAACATGGCTAGGGAAAAGCAAGATAGTCTCCATGTAGAGGTTGCCTGACTCTAAGGTGTAGAACAGATAGAGAAAGCTTGAGCAGATAGTCTATAATAGGCCATGGTGGTCACACAAGCAGAGTTTTAGGCTTAGAGGGTTAAAGTGGATAGTGCATAAGAGACCCTAGTGGCCCTACAGGCATGAGTGGATGCTAGAGAGTTTTCTAACTTCTAGATGTAGGAGTAGGTCAATGAGCTGGCTGAGATAGAGACCCTCCAGCAAGAGGTGGCCACTCTATGAGTTGAGCAAGACACTCATCAGGCACAGTTGGACAAGTACTATAGGCCAAGGGACATAGCTAGATAGATGCTATATCCTAGGGCCATTGTTACAATTATATAGGAGGCCGTTGGAGCTAACCAAGCAGAGGCATGGGCTACATGAGAGGTGGCCTATTATAGGTCACTATACCATGAGGCCATGTCAGCCAACCAGTGGCAGCCAGATTTTCAAAGAGGCTCAAGCTCATGGACCATAGGGGTAGTGCTAGATCATAGTAGTCTATAGGATAGCACAGACCTCCATGAGGAGGGGACACATGGAGGTTGGGCCCTCATAGCCAGTGACTTGATTTTGTATAGTGAGTAGTTTTGAAAGATATGTGCAGATCCAACAACTTTTTGATGATGAATTTTCACTACATCATACTACATCATTTTTTATACAAACTAGATAGACATTATTTTGATATATACCTGACATAATTTGATGTCCTTATGTGTGTATGGATAATGTGATGCATATGATATCTATGATGTGGATACTAATGCTTGTGATGCAGGATGTGATGTGATGTTTCTTATATAAATGACACCTAACATGTGGATGATGTGGGTTTGCTGGCAATTATGAGATGTATGCATTATTTTATTTTACATGTATGGATGCATTTATGAGATGTTTTTATGATGTATATGCCACTAGATGTGATGTGTAGAATGGATGTATGTAAATGAATTAATACAATGAACTAATGATGCAATCTAACTAAATCAACAAAATACCTAATGAAATGACAATGAAATGTATCCTAATAAGACACTAATGAATGCAAACTAAAATGAAAATGTAAAATGAATGAACCTAAGGAATGATTATCTATCAAAACCCTTCACTTGTAGAAACCAAGTAGTGTAGCATACGAGGGGGGAAATAAACAAGACCCTTGTCTCAAGCATGGCTCAATGACACCCTATCCTACATGAACCCTAACTACATGATATCAAGAGATTCAATTGTGTTTATATGAAAGATCAAACCTTAGTTTTATTTTGCAAATGAGTTTATGCATTATATGCTATAGAAGCATAAATGACACAACTCTTTTGCGTAGGCTAGAGACTTTAGAATAATAGGTGTAGTTTACATAGTCATGATGAAACAAATGTCATATACATCTTAGAGAGGTCTAAGTACACCCAAAGTCTTTTGAGGGATCTTTGGTGGAACATGTACTAACCTGTTGCCACCAGTGTGCAATGCATTAACATAACGTAAAATTGACACATATGTAGTGAAGCCTCAAAAATAGATCATACCACAAACAAAACATGTAATCAATGAGAGCCATTCAATTACAACCAAAATATGGAAGATCGAGGTGCACCATAAATGGCTTCCACTAACAAAAAAAATGAAATCAACCAAAAAGAGACATCATGACCAACTAGTCATTTAGTCTACAATTCCTACCAAGAACCTTAGGTCTAGAAGTGAATGTCGTAATGCCACCTATAGGAATGATTCATCCTATGAAAGTTTGTTTTGTTTGATGTAAGTTATTGCAAATCATTTGTTTATTTTTGGCAAGGCCTATGAAAAGAACAAGTTTCTCAAGTCCTTAAGTCTCAAAAGTGATTTTGTTCAAGTCCTATTCTGGTCACTATTGTGGAAAAAAGCTTAGTGTGATGGGATTTGAATAAGCACTCGATGGAAAAATGCCTCACAGACTAGAGGTCTTTAGAAAAATGACAGTGAAATAAATCCTCACAAACAAGAGGTCTTTTTTATTGGATGCATGAAAAGCATAAGCTAGATAAGACTTTGTGCAAATAGGAAGATGAA
Source organism: Cupressus sempervirens (assembly GCA_028749045.1). NCBI lineage: Eukaryota > Viridiplantae > Streptophyta > Pinopsida > Cupressales > Cupressaceae > Cupressus > Cupressus sempervirens. The sequence goes on from CM053792.1 coordinate 96,330,338, forward strand.
ATGGTGGAATGGGGTGAAGGGAAAGGAGCCTTATAGATAATGGATCAAAATGTTTTTTTCAAGAACTTTTTCTTCTTTTTAGTCTTTTTTCAGTAACATTTTATGAATTTTTTTTGGATTTTTCTAAAAAAAATTGGATTTTTGCAGGCCTATAAGAACACTATATAGGAACTACAAAACTCAAGGATAGAACTGCTTAAGATGTTGGATATTTATTGGCTTAAGTAGTAGATCTCCCTCTTGAGTGGCAATCTAATATGCCCCAAAACCATATTTGGCTATAATGATAAATAGACCAAGCCAATTAGCTTCAAATTTTCCTCTCTTTTCATGGTTCTGGAGATTCTTCATGTTATGCTGCAAAACTAAGTCACCCACCTCAAATTCCTGTGGCTTGAATTTTTTGTGATACTGAAGTTGAACATGATTTTGATACATGTGGAGGTCATTTAGGGTATTAAGGTGTCTCTCATCAAGTATTTGCACCTCTTGCAAGCGAGCAACTCTGTATTCTTCTTCCGACATCTAATTCTTGAGAGAGATTTTGAGGGAAGGAAGCTCAATTTTGATGGGTAAGATAGCCTCAAAACCATAAATAAGGGAAAATGAAGTGGCTCTTATGGGGGTATGGATGGAGGTGCAGTAGGCCCAAAGGGTAGGAGCATGATGGAGATGCCAATCAATGCCAACTACATCAATGATTTTCTTTAGGATTTTCAAAATGGTTTTATTAGTAGCTTTAGCTTGGCCATTACCTTGTGGGTAGTATTTGGTGGAAAAATGCTAGGTGATTTTGAACTTCCTACACAATGTGGCAACTTCCTGATTTTTAAAAGGTGTTCCATTATTAGTCATAATATCTTGAGGTATACTGAAATGATAGATAATGTAGTTCAAGATGAACTTCAAAATCTATTTTGTAGTGATGTAGGTTAATGGAATAGCCTCAACACACTTTGTGAAGTACTCAGTGGCCGCAATAATGTACTTATGGCCATTTGCAAAATTTGGGTATACTTGACCAACAAGATTGAATCCCCAGTAGGAAAAAGGCCATGGAGTGATGATGGGTTAGAGGTCTTGGGGCAGGAGTGTGTATCAAATCACCATGATGTTGACAAGGAACACATCTCTTCACAAAATGATAGGCATCTGCTTCCATAGTAGGCCAATAGTAACCCATTCTAAGAAGATTTTTTGCTAACCTAAGGTGACTAGAATGTGCACCACAAATCCCTTGGTGGAACTCTTCTAACATTGTTCTAGCTTCATATTAATTGAGACATCGGAGGAGGGTTCCATCAAAGTGTTTTTGGAAAAGTGTGTCACCTAGGATGGTATATCGAGCTATGTGATGGATGAAGGTTTTTCTTTGATTTAGGGTAATGGATATGGGAATGGTTTTGTGACATAAATAGGAAAAAATGTCAACATACCATGGAGACTCAGGACCAACAATCTCACACACCAACTCTGAATTGGTTTGCTCAAAAGTAGGAGTAAAAAGATTCTCAACAAGAAACTCACATTTAGGAATATATTTAGGCATGGAAATCATGGAGGCAATAGTAGCCATAGCATCTATTGCTTTGTTATTAGCCCTTGATTTCTACTAAAAAAACAATCTCTATAAAGTGTTGTTTAAGATCCTCAACTATCCTGTAGTATCGCAACAATTTCTCATCCTTTGTGTGGTATTCATCTGTAACTTGTTTAATGACCAACTGTGAGTCTCCAAAGATAATAAGGCTTTTGATATTCCATTTGATAGTTTGAGGAATCCCTATGACTAATACTTCATACTTAGCTATATTATTTGTGCAAGGGAATGATATCTTATAAGACATAGGAATGAGATCTCCTTGCGGTGTAACAAACAAAATTCTTGCCCTCGATCCCTTTTGTGTAAAGGAACCACCAAAGAATAACTTCCAAGGTGTAGTAGAGGTAACAGTCATAATTGTGTCATCTCAAAAATCTACTACAATGGGATGGTCACCTTGAAGGGGAGCTTTAGCAACCTAATCTATAATTACTTGGCCCTTAATGGCCTTGTGTTCCTTATAAACAATGTCAAAATCACTCAAAATCAAGGCCCATTTTGTAGCTCGACCAGTGAGGGAGGCTTTTGATAGCAAATATTTGAGTGGATCTATCTTGACAATGAGATGTGTAGTATTATTAGGCATGTAATGGCATAGCTTCTAAGTGCAAAAGACTACTGCCAAACAAGCTTGCTCAATAGCAATGTAGTTCAACTCATAACCAACTAGTGTTTGACTGAGATAGTATATAGCTTGCTCATTACCATTGTCATCTAGTTGTGCCAAAAGGGAACCTAAGGTAACTAAAGTGGCTGAAATGTTTAGGATCAATGGTCATCCTACAATTGGAGGGACTAAAACTAGGGGATTATCCAAGTATGCCTTAATTTGTTCAAATGCTTTCTGACATAAACAATCCCACTAAAACTTAGTGTCCTTATGAAGAAAATGTTGAAGTGGATGGACTTTATCTACTAACTGGGCCACAAATGTCTGATGGATTGTGACTTTCCTTACAAACTATGGAGTTATTTCAATGTGGTAGGTGGAGGCATTTCCATGATGGCTTTTACTTTGGCAAGATCTACCTCAATACCTCTTCTTGACACAATGTAGCCTAACAACTTTCCTGATTTGACCCCAAAAACACATTTCTTAGGATTTAGGTGCACTTTATATTTCTCTAATCTTTCAAAAATGGTGGTGAGGATATCAATGTGGGACTCACATGTCTTTGATTTTCCTAGGATGTCATCAACATAGTCCTTCGTTATGACATGTAGAAGATCATGGAATATGGTAGTCATTGTGCATTAATAGGTGGCGTCAGCATTCTTCAAGTCAAAAGACATGACTTGATAACAAAAGACTCCCCATGGGGTGGTAAACGTCATTTTATGTTGATCTTCTTCTACAATTTTGATTTGGTTATAATCAAAGAAACCATCCATCAAAGACAACATCTCATGTCTAGCAGTCAAATCCACTATGATGTCTATGTTAGGAAGTGGAAAATCATCCTTAGGACATGCAAGATTTAAATCTTGAAAATCTAAACACACACGGATGCCCCCAAATGCTTTCCCTCTAGGAAAAATGTTGGAGACCCACTTAAGATAATCAATAGGGTAGATGAACTTTGCCTCTAACATTTTTTATAATTTTTCTTTAGACAAAAGTGCTACCTTAGGATGCATTTTGCACAATTTCTATTTCACTAGTTTAATCTTGGGATCTACTATCAAGTGATGCACAACCAAAAATATGTCTAAACTAAGCGTATATCTATATGTCCATGCAAAATTGATTTTACCCTTTTTTAAGAATTTAGTCATTGCATTTTGTTCTTCAAGACTTAGGGTAGCTACAATGTAGGTGATTTGTGGATTATCCTCTTTACCCAAGTTGATAGGAATTGTGTCCTTATTCAAAATAGATGACTTTTCTTGTGGTAAAGATCTCAATGGCAAGTCAATATCTCCCTCTTATGGTGCCTCTAAGAGGTTTTCACCAGAAGATGTGTCCTTTATTTTATCCTTTTCTTCATCCAGAAGTGCCCTAGTAGAGTTTTCACTAGAGGATGTTTCTTTTATTTTTATTTTTTTATTTTCTTTTTCACTTTTGAGACTAAGAGAGTTGACTTGGCTACCAAAGCAAGCTTCCTCATTGTATTGGATCTCATGTTCAAAATCTTGGAGATTCTTAAGGCCAAATAGTGCCATCACTACTTCATCAGACTTATAGATATCGAGAGCTAGTGGTGTGTCCTGAAGGTCCCAGTCTATCATGTCAAGGTTGGTGAGAGGTAGGTCGATGGATGAAACGTCAGCTATGGTAATGGCATCGATATGGTTTTCTAGTTCATCCCCAATGTATTGGAAGGGTATTTTGAAGAATTTCTCCTCTTCAATCTTAGAATTAGACTCAACCATACAATAGTTTTCAGGAAAGAATACCTTGGGTTTAGTGGAGCCCAAACCACATCCTTTAGGATAGCTATTAGCTTCAAGGGGTTGTCTAATTCCATCTTCTTTAGGTCCAAGGCCGGTACCATGATATCCCATGTTTTTTATAATGAGAGGGGCCTTAACATAATTATCCTTGGGGAATTCCACAAGTTCATCTTTTCCATCGTAGTATAGCCAATCTAGGATATTAGATTCTATATGTTCATCACTAAGCAAACCCCAATTTTAAAATGGTTTCTTGTTAACATGCATAGTATCTTTGTTGGCAAGAGGTGGTAATTGTGAAGGTTTTCCAAAGGAATGGGGAGAGAATAGTAGTTGTCCAACACACAAGGCATTTTCAAAATTATACTCTCCCATTCCTAAATTAGTAAAAGTAACCTTCTTCCCTATAGTACTGACCTTAGTATCTTCCACCTTTTCTTTTCCTTTACCAAAATTGGAATAATTATTGGCTAACTCTGGCACTATTGTGGAAGGTGATTCTATTATTGTGAGAGGCTTAGGTATAACTTTAGCAATCTCACTAATTGGACAAAAATTTGTTGGTGCACCTTCCAATCTTTTACAAAAGGAAAAAGGTGTGGGATCACCTAGAATCATGACCTCTCTTCCTTGGTGAGAAAATTTCAAGCATTGATGATAGGTAGATGGTACCACTTTTAGTGTATGTATCCAAGGTCAACAAAGAAAAATGTTATATGGTAAATCCAAGTCTAGGACATGGCATTCATTATTTATGATGGCTGGCCCAACCTTTAGTGGTAACATGATAACTCCTTTCATTCTCTTTCCCTTTCATCATATGCTTTGATGTTTATCCTCTTATTGATATCTAGGAGGTCCTCTGGAAGTCTCAAGAAATTAATCATCTTTAATGTAGATAGGTTCAAACTAGATCCATTATCTATAAGGACTCTTTTAATCTTATGTCATTGTATAAGGACTTCAATTTGGAGTGACAAATTATGGTTGGGATCAAGACCTTGGAAATCTTTATCCATGAAGACAAGGTGTTGTTGTGTGGCAAGCTTTCCAATCATGGTAGTGAATTGGGAGACATTAATGTTTTCAAAAACATGAGACTCTAAAAGAACCTTCTCCAAAATTTCTTTATGGATGGGTAATGTGGTGTGGAGCTCAAAAATGGATATTTGTGTAGGAGTCTTACCTAACTAGGATAACACATCATAGCAAGAAGTGGGCCTTTGTGAAGTGGATGGCACAATAGGCACATGTGGAATTGATGGATTAGTGGGGTTGGGAGTGGTAGCTTACAAAGTAAGTCTTCCCCATTGAGTGGTTACATCATAATTAGCTACTTTTAGGACAAGGGTATTCACATGAGTTTCTACCTCTTATAAGCAACCACACATGGAGTCAAATCCACATATATCGTTGGTTTCTATTTTACCACACAAGGAGTCAAACCTCAATATGTGGTTAGTAGAATAGTCATAAGGTAGTGCACTTGATGTGGAATCTTGATTTTCATTGTTTGTATTGTTGTTTCCATTGTTTTTGTTGTCATTGTTGTGATCAACAAATGGTTTTTGGAATATCTTTAGCTTAGCATTTTTAGAGGATGGTCCTCTTTCTACCTCAATTTCTCCATCGTTGACAATATTTTGGATGAAGACTTTGAGTTTTATACACTTTTTTGTGTCATGTCCTTTGATGTGGTGGTATTTACAATATTCATTTTCCCTATACCATTTTGATTTGGGTTGATTCTCATCAAAGGGTCATGTGCTGGGAAACACCATCAAATTGTGATCCACTAGGTTTTGGAATATGGCTTCCAAGGGTTCAATAAAATTAGTGAACAGCCTATTGCAATCATAGTCATAGTTTTAATTGTTGTTCGAATTGTTGTTATTGCAAGGAAGAAATTGTGTCTGATTACGAGATTGCCTATTATTTTGATTTCGATTATCATGGTTTGAGTTGTTGTTGTTTCAGTTATGATACTTGTTGTTCTTTCCTCCTTAAAGGTTTTGTATATTTTTAACATTAGTGACACCATCATGTGTGACACCTTTGTTTTTGAACCAAAACTTGGATTTTTTATTGTTGTTTGTGTCATTTTTTGAGGATCATGAGCTATAATGTTTGATGACACCTTTGTCTAAAAGCCCATTTTCAATGCTTTTGTCTATCTTGACTAATGTAGTGAAATCTTCAGGGCTAGGAATCTTCATGTGAAAAGACATCTCTAGTATCAAGTTTTTGATAAATATATCCACAAGGTGGGAATCCTCAATTTTGTAGGGCATGCGATTAGAAAGATGCCTCCACTATTGTAGAAAGTTGGCAAACATGTCAGCATTTCATTGTTTTGTGTTGCACAAATCACTTAATGAGGCATGGTATTCAATGTTGTAAGAGTATTGTGCTACAAACTTTGTTGTTAAATCATTGAAATAAGTAATGGAACCCTTGGGTAAGTTCATTAACCACTCTAGTGTGGGGCCTCCAAGACTTTGTGTGAAGAGCCTCTTAAGCTAGTCTTCATTATAGGCTACTTCTTGACACAAAATTGAGGATTCCTTGAGATGTGTGATCATACATGTTTCTCTCGTGTATTTTTTGAATTTAGGAATCTCAAATTTTGGTGGGAATGGTATCATGCTAATGGATTTATCAAATGGGAAGGGAAAAACTTCCTCAAAAGAGAAATTCTTCACCTCTTTGTTGGTCATGGAGTGTACTAAGTTTCAAAGTTCATGCAAATACTAGGGTAAATCTTGGTTTGGTTGTGCTTATGACTATTGAGAATTTGCAATCCCACCTCCCAAGCTATAAGGAGTTCAAAAAGTAGTATGAGGTGGTGGGAGTACTCCACTTTGGCCAATGTATTGATATGCAGTTGTTAAAATTGGCATAGATGTTTTCACCATACTTGTTGGAACTTGTGAATAAGTGGAATAAATTGGTTGTGTTGGAATTGCCATATGTTGAGTAGACATTTTCCCAATGTTTAAGCATCCTACAATTGGGCCTGTCATGGTTGGCTGCGAAAGACTAGCACTAGCAATGTTGGGCATAGCACTAATGATTTTTTGGATATGTTTCACACTTAATTGGAAAGTTAGTTGTGTGGTGCCACTTGATGTGGATGTAGCACTAGTTGTCATTGTTGGTCCTTGGCTAGATGCATGTGTTGTGTTTGGCAATACGGGAGCACCACCCTTCGTAATATATCTAAACAAGGTGGTCTCATCAAAGCTTGTGGGGACATTAACACCATCTTTAACCAAGTTTAGGAAGATCTTAGTTTTGTTTTCCCTAATAGATTTTTCCATCATTTTGACATTGTATGGATCCACAAGGAATGTTCAAACATTATTAGGGATATTGTTGTTGTCAATAGGGTTTTCCTCTTGATATACTTCTTTGTCATCATTTCCCAAAGTTGTGTTGCGAAAAGGATCTTTTGGTTCTTGTGTGGATGTTAAGCTAGTCATGCCAAAGTTTGAACTAGAGGGAAATCCCCCCCCCTCCCCCCCCCCCAATGATGTTGCATGTGGAGGAAAATGATTCTCCATCTCTTTTTTCCTTAATGACTCTAATAAGCAAGACATGGGATTAAATGTGAATCTGTCGAATTGTGTATGTACCATACAATAGTGACCAAACCAATGGGTGAAAGACTATGGAAGAAAGAGGGAAATGTGAGAAATAACTATTGAACCTTATGCAATAAAAGGGGCCAATAATCTAGATGTAAAAAAAAGACCTTGATTTAGCTAATGAAGTGTGATTATAAGCTAAAAGTATCTTTCTCCTACCAAAGATGACCAAGTGATCTTGAGGTAGGATAAGACACCAAATTGATTACTCACTATTTGGAGATGGACTTGGGATCTCAAATGATTGATAGGTGTTTACTTGTGGATAAAAGGTCTAATGTTATAATCTTAGAAGGTGTTTTTATGCCAAATTTTTTAGGTTCAAATGATCAAGCTCTTTAGAGGAAGTTTGCAAATGGAAGACTAGAAATTTAGAAAAAGAAAATGGTATGTGGAGTCACTTATATGGTTAACTCAATCCTCACTTACTGGGAACAAAAACTTGGGGTTTACTCCTGAGAAGGTAGACCAATTTTGAAGCTTTGCATTGTACTCAATTCTATCATAGTGGTCTTCTTTAGCTTCTTCTTTTTGGATGTCTTTGATAGTGAATCAAAAAAATTTATCACCATGTGCTAGGTTCTTCCTTTCCTTGTAGACAAATGGTTTGGAAAATTTTACCTTCTTATGTTTGACTTTGTCGGTCATGGTAGGAAGAAAACAAGACTCAGTTTCAAGAACCAAACTATGACTAGACTCAACCAATATCAAATACTAGACCAATATAGGACTCTTGAACATGATCATGAGTCAAGAGGACACACTTACCACTATTTTACTCACTAAATTTTAGCTCACAATTTCACTCATTTTTTCACTTGTTTGATGTTTGGTGTTGGTTTTGAATGTTTAAATAGAGAGGCACACAAAACACACTAGCAATCCGAATAAGGATGCAACTAGGATATACAAGGCTTATCTAAAGGGCATCCTCAATATACACAAGGGGCATGAGGCCCAAATCTATAGATGAAATAAAATAATGCCACATAGCTAGGGAGAGACAGTAACCCAAATCTCATCCTTCACTTCCCAAAGGTATAAAGTTCCTTGGGGCTTAGCCAAGAGTGACAATATTTTACTTCCAAGAGAGGTGTCTTTTAATTCACCTCCCAATTCTTATACTCTACTAGAACACTAGAGTTGAGGTCATCCCAAGGGGTGATGAAATCTCTAAGAAGGCCTCCTTAAAAAAAGGAAAACAAGACCACTTATTTCTTGTGCACCCAAGATCACCCGAAAGCACGATGGGAGAGAATACATAAGTGGCCTCAAGGTTTAAAAGACTCTTGTTCTTTCTCAATGAAGCTTTAGGTTTTTTAATCTACTTTGAAGACACACGTGTTTATAGTATATAATGTTCTTTCCAACTTAAAATCATCATCAACATAAATTAAAAATGCAGATTCGTCAAAAAGAAGTAAATCAAGCATGTGCATAAGAAAATTGTTGAAAATGAAATCAATTTCCTTTAAGGCATTCAAGAGTATATGAATTCATTTTAAGAACCAATTCTAAATGTTTTCTAGCCTAAGAATTCATGTCAATTTCCTTAAAGCATTCAAGAGTGTGTGAATTTGTTTTAAGCACCAAGCCCAAATGTTTTCTATCCTAAACATGCATGTCAATTTCCTTAAGGAATTCAAGAGTGCATGAGTTTATTTTAAGCACCAATTCTAAATTTTTGCTACCCTAAATATACATTCCAATGAAAAAACTGTTCATTCTCTTAAGGGCATTCTAGATTGAGTTTTCTATCTAAAAATCCATTCTAGTGAAACATGAATAAATTCCTTTAAGGCATTCAAGATTGGATGTAAAGTTTTCCTTTAAAACATTCAAGAGTGTGTTTAGATTTTACTCATTAAATTGCACCATGCATTCAAAAGATAAGTGGTTATAACATGCAAGTTAATTAACCTTAATCTTAAAGTGATGAAAATCACTACAAACTTCCTAAGTGATAAAAATCACTATTGGTTTGTTTTAAGTCTTCCAAGGTCTATTTCCTACATGCAAACTCATTAGTAATCCCTACAAACCACCAATCAGTGAAAAATGTTTTTAAAACTTCATGATTCTGCCTAAAATTTTAGACAACAATCCATAGGCACAGATCACAAAACTCACAAATGCTAAAATGTGTAGATGACATAACTTGAAGATGCTGAACTGTAAAGATGGTAGAAGGCAAAAAGGTATAGCTAGTAGCCTAGTACTTTTGTTAGACATAGACGATAGTTTAAATATTAGAGATGCTAAAAATGTAGACAAAAAAAGACATCTAGCACACAATGTAGACAACAATATGAAAAGTGCAGAGGACAGGATGTTATGCACAGATGATAGAATGACTTTTCAAATTTAAAACCCACCCACAATGTAGACAACAGAATAACCTACGCAGATGCCAAAACTAGGTTCTCAAATGTAATTTGGGTGGATAAGAATAGAAAGGCACAAAGACTCTAGTATGTGCAGACGCTGGTCTGCGTAGATGACAGAATGCAGATAACACTATGTTTGACGTAGATGACAATGCGAGGTTTTTGGAAACAAACTATAAATTCTTGACAAATTTTTTAAAAGGAAATAGGGATGTGGGTCCCACCAGATGTGCCAAAATGTGTACTTGAGAATTTGACCTATTGAAAGCAAGATAAAACAAACAAACATTAGTTGCACATGGATATCAAGCTATTCAAAAGAAAATGCAACACAACTAATATAATGCTTGAGTTTTGCAACTCAAAGAAACCAATAAATCAAATCCTCAAGCAACCTCAAATAGCTCAACAAAGGCACCCATGAGAGGCCTTTTTGGTGTGTTTAGATTGGAGGTATGTTGGTGTGTTCTCTCCAAACACAACCATGCTAAATCTCTTGATGTGAAAATGCAAGTGTGACAATAAAACTATGCTATATGAAATGAAGAACACCTCAAACAATGACTATGGAGAAACCCATGTTTGAGAGCATTCAAGTGGATGTCAAGATGAAATGAAATAAAGAAACTAAGCTATTATGCAAGTGAAATGAGAATTTAAATGCATGAGAAAACTAATCTAATAATGCAAATGCAATCTATCAACTACCAAAGGCTAGTATGCAAGCAACTCTAGAAAATCACTACAAATCTCAAAACTCAAACTAACATGATACCAATGCATGTGGAGGAGATGAAAATGCTTGAGACAAGGGCTCTATTTATAGGCTTGAGAGAGGCCCTAGTGAGGTGGAATCCATGTGGCATCCACATAAGTGCCACAAGGAGACATGTCAGCAAGCCATGCAAGTGGTCAACATTCAAAGTTTTCTCACACATGTGTGAGAAAACTTGAAGAGAGGAGTGGGGGAAAAAGTTGTAAGAGGTGTGAGAAGTGTGAGGGTGTGGAAAGTGTGAGTGGCCCTGACACATGTGTGAGCACACACTTAGGCTAAGAAGGGGGTTTAACAAGGTGATTAGGATGATTAAGTGGGATTAAGAAATGGATATGCTTAGAAGGATGAAAATGATGGATGTAGACGAGGCTTTAGGCTAGGTTTAAGATTAAATTAAATAAGATTTAATTTAATCATAGGTTTAGAGGAATTAATGAGATGGAGGGGATTTCAATAAATAAGATTTATTTAAAAGGGGATTTATGAAGGATCATGTATTAAATAAATTAACGCATTAAGGCTAGAGGTATTTAAATTAAATTTAAATACCTTAGGAAAGTTAACCTACTTAATTAAATAAATTTAATTAAATAGGCAGAAGAATCTGACAAATATAATTAATTATAATGTCAAGGGCAATATAAAATAAATTAATATAGTGTTTAGGAAAATTTTAAGTGTCTACACTAAGTTTCTAGGATAGTACATCTACAAAATTCCCTTGTTTGTGTTGAGAGGATGAATTAATTAGATTTAGTCTAAGGGCCAAGATGTGAAAGTGAATTTTTTTTTTTTATTGAAATTAGGTCTCTTGAAGGCTAAGATGCTATGAGAAGCACTAATCTGTTATGATGAATGTTGAAATAATGTTCATAAAACCATTCAACAAGTAGGTTTTCTTGAAATACGTTTGAGACAAGTCCTATTGGGCATACCAAAAACTATTTTCATAAAATTTGTATCTTTACTTTTAATTTTGATCCTAAGAAACCTTGTGAAATGTGGACACAACCTCTAAGTGTGGGATTTTTAAAAGTGAGGTTCATACTTTAAAAAAGGTTGACTTTCTTTCTATTCATGGTGTACTATTGAATGAACCCAACACTTATAAGTCCTACTTCTAACCTAATCTAATAGATTTATTAATGGAAATGGAGAAAAAATGTTGAAAAGGAAAAGGAGGTAATGCATTGGATTAAAATATCATTCTTCCTTTCCTATAAATACATAAGTATTAAATAAAGATACCCCAACTTACACAATTTTCTAATGTATCAATCTCTTAAGATCATACAAAGATTAGACCTCAATGAGATATTGAAAGGAACCCAAGATCACAAAGAAGATATATTTTGCATAACAACACTATCACATAACCTAGAGGTAGAAAAAAATATGCCCAAATAGTAGGGAAAATATATCTTGAGATATTTGAACTTGGAAAGAGACAAAATAAATAATGTTATCAAAATAATGCAATACAATGTTTATAGTTTCATTAAAGCATTAAAATCTATATCAAAAATAGGAAGAAAATCCTTTGAATATGTTACAAGATTATCTTTATATTTAGGTTTATTTGGACATAGAAAGATGTAAAATAATAATGTTATCTATACAAGGAAATGAAAATTTTACAGGTATCAAAAACTGTAAAGTTATATATCAAAAATAGGAAGAAGATACTATGAATATGTTACAATATTCTCTTTATAGTCAAAGAAAAACTAGGATTAATCATGGGGTAAAAATCCATAAACAAACTAGGTTTAGGTTATAGAGAAAATATAGTTAGATCAAAGATCTAACCTCTAGTGTATATGTTGATATCCTAAAGTTAAATAGTTTCCATAATGAATTCCTTTATTAGTCATTGAAAGAGGGATCCTACAAATAATACTTCAAGAATAGACATAACATGATTATTATTTTATCTGATAAATTTATATGTCAATCTTAAATGGTTATGGAGAGTGTTTCAAATCGCATATGTAGAGCCTATAATAATTATAGAAATATCTTCAAGTGGTTGGAGTAGATCTTGATCTAATTTAGACTGCCTAATTGTGACAATTTAAATTTGATATTGTGGAGCTAGAAATCGCATGCCGCATTTACAATTTAGACTTCAATTTACAAATAATTTAGTTTGCATCCCCTAGCATTTTTGTAGGTTCATTTCAGCTCTTGTGGCAGCCTTTCCCTATCAAGATGCTCAAAAAATAATTCAACAACTATGCATCAATTTTGTATCAACTATATGTTTACTTTTACACATGTTATGTCAAAGTGTGATTCATCTAGACACTAGTCTTATGCAGGAACATCTACATGTTGCATATTCATCCTATGAAATCTTAAAATCCAAGTTTAGGATTATGCATATTTTTCCACTTGTTACCTTCTTTTGTCAGAAGAAACATCTTAGCATATTCTAGAGAAAGGGACCTACGTCCTAACCCATTCGATAAAAGTCTGTATATGCCTCCATTTGCAAGACACTTTGAGGCTCCAAGGTTTGAAAAATACCGAAGAAAAGGAAACCCCATTGATCACATCCAAGAATTTTGTGCTTCAAGTACCAAACTCAGTGATGAGCCCACTTACCTTATGAGATTGTTCCCTCGTTCTCTAGGTGGGCTTGCACTTGAATGGTACTCCAAACTTCCTGGTAATATCAAATCTTGGTAAGAGCTAGCAGACAAGTTTATCTCCCACTTTGCCTTTAACATTACAAATGAGGTGACACTTTCTGATTTGCGCTCAACCAAACAGAAGAAGGGAGAATCATTCATTACATTTTTACTGCATTGGAGAAGCTTAGTTAGTCAATGCTCACTAGACATTCCTGAGGAACAACAAGTAAACTTGTGCATTGAAAACTTAGTCCCAGACTTAATGTATGAACTCAAAATCAAGAGTCCAAGCACCATTTCTAAACTAATGAAAAAAGGGGTTAGTATTGAAGATGCTCTTATCCGTAAGGGAATCCTCAAGATAAACAAAGAAAACACTAACACCAACTCGTCTAATGACAAGGCAAAATTTTTCTCCAAAAATAAGAATGTGACTAAGGATGGCATTGTGGATGCCCACACGATTAGCACAACACAACATCAACTGACTTTGAAAGGTGCAAACCACACAAATTCACAAACTCCTAATCAAACAACACCTCAACAACAAAAAATTGAGACTTCCACGTAAGACAAAAAAAAATCCTAGAGCAAAGGATAGGAAATTCACACCATTGGGAATACCACTTGAGATTGCATTACAATAGTTACTGAGTAATAACTTCCTATAGCTACCCCCAATAAAAGATGAACAATTAACTAAAGCAGATTGGTGGGATGACAAAAAGTATTGTGATTACCATCGCACCAAAGGACACAAGACTTCATCGTGCTTCCAATTGAAACATGCAATACAAGACCTTATTGATGATGGTGTCATCATAGTTGATCCATCACTGTTAGCATCCAACTCTGATCACACTATTTTCAAAGATCCTTTGGGTAATCATGACAAAGAGAAACCCTCAAGTTCAAACTCAAACTCACAAGGTAATGTGAATTACACATGCACCGGCTATGACTACACCATCAATTACTTTAATGAATCTAACTTCTACATATCCACATTCTTATTGAAGGTTGAAGACCCTCTTTGTGCTGTCACTATGATTCGTAGCAAGATCACCCTACCTAGAGCCCCATCTAGACCTACTGCTTCTACTAGACCTGCACCCCCAAGCAGACCTACTGCTCCTTCATTGTATTATAGCCTTGTTGAACAACTCGGAAAAACCCCTGCACAAATATCCATTTTGGACCTACTGCGTGCATCTCCCCAACACCAGAAGATCTTGGAGCAAGCTCTTAAAGAGTCAATAGTCCCAGATAACATGGATGTTGCCTAGTTCCAAGCCATGATTGGAAACCTATCTGCCTCACAGTATATCACCTTTTCCCCTCAAGATATTCCAAAGGGCAAACCTAACCATAATGATCCCCTTTATCTCGAAGTCTTCATCCATAATGCCAAAGTCAGACGTGTCTTAATAGATGGAGAAGTACGACTGAACATATGTACTCTTAAGGTTGTCAACAATTTGGGTTATTCTGAAGATGATGTGGATCCATCTCGAAGAATCACAATAAAAGCTTATGATAATGGTGAACACTTCTCTAGGGGCATCATCACATTACCTGTTAAAGTTGGTCCAGCTACTGAAGACACATTGTTCCATGTCCTAGACATTGAAATGAATTGCAACATGATACTAGGATGCCCTTGGCTTCATGCTATGAAAGTAGTCCCTTCTACATAGCATCAATGTTTGAAGTTTTCCTATCACAACATAGAGGTTACCATCCTCGATGATCCAGATCCTTTCCAGTTTTGTGCTAATCTAAGAGATGCTACTACATTCCAAATCCCAACAAACAATGAAGCACAACACACAAGTCCCTCTAAGTATGTGGATGCTGATATACTACTGATTGAAGCCAAGGAAAAGATGAAGATTGAAGATAATGGGTGTGGAGAGTACTTTATGTCTCAAGTCTCTCATATTAAGGAGTCACCACTTTCTCCCATCAGTATAAAGAATGATACTTCTATAAATGAGAATACATCCGTATGTATTGAGAAAGCAAAAGAAGAACAAGAACCCACTTTGATATCTCCTAGCAAGTATGGACTTGGGTTTACCATCATGGAGAAACAAGGCTATGATGGCTATAGTGGTCTTGGATCTCAAAAACAATGAATCATTGAACCTATCACTATAGAAGGACAACCTCCTAGTTTGGGGCTTGGATTTAAATCATTACGAATAGGTCCTCCTAGGACCACGGTACCTACATGTAAGACTATGGATGTTTTGAACAATGAAAAGGCATTTGAGGATATCCCACTTGAAACCAACAATCCCCTAGCCTCTGAGCATAACCCCAATGACCTAGTTCAATTAGTTAGCCATATATCTACCTTCAACCAAAGCCCATTCAACACTGATGATGACATCTCCTCAAGTTATCCTGAACCTTTGGATTGGGACCAGCGTGGACCACTAATTTTTGATCGATTCGACAATGATGAAACTCTCATAATGGACTTCGAAGGCATTATGACTGAAGATCATAAAGAAGCAATTTCTCCTAAAGAGAACACATTGGCATATTTTGGTGAGTCCACTCCATGTTCTAGTTACAAAGAAAAAAGAGAAAGAAATAGCAAGCATAGGTCTCTTGGTGAAAATCAAAAGATGCCATTAGACTATAAAAAATCAAAAGCTAAGCAGCTCCCACTGATACAAAATGAAAAATATGATGCCATGAATATCAGTGCTCCAATGTTCAACATGCCACAAAGTCTTTTGGAGCTCTCTCAATCAACATTGATGCGAAAGGTCATTGGTCTCAACCATCCCAACTCTCCCTTATATACCTTTGTTTATCCCCCAATCCAGCTACCTAATTTGTCCTATAACCAGAATTAGTCCTTTATCCAACAAGCCTTTGCATATGTCATCATCAGTGACATCCCACATGACATTTCTATTGACCCAATTATACTTAGATGCCTTGATTCACAAGAGGTAGACATTGTCTTACATACGATACGCGATGGTATCTCTCGAGGCCTTTCTAGTGGTTTGATTTTAGCTACAGACTCGAAACAAATCCTCCATAGTTATGGTCAGTCATGGATCCAGACCTCATCAGCTAGTAGCATCAATGATAGATATCTTCTCAGCATTTGTCAGTGACATTCTTGATTCCATCTAAAAGTCCTGAAAAAATACCAAAAAAATAGTAAAAAGTCATGAAAAAAACAAAGAAAAAAAAGTGAAAAAAGTCATGCAAAAATGGATGCCTTGATGAAAACCTGGCAAATAGGCATCTTGGCACAAAAATTTGAGTCAAGAGAAAAATTTTGTCCAAAAGTGAAAGCCTAGCAAACAGGTGCTTTGGGCAAGTACCATAGTGAAAACCTGGCAAACAGGCACCATGAGTAATCAGTGTTGCTCCTCCATCTATCAGGATTCCATCTGGTCTTTTCCTCCTCTATCATTCCTTGATAATATCCTTCATATTGCAAGACATCCTTGGTTCCTTATCATGGCTCACAAACTGGTTAATGTCCTTTGTTACCTTGCCTAAGCATCACCAGTCTGCACACACACTTTGTCATTGGCCTTTGTACATAGTTTGCTTCTTGTCTGGGGGCATATTACCTACATGGTGCATGAGTTTGAATTTGAACTGGGGGCATATCCCTAAGTTCTTTCTATCCATTGGACCTATCGCATAACGGATTGGAGCTAACACTTGTATATGCTTACACGATCTTGAAAAAATCCCTAAAATTCATAAAATGTCCTGAGAAAATCTATAAAAATCACATAATGTCCTGAAAAAATCCTAAACATTCAAATACGATCCTGAAAAAATCACTAAAAACCATAACATGTCCTGAAAAAAGCACTAAAAATCATAAAATGTCCTGAAATAAACCCTAAAAATCATAAAATGTCCTGAAGAAATCAGTTACACAAAAAAAATCAAATATCCCCACAAAAACCCTAAAAATCACAAAACCCATCAAAAATTTGCAATAAACCTTGTACATACTCACTGTGGATAACCACCCCTTTTGTGTAAACACTTGCACTTTGCAGACTGAAAATCAAAGCACTACACTTTCAAGACAATCACACTATCTGACAAACGTGAACCAACAATCAATCCAACATGTCACTACAAACCTATCAACTGAATTCACAAACAGTGCTATCACATTATCAACCTGTCAAACACTATCTACACACCTAAAACACTAAAAAGTACATAATAATGGACAAGGATAGCTGTTGGCTCATGCTGTTTAGTGAGTGATTTATTTTTTTTGCTTTATTTTTCTTTGATCATGTCGCTATGCCACTCGATGATATAAAACTAATCTATAAGACTAGTCGAGATGGTTCATTTTCATCTTTTTCCATTTCTATCTATTACAATGTACCTTTGAGAGTCTGGGGCATGTAAATAGGCCTTAGAAAGGACAAGTTCATTCTCTGTCTGCATTGTGCTTGTTTACGCAAAAGGCTTGCATTTGCGCTCTGGCCCTTTATGTCATGATGCATTGCATTCCATTTGTCATATCAAAATAAAGCTCCATTTGACATATAGTGCACTTTCTACAAGCAAAAGTCTTTCCATCATACTAACATCTCCTCATCTCATCTTTCTTCTTCATCTCATTCTCTATCACCATAATCATGTCTTCTGATTCACCAAATCATCTTCATCTTGCATTTATGCATTCTTGCATCATCCTGCACTGTTAATCAACTTTCCATGGCTTTCCATCTGGTTCAACCTCAGTTTCAAATTTTTCTCATCATATTTGACCAAATATGACAATTTTTTATGATTTCACTCATGCTTGGACATCTTTCCATCATTTTGGGCATGCACGCATAGTTTCGGGTCATTCCGAGTCCAATCGGGCTGATTCTGGGCCCTGAAGCCTTTTAGGGTGCAATGTACACTGTCAGGGTGTAGTTGGGGTTCCCAAATACATCATTGATGCACTTGGTCATGAAAAATACATCATTGATGCACTTGGTAGAGTTTGGGCGCACTTGGGGACCTAGGTTATCCAGAACTGCTCCCAGAACCCCTAGTTTGCACTCTGGAGGTCATAACTTTTGCGTTTCAACTCTAATTTACAAACTGTCAGTTGCATTGGACTCAAATATTTCTTGTGAGAAAAATGAGCTATCATTTTCATTATTTTGTCACTATATGGATTTTTAATCCTTGCAATTACTCTTGGGCTCCTAGTTGCCCCCCGTCATGTTAATTTTGGCCCCCAGAGCCTTCTCGGGCACATTTTACACTTTCTGAGACCACTTGGGCTTACCAATTGTGTCATTGATGCACTTGGTACTATCATGGCACACTTGGGCTTACTAAGTGTATCAATTATGCACTTGGTTGAGTTTTGGGTGCAGTTGGGGACCTAGGATACTCAGAACTGCTCCCGAAGCCCCTATGTTGCACTCCGGAGCCCATAACTTTTGCATTTTAACTCAGAGTTGCAATCCATCAGTTGTGTTGGATTCATATCTTTTTTATAGACAACATGATCTTTCATTTTCATCATTTTGTGTCTTTCTTGAGTGATAACCCATGCAATTATTCTCAGGCTATGGATTGACCCTGTTTTGCACTCTAGGCGTCATAACTTTCACATTTTAGCTCTGATTTTCATTCCGTTAGTTGCTATGGTTTTTTCTTCTTGTTGTCGATAAATTGACTCATCATATGCTTATCTTAGTCAATTTCTTGAGGGTTCACCCATATATATCATCCCTACTACGGCATGTTGTAGCTTTCTCATCAGTTATTCTTTGATACAACGCTCTAAATCACATTGTATCAAAGAGGGGCAAAATGTAGATGCTCAAAAATGGTTCACATCTACAAATTCATCACTTATTCATACTAATTTTTCCCATTTTCTCATTCTACTAACTTTTATCTTTTGTCCAAATTGACCATATTTTGTCATTTCTATCCCCTTTCACATCAATTTCATATTAACTTGGAATCACCCCAAATCAACTCAGAATCACCCCAAATCAACCTAGAATCACTCAAAATCAGTCCTAATCAACCCAAAACATATCAAGCATCCCAAATGAATCATCATTTATCCACTCCTAGGCATTGTTATGGCTTTCAGTGCCTTAGAAACCTATCAACTTATCAATCTTATCAATCTAACCTTAGTACTGTCATGGCTCTCAGTGCTAGGTCAAACTATCATTCACGTCATTCAATATTTGACATTATTGAGGCTTTCAATGTCAGATCATGGCATAATTTACCATTTTAATAATATTGACAGCATTTTTCGATGTTATTATGATCAAACCTTATCAATCAATTTCAATCCTGTAGCATTTACAATGTCGGTTAAATGTTACATATCAACCAATTCATGTCATGTGTCCTTGGCATGTTATCAACTTCAATCAATCAATTTGACCATGGCTTTGGTCTACCTTTTCATCATCTTATTCCATATCCATCATTGTCACATTTTTGTCAAAGGATACGGTCGCAGTCATTTAATCAATTTGGCCAATTATCTACTAATTTTCTCTATAGGATTAAATAACCCATAATTTAATCCTATTCTTTATAATTATTCTTCCTAATTATCATCCTCAATTAATTAATTTTATTAATTAATTGGTTTATCATCTGTAAACCATGGAAATTCTTAATTTCCTAAGTTCCATTTTCCATCATTAATTCCATTTTCTACTAATTCTTATTTTGTGGAATAAGAGGATTTTTAATTCAAATATTCCAAAAAATACTCCATCATCATGACACTTGGATATGACACCTCGTGGATTCTCCTTTAACACTTGGTTGAGATTTTTCATAATCAAATATTATTACCTCTTACACATGTCTCTATTTGGCTTCTTTGTCATAGATTCTTGGCTTTAAGTGGGTTGAGGTGTCTTATGACGTGCCATAGATTCTCTTCCACATTTAGCCAAGTTTGACTTGCATGTGTCATAGAATCTCACAATTAGCATATTCTATCATATGCCTCATAGGAATCTCTTGCCACATTGCACATCTATGGGTGACAAATCCAATGCCCTCACTTTGAGTGTTGATTATAAAATGAACACTCTTTCTCTCATTTTGGGTCCTTGGATCCGAATTCTTAAGTTTTGAAAGTAAAAAATCTTTGAATCTTTGAGTTTCTACTTCTTTGCATGTTGCATTCTCTCTCTCACATAAAATCATACTTCAAGTATTCTCATGGCATTATCCACATCATAGGCTTTGGCTTCAACCTTGTGTGCACTATAGCCAAATTGGAGCTACAATCATTTGGAGAAGAAAGAAGAACATGGGAGCTACAAATGAAAAAGGGGGTTTCTATTGCTTTCTTAATTAGTTTGGCTTTCATGGTAGACTAGTGGGTGCTAACATATGTTGATTGAGTTTTGTGATTTTCTCATAGTAGCTTTGTGATTTTCTCATAGTACGTTATGCACTTTAACCCATTTTTCTAGTCCTACATTTGGTGAACCCAATGTGAACATGCATATCTAACTTGGGTTTTCTTGTTTTGTGCTTGTAGGTGCAAGGAAGGAGCTCACTTGGAAGGGTATAACAATTATCTGCTCTTCCTTTTCACACCTAGATTAATTACGGGGTCCATTAAAATGCTTATATGCTATTGTTTCATGCATTTTGTTAGCTTGCTGTCCTAGGGCACACTCTGCTCTATTAGGGCGCACTTGGGACCCCTAGGAGCAGTTTTAGGAGCCCAGAAACCACCAAAATCTCATTCTACTATTTCTAACTTACCAACTACACCCATTTGGGCCCCAACTCTGTCATTGATGTAGTTTGCACTATTTGGGCACACTTGGGAGTGTAGCTTTGAAAATTATAGTTTCTAGGTCTTGTTTGGGCATTATTTCCCCACACCCTACACGTGACTTCCCAATTGTGCCCTAAAACTACCAACTGCACCCAACTAAGCCCCAACTACATCATTGACATAGTCTACACTGTTTGGGTGCACTTGGGGATATTCAGAGCCATTTTGGCCTTTTGGGGAGCAATTTGCACTGTCGGAGCACACCTAGATTCATAGTAAGCACATGCACCAATCAAAATCTGCATTTCAAGCTCCTATCACTCTCTAGGACATAGATTAGGTGATTTTGTGTTACTGATGATCTATTTGCACCATGTGGTGATTTTTGGATGAAGATATGATCATAACAAACTAGTGATGTGTGTGCTTTGCAAGACGTTGTCGAAGACTTTGTGTGTCTTTCAAAACTATGTGTGTGGATTTTTTAGATTAGATAACATTTTGTTTGGTGCTTAAAAAGAACCTTTTTCTTTTCTACCTGGCATGTCTATGGTGTTAGATCCCTAGGAGTTACATTGGACGTATCCTCTCCCCTCGCCATTCGTGGATCTTCGGTGTAAGAGAAATTTGTGTAACTTCTATAGGAGGCCTGCCTTGAACCAAGATAATCGATATTGGGTATGCCAGGGGACGACAGAGCGGTAATGGGCCAAAGCCAAGTTAATGTTCCAGCTGCTATATAAAATTTGATTATGGTGAAAACTGTGTTGGCGGTATTGCTACATGATAGCTCTCCTCCAGTACCCTTGTGGTGCGTCAAACCCCGGTTCTCGGGGCTGGGAGACCTTCTGCGGAAGTTTATCATTCACTTGCCGAACGGAATGCCCTTACTAAAAACCATGTTTTAGTGGCCAAAATTCTTTCTGTCCACTGGCTCAAGGGGTCACCCATGCCCATGAAGACATCCTACATTCTCGTGGTCCTTAGTAGAGGCAACAGTCCCTTGGGAAGTCATACCCCTTGGGAAGCAGATCTTGGTAGCCCCGAGAAGTGAGTGCGCTATAAGGGGGAGCCTATGGTGCCAAGATCCTAGGTTTTCCACTCTAGATAAGCACAGCTAAACTTTGGTTCAAGTAGGAATTCAGTGCGTACAGTCCTAAAAGCCTAGGTTGTGGTGTGTTTGTTAATTTTTTACAACAGCTATTCTTGTCTTAATGTGTCTTGCATGTGTGTAAAACATAATCAAGATAAGAGCCAAACTTTTAAATTTACACCTTGAATATCATTTGAATTTTTCAAAACACCACACATTGCCAAAAAATTTCAACCTTATCAAACTTTGCAAAAATTGGTTCAACACACTCAAACCTTGGAAAACATGGTGACTTGTGCTCCTAAATGTGCTTGGCAAAACGTAGATCTCCCACTCGCATAGATTTCACTTGCATTCACCCTAGTCTAGGCTTTATTCTTGCATCATATAGACTTCATATTGCACCTTTTAGCTCTCATTTAGTATCTATTACCTTTCATATTGCATCCATTTAGTTTCAGTTTACTTTCCTTAGTTTTTGCATTCCCATCTCAAAATCAACACTTTGCACTCATCACCTTGCATCCTTGCATACCTATTCATCATATTGACCACTTTATCCATCATTTTGAGTGTCCTAATCATAATTTTGAGCATCCATACTGGCCCTAACATTTTCCTCTACCATTTACCTCTCTGTGACATCAATCTTGAAACCATAGCTTCCAAAATTGCCTCAGTTTCAACCCAGCTTACCAACTGCACCTAGAAACTACCAACTGCACCCAACTAGGCCCCAACTACATCATTGATGCATTCTAAACTATCTAGGTGCACTTGGTGGTCCTGAGATCCAATTTTGGGTTCCAGATAACATTTTGAGGCTTCAACAGTGTCCTTAGGTACCTGATTAGCTCCCCTTGCACCAGCTTGCCTAGCTTTGCATTCTACATCACCTAGTCTTTAGTACCTTCACTTAGGAAATTATTCTATAGGTCATAACCTATGTTTTTCATCTTCCAACCCATCCTAACATCAACCCCACCATCTTAGCTTCCTGGCATATCAGTTTGACATCCATACCTCTCAAAATCAACAAACCTACATTCTGACTTACCAACTGCACCTAGAAACTACCAACTATGCCCAAACTAGATCCAAGTGCATCAATTATGTAGTTGGCATTGTTAGGGCACACTTGGGTAACTACATGACCATTTTGGGCCTCTGAACTGCACTTTAGGACCCCAAAACTGCATCTAGGAGCCTCTACACCTCCCCGTTTTGCACTTGACCCAAAACAACATCTTGCACCCAAAATCCCCTTTTGCATTATGGGCATTATCCATATCACATATCTGTTCAGCATTACCACCATTTTGAGTCCTCGAAACATCATTTTGAACCCCCAAAACCTTTGAATTTAGTCAAAAATCTAGACAAAGTATGAGTCTTAGAGTATCTCCTTGTGTTGACGGATAATGGATCTTGACTAGTCTTTTTCTCTTTTCTTATTATTTCATTTGGTCAAAATCTATCTATGTCTTGATATATTTTACCTTGTCATCTTTTATCAATTTGATCTTTTCATCTTTTATCAGTTTTTTTTGGTCAAGATCCAAAGTCCTTTATCACAAGGTTAAACTCTTAGACAAAATACTTTCTAAAAGGTTTTACCTAAGTTCAAAACTTTCCATATACCCTTGTCATAGCATAATCATATCCCTAGCATCCCCAAACATCATTTTTACTTACCCTAGTGGTATATCCCCTTCATATTGCATTGATCAAAATCCTTAGCATCATTTTCACTACCAAACCCTATCAAATTGTCCATCAACCAAATTGCCTTCTTGAGCATTTACCCTCATTTTGCATGTCCCAAATGTCATTACGAACCCTAGAACACCATCCTTTGCATAGTCTACCTTGCATACACCTACCTTTAGTATCATTACCAAGTCCAAAACATAACCCTAATTATCATTTCGCATACCTTAAAGTCATTTTCATCTCCTCTAGTCAAACTTCAAAACATCACCTTGCATTTGCATTTGCATAACATCCCTAGGACATTTTCACTTTGCACATCAAAACCATAATTCATCTAGAATTTCCTCACATTGCATAACATTCCTAAACACTTAAAAATCCCTAAAAAACTCATATCTTTCATACCCACCACTCTAAATCACCCAAAACACTCAAAAATTCCATTGCATCTGCACTCTTAGGTATCATGCTAGCACTTACTAGGACACAATCAGCTCAGGGACTCAAGGCACTTTATCAACCTTTGTTTTTTGAGGCACAAGCACAACCAAAACCTCATCCAAAACAAATAAAGAGTAATAAAATCCAACAAACCTTTGACGAAGACCAAATCGAGGCATCACAACCATTACTAGCAGACCCCTTGAACATGTATCCGCAAGATCCTCATAATAGAGCTATGGCACAAAAAACCTTGAACAATGCACCTACCATGAAATTTCCTCCAAACACTTCCCCCACACATGGGATGGTTCAATTGAGTCCTAACTTTGAACCTATATTTGTGCTAATGCCACCTGGAGGTGGAAGTGTACCAACCACATCGGAAGATGAACAATCACATTCCTTTGTATTCAGCCAACCTAACACATCAAACATACAACAAGGTAATATACACCTAAGTGATGACTCTGACACTGATTATGGCATCACTAATGAAGAAATGGCTAGGGTATGTCAAGACAAAAGTTTTCACAAGAACTTCAAATGTTTGGCAGCACAAGAAATTGTCAAATTTAACCCAAACTTGGAAGGTCCTAGGTCCAAAAATCAAACCAACACAACTATTGAAAACATACAAGCCATGATAAATTTGGACTTAGACAAGGGAAAATGACCTTTGGAGTTTTCAAACACAATAATGGCACCTATAAGGTCCCATCAAGAACCAATAATTGAAATCCTCCAAAGTACATTTGAACACATCAATGTTAACCCCTTGTTTGATTAAATACCACCAATCCCTAAACACCCCAAAAGGACATTAAGACTTGATTTTAGTCACATGATGCAACAACAAGATGCACCTAAAGGGACCCCTACTCTAGGGATGCTAGACATACCTTCTTTGGAGGAAAATCAAAAAAGTACACCATTGCTTCTAACTTTACCCCATGCTACAACATCAAACACTATGGAGCCTCTCATAAATACAACATGTGAAACATCAAGTGCAACCATCCCTATAGATGCACAAAGGAAAAGTCTTATTGACATTATGCCCATTCCTAATAGGGACACATCTCATAGTCAAGTCAATATGATGTCGCAAGCAGGAACATCTAAAACACAAAGGTACCAAAACAACAATACAAACATGATGTTCAATTCTCAAGGACTTAGTCAACCCCCATGACAACAAAAACCTACAATGGTACAAGGACTCAACACTTCCAAGGAACAATCAAGTCTACATCCACTTGACACACATCCCACATATCAACAACAACACCAAACACAATGAAAACAACCACAAGTGGGGCAAACATCCAATATTCCTAACACGCAATCCCATGTGAACCCACTTGAACTACATACAATTTATCAACAATTATTTCAGCAGCAATTCCAACAACAAAAAATGATGTTTGCTAAACAAAAAGAGCAACTCAAGAAACAAATGGAATATCAAAGATGCCTTGAGCAACAAATTTCATACCAATAACATTTGTTACAACAAAAACCTCAACAAATACCTCTACAACAACAAGCACACACATGGTCTCACATACAAACAATAGAGGTATCCCAACAACAACCACAACACATGGCACAACAACAACACATGGTACAACAATCATTGTCAATCCCACAACAAGTGCCACATCAAATACAGAAACAAGTACCCCAACAACAAGGACCTTTCTATCTTCAAGGTTCCAACATACCTCCACCACCTAGCGACACTTCATCAGATTCATCAGACACAGAAATGTCAGAATCAAGTAGACATAGTTCTTGCCACAGCAAACGATCTACTCACCGACACATAAGACTTGAAAAGACCATCATGAAAAACCCCAATGAAGAACTATTACAACAATTCAAAAAACTTTCCAAACAAGTCGAGGCATTGGGAGTCCAAAAGAAACAGGCTCTATATACAAAAAGGGACCTACGTCCTAACCCATTCGATAAAAGTCTGTATATGCCTCCATTCCCAAGACACTTTGAGGCTCCAAGGTTTGAAAAATACCAAGGAAAAGGAAACCCCATTGATCACATCCGAGAATTTTGTGCTTCATGTACCAAAATCAGTGATGAGCCCACTTACCTTATGAGATTGTTCCCTCATTCTCTAGGTGGGCCTGCACTTGAATGGTACTCCAAACTTCTGGGTAATATCAAATCTTGGTTAGAGCTAGCAGACAAGTTTATCTCCCACTTTTCCTTTAAAATTACAAATGAGGTGACACTTTTTGATTTGTTCTCAACTAAACAAAAGATGGGAGAATCATTCATTACATTCTTACTACGTTGGAGAAGTTTAGCTAGGCAATGCTCACTAGACATTCCTGAGGAACAACAAGTAAACTTGTGCATTGAAAACTTAGTCCCAAACTTAATGTATGAACTCAAAATGAAGAGTCCAAGCACCATTTCTAAACTAATGAAAAAAGGGGCTAGTATTGAAGATGCTCTTATCCGTAAGGGAATCCTCAAGATAAACAAAGAAAACACTAACACCAACTCGTCTAATGACAAGGAAAAAATTTTCTCCAAAAACAAGAATGTGACTAATGATGGCATTGTGGACACTCGCACGATTAGCACAGCACAACCTCAACTAGCTTTGAAAGGTGCAAACCACACAAATTCACAAACTCCTAATCAAACAACACCTCAACAACAGAAAACTGAGACTTCCACACAAGACCAAAGACATCCTAGAACCAAGGATAGGAAATTCACACCATTGGGAATACCACTTGAGACTGCATTACAATAGTTACTGAGTAATAACTTCCTATAGCTACCCCCAATCAAAGATGAACCATTAACTAAAGCAGATTGGTGGGATGACAAAAAGTATTGTGATTACCATTGCACCAAAGGACACAAGACTTCATCGTGCTTCCAATTGAAACATGCAATACAAGACCTTAATTATGATGGTGTCATCAGAGTTGATACATCACTATTAGCATCCAACTCTGATCACACTATTTTCAAAGATCCTTTGGGTAATCATGACAAAGAGAAACCCTCAAGTTCAAACTCAAACTCACAAGGTAATGTGAATTACACATGCACCGGCTATGACTACACCATCAATTGCTTTAATGAGTCTGACTTCCACATATCCACATTCACATTGAAGGTTGAAGACCCACTTTGTGTTGTCACTACATGCCATAG
Organism: Cupressus sempervirens; assembly: GCA_028749045.1. NCBI lineage: Eukaryota > Viridiplantae > Streptophyta > Pinopsida > Cupressales > Cupressaceae > Cupressus > Cupressus sempervirens. The sequence goes on from CM053792.1 coordinate 96,358,023, forward strand.
CAAGATCACCCTACCTAGAGCCCCATCTAGACCTACTGCTTCTACTAGACCTGCACCCCCAAGCAGACCTACTACTCCTACTTCATTTGATTATAGCCTTGTTGAACAACTCAGAAAAACCCCTGCACAAATATCCATTTTGGACCTACTGTGTGCATCTCCCCAACACCAAAAGATCTTGGAGCAAGCCCTTAAAGAGTCAATAGTCCCAGATAACATGGATGTTGCCCAGTTCCAAGCCATGATTGGGAACCTATCTGCCTCATAGCATATCACCTTTTCCCCTCGAGATATTCCTAAGGAAAAACCTAACCATAATGATCCCCCTTATCTCAAATTCTTTATCTATAATGCCAAAGTCAGACGTGTCTTAATAGATGGAGGAGCAGGACTGAACATCTGTACTCTTAAGGTTGTCAACAATTTGGGTTATTCTGAAGATGATGTGGATCCATCTCAAAGAATCACAATAAAAGCTCATGATGATGGTGAACGCTTCTCTAGGGGCATCATCACATTACCTTTCAGAGTTGGTCCAGCTACTGAAGACACATTGTTCCATGTCCTAGACATCAAAATGAATTGCAACATGATACTAGGTCGCCCTTGGCTTCATGCTATGAAAGCAATCCCTTCTACATATCATCAATGTTTGAAGTTTTCCTATCACAACATAGAGGTTACCATCCCCGGTGATCTAGATCCTTCAAAATTTTGTGCTAATCTAAGAGATGCTACTACATTCCAAATCCCAACAAACAATGAAGCATAACCCACAAATCTCTCTAAGTATGTGGATGTTGATATACTGCTCAATAAAGCCAAGGAAAAGATGAGGATTGAAGACAATGGGTGTGGAGACTACTTTATGTCTCAAGTCTCTCACATTAAGGAGTCACCACTTTCTCCCATCAGTACAAAGAATGATACTTCTATCAACGAAAATACATCCGTATGTATTGACAAAGCAAAAGCAAAACAAGAACCCACTTTGATATCTCCTAGCGCGTATGGATTTGGGTTTACCATCATGCAGAAACAAGGCTATGATGGCTATAGTGGTCTTGGATCTCAAAAACAAGGAATCTTTGAACCTATCACTATAGAAGGACAACCTCCTAGTTTGGGGCTTGGATTTAAATCATTATGAATAGGTCCTCCTAGTACCATGTTACCTACATGTAAGACTATGGATGTTTCGAACGATGAAAAGGCATCTAAGAATATCCCACTTGAAACCAACAATCCCCTAGCCTCTGAGCATAACCCCAATGACCTAGTTGAATTAGCTACCCATATATCTACCTTCAACCAAAGCCCATTCAACACTGATGATGACATCTCCTCAAGTTATCCTGAACCTTTGGATTGGGACCAGCATGGACCACCAATTTTTGATCGATTCGACAATGATGACACTCTCATAATGGACTTCGAAGGCATTATGACTAAAGATTATAAAGAAGTAGTTTCTCCTAAAGAGAACACATTGGCATATTTTGGCGAGTCCACTCCACCTTCTAGTTACAAAGAAAAAAGAGAAAGAAATAGCAAGCATAGGTCTCTTGGTGAAAATCAAATGGTGCCATTAGACTATAAAAAATCAAAAGCTAAGCAGCTCCCACTGATACAAAATGAAAAATATGATGCCATGAATATCAGTGTTCTAGTGTTCAATATGCCATAAAGTCTTTTGGAGCTCTCTCAATCAGCATTCATGCAGAAGGTCATTGGTCTCAACCCTCCCTTATATCCCTTTGTTTATCCCCCAATCCAGCTACCTAATTTGTCCTATAACCAAAATAAGTCCTTTATCCAACAAGCCTTTGCATATGTCATCATCAGTGACATCCCACATGACATTTCTATTGACCCAATTATCCTTAGATGCCTTGATTCACAAGAGATAGACATTATCTTACATATGGTACGCGATGGTATCTCTTGAGGCCTTTCTAGTGGTTTGATTTTAGCTACAGACTCAGAACAAATCCTCCATAGTTATGGTCAGTCATGGATCTAGAGCTCATCAGCTAGTAGCACCAACAACAGATATCTTCTCAGCATTTGTTAGTGACATTCTTGATTCCATCCAAAAGTCCTTAAAAAATACCAAAAAAATAGTAAAAAGTCATGAAAAAAACAAAGAAAAAAAAGTGAAAAAAGTCATGCAAAAATGGATGCCTTGATGAAAACCTGGAAAATAGGCGTTTTGGCACAAAAATTTGAGTCAAGAGAAAAATTTTGTCCAAAAGTGAAAACCTGGCAAATAGGCGCTTTGGGCAAGTACCATGGTGAAAACCTGGCAAACAGGTGCCATGTCTAATCAGTGTTGCTCCTCCATCTATCAGGATTCCATCTGGTCTTTTCCTCCTCTATCATTCCTTGATCATATCCTTCATATTGCAAGACATCCTTGGTTCCTTATCATGGCTCATGAACTAGTTAATGTCCTTTGTTACCTTGCCTAAGCATCACCAATCTGCACACACACTCTGTCATTGGCCTTTGTACATAGTTTGCTTCTTGTCTGGGGGCATATTACCTACATGGTGCATGAGTTTGAATTTGAACTGGGGGCATATCCCTAAGTTCTTTCTATCCATTGGACCTATCGCATAATGGATTGGAGCTAACACTTGTATATGCTTATATGATCTTGAAAAAATCCCTAAAAATCATAAAATGTCCTGAGAAAATCTATAAAAATCACATAATGTCCTAAAAAATCTAAACATTCAAATACGATCTTGAAAAAATCACTAAAAACCATAACATGTCCTGAGAAAAGCACTAAAAATCATAAAATGTCCTGAAATAAACCCTAAAAATCATAAAATGTCCTGAAGAAATTAGTTACACAAAAAAAATCAAATATCCCCACAAAAACCCTAAAAATCACAAAACCCGTCAAAAAGTTGCAACAAACCTTGTACATACTCACTGTGGATAACCACCCCTTTTGTGTAAACACTTGCACTTTGCAGACTAAAAATCAAAGCACTACACTTTCAAGACAACCACACTATCTAACCAACGTGAACCAACAATCAATCCAACATGTCACTACGAACCTATCAACTGAATCCACAAATAGTGCTATCACATTATCAACCTATCGAACACTATGTACACACCTAACCACTAACAAGTACATAATAATGGACAAGGATAACTGTTGGCTCATGTTGTTTAGTGAGTGATTTTTTTTTTTTGCTTTGTTTTTCTTTGATCATGTTCCTATGCCACTTGATGATATAAAACTAATCTATGAGACTGGCCGGGATGGTTCATATTCATCTTTTTCCATTTCTATCTATCACAATGTACCTTTGAGAGTCTGGGGCATGTACATAAGCCTTAGAAAGGACAAGGTAATTCTTTGTCTGCATCGTGCTTGTTTACGCAAAAGGCTTGCATTTGCGCTCTGGCCCTTTATGCCATGATGCATTGCATTCCATTTTCCATATCAAAATAAAGCTCCATTTGACATATAGTGCACTTTCTACAAGAAAAATTATTTCCATCATACTAACATCTCCTCATCTCATCTTTCTTCTTCATCTCATTCTCTATCACCATAATCATGTCTTTTGATTCACCAAATCATCTTCATCTTGCATTTATGCATTCCTACATCATCCTGCACTGTCAATCACATTTCTATGGCTTTCCATCTAATTCAACCTTAGTTTCACATTTGTCTCATCATCTTTAACCAAATATGACCATTTTTAATGATTTCACTCATGCTTGGACATCTTTCCATCATTTTGGGCATGCACGCACAGTTTTGGGTCATTCTAAGTCCAATCAGGCTAATTCTAGGCCCAAAAGCCTTTTAGAGCACAATCTACACTGTTAGGGCATAGTTGGGGTTCCCAACTACATCAATGACACACTTGGTCATGCCAACTATGTCGTTGACGCACTTGGTAGAGTTTGGGCGCACTTGGGGACCTAGGTTGCACTCCGGAGGCCATAACTTTTGTGTTTCAACTCTGATTTACAAATTGTTAGTTGCATTGGACTCATATCTTTCTTGTGAACAAAATGAGCTATCATTTTCATTATTTTTTCATTGTATGGAGTGTTAATCCTTGCAATTACTCTTGGGCTCCTAGTTGCCCCCCGTCATGTTGATTTTTGTCCCCAAAGCCTTCTCGGGCACATTTTACACTTTTTGAGACCACTTGGGTTCCTAGGTGTGTCATTGATGCTCTCGGTACTTTCATGGCAGAATTTGGCTTACCAAGTGCATCAATGATGCACTTTGTTGATTTTTGGGTGTAGTTGGGGACCTAGGATACCCATAACTGCTCCCGAAGCCCCTATGTTGCACTCTGGAGCCCATAACTTTTGCGTTTTAACTCAAAATTGCAATTTGTCAATTGTGTTGGATTCATATCTTTGTTACAGACAACATGAACTATCATTTTAATCATTTTTTGTCTTTCTTGAGTGATAACCCATGCAATTATTCTCAGGGTACGGATTGACCCTGTTTTGCACTCTAGGCCTCATAACTTTCACATTTTAGCACTGATTTTCATTCCATCATGTGCTATGGTTTTGTCTTCTTATTGTCAATAATTTAACTCATCATATGATTATCTTAGTCAATTTCTCAAGGGGTACCCCATATATATCATCCCTACTGGGGCATGTTGTAGCTTTCTCATCAGTTATTCTTTGATACAACGCTCTAAATCACATTGTATCAAAGAGGGGCAAAATGTAGATGATCAAAAATGGTTTACATCTACAACTTCATCACTTCTTCATACTAATTTGTCCCATTTTCTCATTCTACTAACTTTGATCTTTTGGCCAGATTGACCATATTTTGTCATTTGTATCCCTTTTCACATCAATTTCATATCAACTTAGAATCACCCCAAATCAACTCGAAATCACCCCAAATGAACTCAAAATCACTCAAAATTAGTCCTAATCAACCCAAAACATATCAAACATCCCAAATCAATCATCATTTATCCACTCCTAGGCATTTTTGTGGCTTTTAGTGCCTTGGAAACCTATCAACTTATCAATCTTATCAATCTAACCTTAGTACTGTCGTGGCTCTTAGTGCTAGGTCAAACTATCATTCACATCATTAAATCTTTGACATTTTTGAGGCTTTCAATCTTGGATCATGGCATCATTTACCATTTTAATAATATTGACAGCGTTCGTCGATGTTATTATGATCAAACCTTATCAATCAATTTCAATCCTGTAGCATTTACAATGTCGGTTAAATGTTACATATCAACCAATTCATGTCATGTGTCCTTGGCATGTTATCAACTTCAATCAATCAATTTGACCATGGCTTTGGTCTACCTTTTCATCATCTTATTCCATAACCATCATTGTCACATTTTTGTCAAAGGATACGGTCACATTCATTTAATCAATTTGGCCAATTATCTACTAATTTTCTCTATAGGATTAAATAACCCATAATTTAATCCTATTCTTTCTAATTATTCTTCCTAATTATCATCCTCAATTAATTAATTTTATTAATTAATTGGTTTATCATCTGCAAACCATGGAAATTCTTAATTTCCTAAGTTCCATTTTCCATCATTAATTCCATTTTCTACTAATTCTTATTTTGTGGAATAAGAGGATTTTTAATTCAAATATTCCATAAACTACTAAATAATCATGACACTTGGATATGACACCTCATGGATTCTCCTTTGACACTTGGCTGAGATTTCTCATAATCAAATATTATTACCTCTTATGCATGTCTCTATTTGGCTTCTTTGTCATAGATTCTTGGCTTTAAGTGGGTTGAGGTGTCTTATGACACATCATAGATTATCTTCCACATTTAGCCAAGTTTGATTTGCATGTGTCATAGAATCTCACAATTGGAATATTCTATCATATGCGTCATAGGAATCTCTTGCCACATCGCACATCTATGGGTGACAAATCCAATGCCCTCACTTTGAGTGTTGATTATAAAATGAACACTCTTTCTCTCGTTTTGGGACCTTGGATCTGAATGCTTAAGTTTTGAAAGTCCAAATCTTTGAATCTTTGAGTCTCTACTTCTTTGCATGTTGCATTCTCTCTCTCACATAAAATCACACTTCAAGTATTCTCATGGCATTATCCACATCATAGGCTTTGGCTTCAACCTTGTGTGCACTATAGGCAAATTGGAGCTACAATCATTTGGAGAAGAAAGAAGAACATGGGAGCTACAAACGAAAAAGGGAGTTTCTATTTCTTTCTTAATTAGTTTGGCTTTCATGGTAGACTAGTGGGTGCTAATGTATGTTGATTAAGTTTTGTGATTTGCTCATAGTATGTTATACATTTTAACCCATTTTTCTAGTCCTACAAATTTCAACTCATTTTTCATCATTTCAAAATTGAGAAAGAGCAATGAGAGAAAGAGATGATCTAGAAATCCATTAGAAGTGATTGTAGAAGATTTGAGTAGTGATTCAGCACCATTGCATCAGATCTTGCAAGGTATTTGTCAAGTGTCAAGTCATGTTGTTTATATTTTCATAAACACTAGTTTCATATAATGTCATCTAATTTAAAGAATGTAGAGGGTAAGGAGGTTTTGAATTTTCAACTAGTCAGTATTGAGGTTAAGAAACCAATATTTAAAGGCATTCTTGATATTGCTTACAAACAAGACCCCTCCAATGTGTTATCCATGATACCACTAAATTTTTTAATGGTTCAAGATGTTAGAAAGTGTTACAACTATAAGATTGGAAGCATTGGTGATATGGTGATTAGGAAAGCATATGAAAAACTTTGTGAGAATGGTCTATTAAGGGAAGAATTTAAAATTGTAGAAAAGAACGGGTTAATTTGTGCCCTAGATTTTTTGAATGTCTCCAAAATAGAATGGATTAGGATTGTGCTAAGAAGAATTCATGATAGTTCACTTTGGTTAGATAATGGACCTATCAAAATTAGCAAAAGCATAATCCATAGGGTAACAAGGTATCCAACCCTAGATTGGCCTAAGACTCTAAGGAGTGATTCAAAAGAGGTCATTGAGAAAAATATAGGAGTAGTGTGGAACAAGAGAAATGATAATTGACAACATTATAGATCCATTGATAGACTTTATAGTAAGGGTTATTTCACATAATTTTTACCAAATCAAGAAAATTTAATAGTGTGCCCTATATTGTAGTGGATGTTGGTTATAAGATTGTCAAGAAAGATCACACATATAATCTTGTAGAGCTACAACTACAACAATTGATTGAGAACCTAGGAGCTATAAGAAAGACAAAGAGTTCTCAATGAAAATTTGGTTCTATTATGATATATATTCTTTTATATTCAAAACACATTTTTTACATTTGGCATAGTTACATAAAAGACAAATAGGTCAGTGGCAGTACAAATTGGTGAGTTCATTGAAAAATTCAGTGAGAATTTTGAGTCTACAATGACAAGTTATTTTGAGGACTTTAAGAAATCAATGAAGAAAAGATTGAGAATACTAGTGTCACTAGTGGAAAAAAAACATAATGATATTTGTTTCTTAGTGGATGTTGATTATACTTTTGCTCAAGCAACAACACCAAGGATAAGATGGCTAAGACCATTAAGATATGAAATAAATGTAGATGAAGCCTCGGTAGTCATAATTATTGTACTTGCAAAAGATATTGATAAAGATGTAAAAGTATTCGAAAACTATGAAATGGAAAGATCTAAGATTACCATGGAATTGAAGATTGCCTCTATTATCAAGAAGGATAAATTGGTGAAGAAGTTGAAAGAAAATTGGTGAAGGTGTCAAGTAGGAAGATGATGAAGAAGAAGAGGATGAAGAGGAAGAAGACACCCAAGCACCACTTGCACTAACACAAGGAATGGGTGAAGATCAGCAAGAGGAGGAGATAAAAGTCACTAAAGGTGCCAAGGAAGAAGAATTCAAGGAAGCACCTACCCCCACTGATCAAAAGAAGAGAAAGGTTAAGGCTCAACCAGTGGCAAGGTCCAAGAAAACTACAAAACCAAGCTAGTACAAACCAACTACACCTACTACAAGGGCTAGTGCACATGTCATTGCACAAAAGGAAAAGGAGAAAGCCAAACCAGTTGAGTAGGAAGGAGTGGAGAAAAGACCAAGGAGGAAATACATTACACAAGCTAAATCAGATGAGGAAAAAATAGAATCAGATGATAATAGCCAATTCAAAGTGGTGAGTCACAACCCATCATTAGATTTAGAGAATCTATGTGAAAATGTCAAGAATAGTGCATACTTATCAAGATTTTCTCATGTTGATTTTGATAATCTTGGTAAAGTTGAGAAGAATCAAGTGAAGAAGGCTATATATGACATTATGGAAAATTTCAAGGAAGTCCCACTAGAAATTACTAACTCTATGCCTAAAATTTTCTATGAAAGAGTTGATAAAAAATGGCAATATTGTTTAAACTTGGAAAGACAAATAAGAGAAACATCACTTGCGCAAGCCATGCCTAAACTCAGTAAGGCAAACATTGTTAAGGCTATGAAGAAATATGTAGTTAGGTTTGTACCTAACTATAGAGCCTTCAGCATACTACAAAATAATATTTAAGATGTTGTGAAGAAGTCCACATAGATGTGGAAGATAACATATGGGCTTGCTATAGTGAAAGAAGGAGAACACGAACCTATAGAGGTCAAGGATGATGAAGAAGATGACAACAATGAAGATATAGTTGATGGAGGAACTGAAATGAATTTAGATGACAAGGCAATAGTTGAAGCAGAGCAGCAAGAAGAATAGAGTGTACTATTGACATATCAGTCAATTTGGTTATTAGTGATACACACTTATTTAGATTTTGTATAGCTACCGAGCTCATTGAATAGTCTACAATGTTTTTCATGTAATCTAGTGGTTACCAAGAATTTCAATGGTTACTAAGTATATTTAGTTAATGTGAAGCTCTGTAGTTCAAACCAAGTAGATTCAATCTAGCAATTCAACTTGAGCAGTTCAGTGGTTACCGACCATTGCAGTTTCTATCGAGTTCACAGTTCATGTAATGCAAAGCTAGTGTAAACCAAGCTTATGTGTTTGTTGAGTGATTTAGTTCATGTCAAGTTACATAGTATCTACCAAGTCACTAGTTCAGACTAACATCTAGACTACTTTGAAGTGATCAGTATGGACCAAGCTTCTACTTCTACTGAGTTTTGGGAATTTGTTTTGCACAAGGTCAAGGGTAGGAATCCATAGTGTAATTCCTCTCTTGAAAAGCAAATCTTTTTAAGGATCTGCTCCAAGTTTTAGTGTTTGTCTTGCAATGTACCAAAATTTGCTCAGTAGAAGATAAATGTGAGTGTTCACAAGGAGGCCTTTACTGGTTCTAAAACCCTTTTGTCTTGGAATCGAAGTAAAATCTATTTGCTATCTCAAAAATATCACACCAAAAGAATAATGTTTTTGTATTTTCTATTTTGCAATGAATGCAACTCTAACAATGCAGCTACTATGAGGTCCTATTCTAATAGGGGGTTAGCAAAGAAAATAGAAAAACTGAAATCAAATAACTTGAAATTAAAATTCCTAAACGGACATAAGCTATAGAACACAACATGCTACGAGTTAAACCTTCAAAGAAATCAGTAGAAAACCAATGAAAATAGGACCAGCACTTCCTAGAATCCACTGATGCAATCGTCGGTGAGAATCTTTAACAAATCAAATGATGTTTCACTCTTCATCAAATTGCAAGGCCACGTAAAGTGCATTCATGCGAGACAAAAAGCTATGTAGACACAATCGGGTGATCTCTTCTCAAGCTCGTTACATCAACGAAATTCATATATCTGTAGCAAACACCAAAACTAAAAGATTGCACAACTAGAAACAATGCAATAAACCTTTGGCTCAATCACAATCTCATGAATAAAATCCACAAAATAATGACACATTCAGGCAAGAATAACTACACTTTGAATGCTAGCACCAAAAGCATAACTTTATTGCATAATAATGGCCGCCCTTCTTACATTTTACAATGGGGTATTTATAAGAAATTGTCTCCTCAATTTGTGTTGAGAGTGAGAGATATCTTAATGCAATAAAATGTTTTTTAAAACATTTAAACAACTAAATATATACAAACTGGTAATCTAACTGGTGCTTAGAGGGACTCCATCCATATTTTATTCATTAATTGGATGCATGAACCCTTTACATGTCAAAAACAATGAAAGCATGAGAGAGAAAGTAGGAGGGAGCCATTAGTCAAAGTAGAAGAGCATGGAGACACCAAAAATAGAATCTGGCCCTTCACTTGATGTGTGTTGGAGTTAACTTGCCATTAGAATGCGCTCTTGATGCATGGAAAGTGCTATTTTTGGAACTGGCAATCAACTGTCGATGCACCTCTAAATTGCAGAGCTACATGAAAATGCGAAGCTCTGTACCTACGAAGCTGTAGACCTGCGTAGCTGTGGAGCTACACAGCTGCAGAGCTCAATTTGCCAAAAAATCAAAGTTCTCAATTTTGAAAACAATTTCTGGGTTTTGCTCAAACGAGGTTTTAGATCACTTTTTGTATACGCTACATGCCCCTTTCTAATGATTTACACCCTCTTTATAGCCAATTACTTTCACAAACTTTCACTCCCTTCGCTTCTTCAATCAAAAATCTCAAGGCACATGCATTGAATCTTGTCTTGAAAAGCTGCATAAGATGAGGAACCTAATTTGCTTTATCTGTCCAACCTCTGTATCTTTGACCTTTTTCTTCTCTCCACCTATCCAATCCTTTTTGATGAGAAACCATGTGATCCAGATTATCCAAGATTATCAAATGTTTGCAACTTTTTCATATTTTTTCACAAATTTTCTAGGCATTTTTAAATGACCTTTTTGGAGGTCTTTTGCTCAAAATTACAAGTCGAAACATTCATCGGTCTCTAAAATTGGGCAAGAAAAGGCTCACTATTTTAGGGACTAAAATTAGATCTTCAGTTCTTCTTTCCAACGATGTAAGCGGTTCTGAATTTTGAGGCTTGAGTCAAAAGTTATGACCTTGACAAGTTGAGGATGCCATTTTTACCTACAAAAGAAGCAAACATTAGTCTGTAGAGTTAACAATGCATAGTAAAGACACACTAGCCATTCAAACAAAATTGGAGATGAATCATGAAATTTAGCTAAGTCTAAAATCCTGAAGCCCTAAAATTTGGCTAAGTCTAGATTCCTGAAGCCCTGAAATTTGGCTAAGTCTGGATTTCTGAAGCCTTGAAATTTTCTAGAATCTTTACCTTATCTTGAGGAGGTCTTAAACCCATCTCAAAAGATTCATTGCATATATTAAAATATATCTTAAGTATAAGAAAATGTATATTTAAACGATATATTTTAAACCCCTTTTTATGGCTACTTGGTCAAAACTAGAGGTGAAAGGGCAGCTTGGCAAGGGCAAATGGTGCCTTAGGAGTGAAGCGGCGTAAACACGCACAAGGCACCTTGATCATGTGTGTGCACACTTGGGCACGAGCACACTACCCTTGAAGGCACGCGCATAGCCTTTGAAGGGTGACGCACACTGCCCTTGAAGGTGCGCGGCCGCGACCTTTGAAGGGCAGCGTGTGCACAGCCTTTGGGGGGCGATGCGTTTGAATTTTTTTTTAAAATTTTTTTTTTGGGGAATTTTTTTTAAATTTTTTTTAAATTTTTTTTTGTGTTTTTCAATTTTAGTTTCTTTTTAAATTTTTTTTTTTTGTGTTTTTCAATTTTAGTTTCTTTTTAATTTTTTTTTTTTTTTTTTTTTTTGTGTTTTTTCAATTTTTTGATTTTCTTTGTGTTTTTTTCAAATATTTGACTCTAAAATCCTAAGGTCTAATAAAACTCTTTTTCTCCAGACTCTTGGACTATGAGTCTGAGAGTCAAAAAAAAGTAGCGGGTCCCCATTCCTAGTGAGGAATGGGGCGTGTGCTGTAGACACCACAACATCGAGTGCATGATCATGTCAAGTATTGAAAGTGGACACTAAGTACTAGAACTTCACCAAGTTAGCCTTTAGAACCCAAGTGTCTTCATTTGGGCTGACTTTTTAATATTGGTGTTAACCTGTATGATGGCCAACTTTGTAATTTTGTAATTTGGATTGGTATATATATGTGATGTTTGTGTTACATTTGTATTTTTCTTCAGCCTTAAAGTTAGTTTTTTAAGTCATAGAAGTGCCTAACTCAAAGTCAAAGTTCAACCTTCAGCCAATTCAACTTCAACTTCAAGTTCTATCTCTAGCACAAAATGTTAAAAAAGGGTCAATCCTCCTATTTGTCAACATTCTTATTTGCATATAGGTAAGTTGAAGTTCAAGTTGAAGTTTTGGGTCAGTTCAACTTCAACTTCAAATTCATGTTGGAGTCTGCAAAGTCAAAGTTCCAGTTTGAGTCCAACTTTAACTAAATTTCAGCTTCTAATTCAAAGTTATGTTTAGAGAAATTATTATAGGTGTATTTTAGTGATTTAGAGATATAAAGTTTCAATAAGTTCAAATTTGAAGATGTAGATTCAAAGTTTCAATTTCAGCCCTGGCAATTAAAAGTTTGAGAATCATTATGATTCAATCAAGATTGGGATCTTTAGACTTGTATTTGAAATGGTGAAGCCTAAAAAGAATTCACCATTCTTAAGTTCAAAGCTTGCAGACAGTTTCAAGTATACAGTTCACAGATCAAAGGCCCAGATTCATCAGTTTGAATTTGTGGCTCAAGTTCAAAATCAAGCTCAGATCTTGTTTCAAGGTTCCAAGCCCAAGATCCAAGGCTAGAAGAGGGTGGTGGATAATAAAATTTATAGAAAGTAAATTCCAACATGTGATTCATGTGCAGGTATTGGTGTATATATTGTAATAAGTTTTAGTACAGCCTATAACCACAGATTTCTGTCAGCATTAAAATAATAGTCACAATGCGGGGGGCATAACTTTTAGCTCCATTGTTGGATCTAATTTAATTTTGGATATGTTTCCAAAAATAAAGTATGTTATAGAAAACCTAATTATCTAAATTCTCTCCAAGCCGTTTTGTAAATTTTATAAAGGATCGAAAGTTATGACTGTTTAAGTTCAGCAATATATCAATGATAGTTACAAGATCATGATAGCAGTTTGTTACTAGCATATGCCACCTATCCAAGAATGCACATGGGATTCATTTTAAATTTGGTAAATATATTTCTTATAATCTATGTAACTTTAAAATGGATCAACTATTAAATATTTTCAAATGATAAAAAGAATATTATTCCCGAGAATGATTAAAATGATTTTCAAGAAACAGTTACCAGAACTAAAATGCAAGTGAAAATTATTATTTATTGTGAAGATTTCTACACAATGGGGGTTATTCTTTTCCAGGGGGTGGGAGTTCTATAGCTACTACTATAGGGAGAATATAGTTTTATTTTTTAATAGAGGAAGTAGTTTTTCTTTATGCAGATCGATTGTGATAAGAGGATTGCACTATACTAATATTGTTTTATCATGTTTCTAAAATAAAGAGGGGCATTAGTGTGTTTGATTTTACAGTCATATACATTTGTGTTTCTAATCTGGAAGGATTCTAAGTCCTTTTATTTTTTTTTTAGATTTAGTTCTTTATTACTATGTCAGATGTGATATATGTAGTCTTGTGGTTATGTATTCATGTTTTTGCATAAGCATGTTTACAACTTCTTCAATTTTCTCTATAATATGAAAACGTGGTAGATAGTCCTGTGGCTATTTATTGGTTTTTCATTCATTTCTAGTTTAGCAATCTATTAATTGCATTTATTCCATATCGATGGATGAATGTCTAAAAAACCCTTCATGCCTTCAGGTTAAAGACATAAGCAGATATCACATTTATTGAATATCTTTTATGAGGGAGTTGTACATCTCAATGTAGAGGAAGATTATCAATAAAATAATAATCTATCCAATTATTAGTGCATTTTGTTCTTCTTTTGAAACATATTGAGTCATTATTTGCATTTTTATTCAAAGGACAAAACTATTTACTAACAATTTTTGGTGACTCCGTTGGGGAAAGAAAGTGAAGTTCTAGTGCTTTCCTTTCCTTGGATATCTAAAGGCTACCTCCTCAAGGATGGAGGTTGGAAAATCTAATTTTTTTGTTAAAATATGCCCAATATAATTATGGCCTTGGCTGCAACTCAATCATGGTAGTTGCATTTTGGTCCTTTTGGTTTGCCTCATTTCACACTCATGCCTACTAGATCAAAGAAATATTTTCCTGAGTATGCTTGAAGAATCAATCAAGATCTGAATAGACACATTCAAGCATTCAAAATAGCCTGTGGGATTCTTGGTGTTTTGGAAGAAGATGTGTATGTTCACCTATTTGTTAAATCTCTTGTTGGTGATGTTGTTGTTTGGTTTCAACATTTGGAAGATGGGTCAATAACTGGTTGGCATGTGCTAGAAAATAAATTTCTTGCAAGATTTAAACTAGCAGTCAATTTGAGCAACCTATTATGCCAACTCTTCAAAATTTAGAAAGAAGGGAATGAAGAGATAAGAATTTTTCTAGATCGATTCACATGAACCTTGACAAAAATTCCACAAGTTGACCAGCCCAGCCAAGATAACTTCTTGTCAATCTTTATTGCAGCATTACATCCAGAACTTCAATTTCATCTCAAAAGAAGTAAGGTATGTGACTTTGAAATTGCTAAGCAAGAAGCTATAAGAATTGAAGATGATTTATTTTTATTTGGTTGGTTTCAACAAGAAAACATTGTTAAATTCTCTGATCTAGATTTGAAATTAAAAAATGAGCATGCAAGTGATAAACCTTTACAAAAAAGAGTTTGCCCCTATGAACAGCAATATCATCCGGAGGAAAAACCCAAGATGAGAAGGCTTGTCTTCAAAAAATTAAAACCAACACCCTCTATTTCTAATTGTCAAATTACATCAGTCTTTCGTGTAGAGGATTTGGTAATACCTCCTTTATCTAAAAACAATTCTCACCATACAATGGGATCATATCACCTGCATGTCAAATATGATGATGAAGATTCTCAAGAAGTCACACCTAAAGAAAATAGTTCTTCTAATATAACAGGGTGTTGTTGTTCACACAATGAGAATAATAGCAAACATACTTCCCAATCAGAGGATTCTATGAAGCATCTAAGTATGCCTCCTATAGAGGAGGAGCTAGCTAAAAATGAGTTAAATACAAGCTTACCAATGGATACCTCTCACCCAATATTTGAATCTTCTTCTATTAAATTTTCTAATGTAGTTTCAGCAATCAACATTAATTAGGAATACATGTCAAATTACTATGACAAAGGAAAGATTCATGAGGAAAGAATGAAAGGCATCTTTCAAGGTGATGGAGAGGTAGAATATGAAACGTTTCTATTTCATTTCCATTCTTCTCGAGAAGAATGGTCACAACTTGACACACAAGAGGACTTCTACATTCCTATGATGTGTTCAAATGCTAATTTGCATGGTTAGAGCCCAACCGAGAAGTCTTCATGAATCAGAGGCAATCACACTCACTTGTGACAACAAAGGTTCCCAAATGGAAGAATATCTCACATGCTCAACTAAAGAAGACACTCTCCAAACAATGGATGGATTAGATAGTGAGACAAAAAAAAAGTTTGAAGAGTTGGATGATAGGTGGACTCGGAGTGAGCTTAACCCACTATATCTACCAACAAGGTTTCATGAAGATGTCATTATCAGAGAAAATCCTCTTTTCCAAATACAAGAATCATCTTTGGGTGAGAAGGATTATTTATCTCCCCTTGGAATAGAGAATATTGAAACAAATATACTGCAAGGAGAGCCACAAAGACCATTGACGGTTTCAACAAACACATTATTTCACAGTGAAGAAGTGTTGTCATGCTTTTTATCAACAAGCAAGGAAGGAATTGTTCTTATGAAAACTATAGGTATAAGCCTTTCAAATTCCTCTAATTTAGATAAAGAATTTTCAAACTTATTAGAAGCAAAGGATGATGGACTTGTTCTGATTGAGATTGGCCCTATGTTTGAAAAGGCTTACTTCTATCTTGAGGGTATTTTGAATTCTAAAAAGCCTCTTTTTTGTGCTGATCCAAAGGGTATGTCTACTGAAAATGACATAATCCCTGCCTTGAAAATTTTAGAGCAAGTTTTGTTTCAGTGTGTTGGCGCTCAAAATTGTAGTCCAAATTTTGAGCACTTTTGAGAAAATTAAGCCTTATAAATGCTTTTGATGCCTATGTACTCGACTGTTCATTTGAGGCCTAAGACGTGTTCAATGCTTCTAACACCTTCCATTTAGTGCATCTACTTATTCCATGAAGTTAAATCACCATTCTAAGGCATTCTATGAAGTCTCATTTTGAGCAAATATCAAATCTACATTTTACCGTTAAGTGTCAAACAACGATAGGAGGTTGTGTTTGTCATTGAATATCTCACACCCAGAAATGTTTCATGATTCACCACTTTGAGATTTTCTAGTGTCCATACCTAAGAACCTATGCTTCATATTGTGAGTTATTTCAAGTCTGTTTGACTAGGTTTTGAATCCCTCAAAGTTGGTTAGTTACTATTTTTATGATTTTGCAATTAATTCTGAATTCTAGGAAGCCCTGTTTGGTGAGCTATAACTTTGACCTAGTTCACCAAAATGTGAAAATTCTTTTTACATTGCATTGTAGATGTCAAAAACTTGTTATCTTTTAAGTTCAGCTCATGACGAATCCATTTGATCAGTTTTCAAACGCGATTCCAAATGCAATTTCTATATTTTTACTAGTGTCAACATTTGCAGATTTGTTGGCACCCCTGTTCGTGATGTTATATCTTGAGATCCATGATTGGTAAGATCAAATAGATTGTATTCCTATGTTTTCCTCTGAAAATACTCCAAGTGTGTTAGTTTTTAAGTCATGACAAATCCATTTTCACACTTTTCCAGGTCCATTCCATTTGCAAAAAATGTTTTTTGTCAGTGTTTCCAGTTTGCAAAATCTGAGTAGCCCACATTGACTAATTTCCATTTGCACTCAGTAATTCTTCATAAGACCAAATCACAGATTCATACTCTCCTTGTGACAAAGAACCAATGTCCCAGTTTTCGTTTCCCCATGTGCCCATTTTTCCAGTTTTCAATGCCAAATCCAAACCCCATTTATTGTTTTCTAACGTGTTTACTTGCAGATAATTTTGAGAAGGAAAATTTGATGGTTAATATCTTTTAACTACGAATTTTTCATAAGACGAGATCTAATAGGGTGAAAGTATGTAGAATGAAGATTCAGTGTGACCATTTTTAGGGCCTAGTCAAAGGTTTGAGTTAGTTTTTAAGGCCAGTCAACGAACCTTCTGGCACCAAATTCACAGTTTGCAAAAACTGGGTAAATGAGTTTTTAATGATCAAATTAACGCTTGAAATAAATTCTAGTGGATATTAAAGGGTTAATGAATTAATCTGAAGGATCTGTTGTCTAGAAACAAATTTTTTTTTTTAGCCAAACCCACTTTAGGGCCCGACTAATCCCGTCAAAATGATTTTGCAAAGCTAAGGAAAAGCTTGCAAATGTGAGGTCAGATGAGTGGAAGCTTTACAAGATCTTCTCAAGAAAGAGATTTCAGTTGACTTAATAGCACAAATTTTCACATCTAATGATTTGTGATGACCACGAGATCAAGGATAATTGGGGAGAATTTGAAGACTACTAAAAAAAGGAGACAACCCTAATTTATGATTTATTTATAAGCTCATCGTGCATGGATTATAAACCAAGAGTAGAAAATATTCTCATGTTACATTCACATTAGAAAGTCATGAAATGGAATGTTAAATCATCTTTCTAAGTCATGTGATGGATATTTGGCTCGGGCCTACAAGAAGACATGGATTCCTTCTTGACATGGATTTCTTCTTGTCATTATCCTTGCCCAAACACTTTGTTATAAACCTTCAGGTGGGGATGCATAATAGAAAGAAGGAAACATGATTTATTTCCTCTTGAGCTATATGTCAAAGATAGACTCATAAAAGTACTAGACCACATAAGACCTTTGCAACATCATGAAGGTTAAAGAGGTAGATCTTTTATGTTGTAACAACAAGACAGAAACACAAAGGATAGTTGAGCCTGATGATGATATAGAAAGGTTTAATGGGATCCTTGACATTAAGAATGCACCCATTGATGAAAAAGGGAGATCAAAGGGAAGCCAAAAATCATTAAGTAATCTTGAGGTTATACACAAAGATACAATAGATGATTGCTCAACATCTCTGCATGTTTCCTGTAGTGTCTCCAACAGTGAAAAATATTTGATAGATTCAGTGCCTTTTTCACAGAGTGAACCTTCTGATAAGTGCAAAGTCATATCAAGCATAGAGGTCATTGCAGGCATGGGAAGCAATAATGATATTTTAGTTACAAATCCCATGTCAAATGAAAGTGTGATACCAACATTAGCTACTAAGGAAATATCACAGATGGAGTTTTTGGATTAAAAGGAATCATTTGCTATATCAGTATCTAACAACATGTCTGCTTCTCATTTTAAACCACAAGTTTTCTAAATGTGTTTTCCTAGGTTTCTAAACGAGTGGTTCATCATATGCCTGAGGTGGTAGATATAAGTGCAATGCTTCAGCTCATGCTTCAGTAAAGGCGTAAAAATCAAATATTATATTCAATATATGTTTAAAATTAGTATAAATAAGCACACAAGAGGAGTCACCACTGAGAAAGGAAGAATTACAAAGTTTTTTTTTTAAAAGAAATTCGCCATCATAGTGGTAGACCTACACATGAAAAGCCAAAATTGTTGAGGGAATTTTGTTTTTTGAGGAAAATAGCAAAAAATTGAAAGGTAGAGCCACGGCTAAGATGCAGAGTTGAAGGAGGAGCCCTTCATGCTAGTTTTTGTAGTAGTTAATGCCAAAGATGTAGTCAAGAGCACAGGTAAGGGATGGCTTAAGGCAGGGAGCCTCACTCATGTATTAAAAAGACCAAGCCGCTTGCTTGAAGGGAGGAACAAAGGAACCCTGTGCAAGAAGCATAATTCAACACTAAGCAAGAAGATTCCCACATAGCATTAATGAAGCAACTACACTCCAAGAAAACCCACACCAGTCAGTGGTAGTCAAGGCCATTGAAAAAAAATGGCCTCACAAAACTAGGCAATCAGCATGAAGGGAAATAAAGAGGTAAGTAACATCAATGTAAAGAATAGACATCTCACAAAATGCAAAGAAAAAGAAGCTAGTCAATAAAGAGATGCCCATGCTAAGAAAAGTACATCCAAGTCAGTAGGGGAAGAAGATCTGAGGTGCCATGAAAAAAGTTAAAGCTACAGTGAAATCTAACTAGTCGCAGTGAGACTCTGTGATCTAAGATTTTGAAAGAGCAAAGAAAGTGCAGCACAGTGGAGGGAGAGGATGTGCCTAGGAAAAAGATAGTCTTAAAAGGGGGCCATTCACCCATAATTTTAGGAGGTAACGTTTCAAAGAAATAGTAGACCTGCGCATATCTTTGCCAAGGTCCATGTTAAATATAGGAGAAGACCCTGTGCAAACTACAAATGAAGGATGCAGCTCACAAGCAATCCACGACATCCAGCTCCATTTCCCACAACAAAGAGGTAAAAGTATGTGGGAAAAGCCACTCATGCATATGATTAACAAAGTCCCATGCACAAATAAGAATGCACAGATAGGTAGGAACCCTAGAAAGTAGACACTCACAGCAATAAAAGACATAACGGGGGATGTTTAATGTAAGAAAGGAGAGCTCCACGCTGTTGGAAGGTCCAGGCAGTAGACACAAGAGTAGGTCACATGCAGAGATGAAACAAGTCATGAGATATATTTATCCCACATTCACTATGAAATGGGATGAGAAATGTTTAAATACACAACTGATCAACATGTAATATGTCTCAAAGCCACGCGGCTTTTGAAGTCGTTGCTTGCTAGGGTCAAATTTATTTTGACTTACGAAATGCTAATGGTTAAGTGTATGAGTGAAAGATAAAATATTAAGTTCTCCGGTGTTATGAGAAATCTCCTTGTATGGTTGAAAACCAATTTTTAGAGGCTCCCAGTGACACGAGTAACCCTGTATGAGCGTAAGGCATAAAATAAAGACCTATGAGGATATGCTCGTGAGTGTAAACGCGTAAAGGGCATTGAAATTTCAAAAGCAAGCCAGCGCATGAGTGTAAAGGAAGTTATGAGGAGGTCCCGAGGCTATGGGAAGTTCATGAGTGTATAAGTGTAAAGGCATCTCAAAAGCTATTAATTCAAAGGATTAATATAGAGAATTAATTAATTAATAATGGTAGCCCAATGGGGATGGAGGAATTTGACATGTGGCAAGGGGAATAATTAAAGTGAATATTAAAGTGAAAATTAAAAAATGATTTCAACGCAAATTCAAATGATTTCAAAGTTTTATATAGTCTAACTATATTAAAAAAATTAAATTTTTCATTTTAATACAAAGCCATGGCTTAGGACCCTGAATTTCAAACTACCATAATAGGGGCATTTTATGTCCAAAATAGGTAGTGCAGTATACCGTTGGAATTGGGAGAAGCTGACTTTTCCAAATTTGGGATCAGATTCTGCACAAGTCTTCATTAGTTTTCTCTACAAGGAAATTCTTGTTCAATGGGGCATTCTTAGTGGAATGAGCAGAATTCATCATAGGATGTTAAAATCAATTTAGATGTAGCTATAAAGACCTTTTAAAGCCTGAATGTAGAGAAAACAATCTGGAAAAGGCCAAATGATGAAGATTTGATTCACCAATTGAGAGGAGAGATTAGAGAGTTGTTTTTAACCTATTGAGAAGGTTTTCCAAATGGATAGATGTCATGTTTAGATCAGATCCGGGAATGAACTCTTCTCCTATATCTTTCTTACTTCTTCTCTTTTGCAAGGTTGGTAGTTTTCTCTGGGTAATACTAGCAAGGTTCCAATGTTTTACTGTCAAACCATTCTTTCAGCACATTCTCTCTTGTGTGAACAGCATTAAGAAGGTTACTATAGATAGTTCATATCTGTTAGGTTGTTTCATTTTTTTCATTTCATGCATATGATTGTATAATTTCAAGGAAAATTGTATAATTTCAAGGAAATAATACAAAGAGAAGAAGAATTTCATTAGTTTCATTATGATTCTCATCTCCAGTCTCAGTGAATTTTCAATGTTTTATGATCTTTGAACAAAGAGCTTAGGTCATAGTTGCAGTCCCTTAAGGTTGTATGTTGTTTTATTGTTGCTTGTGACTCAAGGAGTTATGTAAATGCTTCAAGAAATCAACAGGGTTGCAAGTTTATTGAGAAGGATATCATGTAAGACTGAGATTCAGATTGAACATGGATGTCTATTTACAAGGTGAATGGATAGATCGTATATCTAAAGATACAAATAAGTCTCAGATATCTAAATGTATATGATTAATTCATGAAATTTTCCAATAGATAAGGCACTGATTGTTTACAGGATCACTTGTTTATGCTGCTACATATTAGGGGTTTTGTTGAATTCAAAATCTTTAAATCAAATCAATTCAGTTTTTCATGTTTTGTAATGGGCTGAAAAGGATTAACCCTCACTCAACTTATGAGATTCATAGATTTGCATTCAGCTACTGTAGATCTATGTTATTACATGAGTTATTAGGAGATATAAGGGTTTTATTTGCATAATTAGGTTTAGATTTATGTTTTAAATGCACTGGTACCATATCTTGAAACCTCAAGATTAACCCACCTAGGTCTTGCAAAGCCTGAAGTGAAGAAAGAGTTATGACTTATAGTTGGCCAAGACTGCAGTCAGGTGCATTCATAATAGGAATTTGCTAGCCTTAGATGCATTTGTCTGGTTTCTTGATCATTTTCAAAACTATTAAATCAAGAGCCAATAAAATGGTGACTCTATTGGGGAGTCTATGAAGGAATTCAATGATAAGGAGCTAGAAATCTCTGATACAATGTGCATATTTAGTTTTGTATGCAAGGTTTCATGCACCCAAGTAATTTTTATCCCTTTATGGTAGTATGTTGTGAGACTTGGATTTAAATTGTGTTTTATGAATGCCATAAGTTTGTATTCAACCAGTTCGGTCTCTAAAAGTGCTGTTATAAAGTTTCAGAGTCAAAGGATGGATCACTATCTGGTTCTCTTTTCAAAGTGTTTGAGGATCTACAAGTTTATTTCATGCTGAAAGTCTGGTTCAGCATTAGATTAATAATAATCCGTGTTTCAAAATTTTCTCACAATTGTGAGTGGTGACTCTATCTCTAATACCAGTGGCATTTAATTGTATGTGTATTTTGTTGAGGTCTTTCAACAGATTGTTGGGTAGATCTAAATTTGTTGTTGAATTTTGGTTGGAAAAGAGGAGTGTAGTTTGGATCTGATAGTGTGAAGAGTTATGTTTTAGCCTTTTTTGGAAGTTTCACAGTCAAGATAAATCTGAAGAGGTTTCTTCTATCTGTTTTTGTTTCAAATTAGTTTGTAAGTTTTGTTCAAATCTAATTCAATTCATGTCTCACTTAATGTGAGTGGCAACTTGATGTTAATCTCTATACTAGTGCAGTATTATACATGAAATGTGGTTAGTTGTTGCAGGAGAAGAACAGATCTAAAAGGTTGAGACATTTAATAGTTGCAAGATTTGCAGTGTGTTGATTCAAAAGGTTCAGTAAGGATTTGATAAAACTTTGGGTTTGCTATTGTAAAAGGTAGACAGAGAACTTTCAGCCATCCAGATCTTGAGGTATTCTCATTTTCATGTATTTTGTTTTACATGAAAATTGATTGTGAAAAGTATTCTCCATCAAGTGAATTTTAGAACTAAGAAGAGGAGAATAGTGTAATAGGTTTCATACACTTCATTGGATCAAATTTCAGTTATTGTTTCTAAGTTTGTGAAGTGTATAGTTTGAAGTGATTCATTGGTAGAAGGGTGTAGATTTGTTGCAAATTACAAATTAGAATATGGGTGAATGAGTTTCAAATTTTTAAAGGATGTCAAGATTTATTTCACCTAATATGCAGCTAGTTAATGAAATGCCTATATCTATTTCTACCAAGTGGTATATGCCATTATGTTTTAATGGTATTCATGGTTTCCCTAATGTCATTCCTAGTGATGTTAGAAAAAGTTTGCCTAAGTTTAATGGGAACCATCTTGTTTCAGCTAGTCATCATATTGAGTTGTTCAGTGATTTCATGGGTGACTATGAGATTGCTCATGAGGACATTCACATGAAACTATTTATTCAAAATTTAGAAGGTGATGCTAAAGACTGGTTTGCTTTTCTACCAGAACATTCTATTTCATCTTGGAGTCAGTTGCATTCTGCCTTCATGGAGCAATTTGGAGAACGAGTAAGCATATCCAATTCTTATGACAAGTTCTTGAAGATTCATATTCAGAGTGATGAACTTGTCCCACAATTTAACATTATATTTGCAAGAGTTTTGAATCAAATGTGTTTGGCTGTTTACTTTGATGCATTTGACAAGAAAATGAATTATTTACTAAGGGATAAAGAACCATAGACATTGTATCAGGCTTTTAGGACTACTAGGGATATTGAAAATAATTTGAAATACAAATTAACTAGAGGTCATTTTTCTATGTATGATTGCCGGTATAATGGTTATGAAAGAAAGGATGAATGTAGTGTTGATGCTTCAGTTTTGAATAAGCATATCAACACCCCTATTGTAGGTTTTAATCAAGTAGAAAATTTAGATCAAAATATGTGTATAAGTAAGGTTAGCTCGGTTACAAATGACAACACACATGTTCATGATGTTACATCAACAAGATGTATCTCAGACTTTGATAGGGTTCAGCACTATGTTGATTTTATGAATTAAGGTTTAGTTACAACAGTAAGTTCTTCTCAAGATGATTATATGTATGATGATGTAACTAAAATTTCTAAATTTGAAGTTGATGCACCTAGATCTCAGTCTTGGGCAAGTGAGGAGGCTAAAAGTTATCTCTCTGATCATGAACTTGATGTTTCTGGTCTAATATGTCATGGAGAGATAATACAAGATGGAGAATATGACTCACACTTATCTCAGTCACAGTCAGAAGAACAAGGTTTACATGTTTGTAAGGTTTCAGCAATAAATGGTAATATGGATTCACTTGATCAGTCAGATAGGCAAGAAATGATTTATCTTCTTCATAGATTACATCATGTTGAGAATGTTATTAAATCTGAATTTGAAAGACAGTCATATCAATTTGAGTATGATGAAGTCGAAAGTCATCTTTCAAGTGATAATGAAGTTGCTAATCCACTGTATTATGAAGAGGCATCATGTGAAGACAATGATGAGAGTGGTTGCTCAAGTCAAGAAGAGGACAATGCTAGTGTAGACACCTAAAAACCTTTAGAAAATAAAGTATTTTTATTTTTTGAAAAATTCCTGATGACATCATCATTTATTAATTATTTATTTATTTTATTTATTTATTTTATTTATTTATTTATTTTTATGCCATTAAATCCCTTTATCTTAATTAAAAATATTTAATTAAGGAATCCCTCCCAAAAATGTTTAAATCTTATTTAAACATTATTTCCTTATTTATTAATTATTTAATTAATAAATTGACCAAAAATCCCAAAATAAATAAAAAATTTGTTTTTTGCCCAAAACGTGGCCAATTTCCTTAAGACCACTAACCTCTTCCAAAATCTTCTGATCCTTCTTTAATTTTGATTAAAGGCTAATCCCATCATTTCCTACCCCTAATCCCAACTCAAAATATTTGATTAAGATTAAATATTTATCCTCATGTTTATTAAAAAAATTTAACAAATATCTCCTCAACCCAAAACCTTGAAATAAATAAAACTTTATTTATTTCCTAAAAATCTAATTTATCCTCATCCTAAGAAGTTCTAGACTCTTCTAGAAAGTCTTCATCCTCATCCTAGGAAATTCTAGACTATTCTAGAAAGTCTTTATCGTCATCCAAAGTCTAGACTCTTCTAGAAGATGTCTTTAAACCTAATCCTAATCCCCTCCTAACCTTGTCACATTCTCTAAACATGTGTTAAGACTTACTAACCCAAGCCAAAGTTAACAAATATCTCCTCCTTCACCCACCCTCACTAAATGTCATCCACTTGCCTATCCCTAAGCTAATCATAAACCATCCTAATCCATCATCTAATCATTTGCAGAAGCCTAAGTAAGCTCAAAACCCTCCTAATCAAGCCCAAGTCAAAATTTCTCTCATCTCCCTCAAAATATCTCAACCATAAAACTCTATGAAGCCCACTAGGCCATAAATGACTCTTCCAAGCCCTTTTATTGCTCTTACAAGCCATTATGAGGGTCTTTATGAAGATTTTATCCCTTGAGCCTCCTTTGTTGACTCATCCTTCCCCTTTCCTCCATCCTCTCACCCTGTGACATGTGTCACTCCTTGATTGGCTGTAAGGAAGCACAATCCATGTGCTCTCCTCTCATGCAATCTGAACCCTCCATGAGCTTTTTCCCATCCTTGCATCTTAGCCCTCAATCCCTCAAGCCTCTTTCCTATAAATTGGATCCTTCCCCTTTGCAAAATAACACAATCCATGAAGTAAAGTCATAATTCCATTTTAAGAAGTGATTTTACATCAAAACCATACACTCACACCCAAATTCCAACTCCATTTGAAGCCCTTTTTGAATCATAAGCTTGAGCATACATCCTATCTATTTAGACAAAGCCACTCAACAAGAGAGCTTCTCATTGAGAGATTCCATTAATGGCTCATATTCTCAATTGAGAGTTCATCTTAGTCTATCTTGAAGTTTATGAAAAAATTTTAGTTTGTAGAAGCTTTATTTAAATTTGGTTTCTATTAGCATACTAACATTGCTCATATACATTTTGGCACGCCCGGTGGGACCCCGCATGGGTCATCTTCATTAGCTTTTTTAGTCAAGTTTTGTATGTCATTTGCTAATTTTGGCTAATTTTGTTTGTTTTTGTGATTGGTAGGATTGTATAAATTGGTTTTGTAGGTCCACATGAGCATGAAAAAGACAAAAGAACTCATAATTTATCTCATAGTGTTTGCAGATTTTTCAAGCTTATAGGTGGACAAAGCACTTGGAATTCTTCTTCCTCTTCTTGTCTATATTCTTCTTATTCCATCTACTTCTTCTTCTTCTTCTTTTGGGAGATCTTGGCCATTTTTTTTGAAGGAAGCAAAATCATACACACTTCTTTTTAGTGCTTAAAATGAACCCCTAAATCATACTTAAATCTGTTAAAAACTAAAAATTTGTAAAAAAAAAAAAAAAGGAAGCCTTTTAACAAGTGTAACTAAACCAATTCAATCATTTGCATCCTTGCAACATTGAGGTTTTAGATTCATTCATGCAAAGTTAGGAACACTTCATTTTTGAAAATTTAAAAAGAACTTCAAGTTTCCATTTCAAAAGGTTCAAAATCAACACTAAGTGCACACTAAAATCTAAATCAAACTCAAAGCATCAATCAAGGATAAAATGAACCTCATTTGCAAATATTTTAAAGTTCTTTTAAAAATCTCATGAAAACTAAGAGTCCTAAATGGTTGCCAAAAATTGTCCTAAAAGCTTTGTTATTTGTTCCAAACAAATGTCTTGTTGCAAAATTTTGAATGTTTCTTAGGTTTTTCATGCATCAAAACAATTTAGGAATATCATTTTTGGGCTTAAAATATGCAAACTAGAACACAAAATCTTGAATGAAAACCAAATTCCAAAGAGTCATTTTCACTTTTGAGTCCAAAACAATCTTGAATGATCTAAGGTTAAAACAAAGCACTTCAAAGTTCTTAAAATAACACACAAAATCTCAATCTTGAATGCTCAAAGGAAAAAACTTGAATGTTTAACCACTTGTCTTTGAATGCATGTTGCTAAAATCACTCTTGAATGCCATGGATTAAAATCAAATTTTCTTTGAATGCATGATTAAAACAACAAATCCAATCTTGAATGCCAAGGATCAATTAACCATTGCAATATCAAACACTTCATTTGGAGCTTCTAAAATTGAACAAAACAAATCTCTTTTCCACATGCAATTTAGGTAAAGTTTGATTTTTGGACATTTAAGAAACTTTGTTAAGTTAAATACAAATTTGCAAAATCAATTTGAGTAGTTCCTTGGACTCACCTCTTTTCTAATCACCCATCAATTCAACCATTTGTTGCAATCTCAACGCCATTTATGGGGATGGGTCTACTTGAAAAAGGTGATAAATGTTTCACAATCTAACTCACTCACTTGGTCCTTGACCGTTTGCTTTAACTTTATCAAAAATTTTAAATGACCAAAACTCTAGATTAAATCGATCACACTTCAAGTTTGGGCACTAAAATTGAACAACTATTGACGTAGAGGGCCTCTAGGTGCGCGCTTGACAAATCGAGTCTCACACATCTTTGCTTTGGGCTTAAAACAAAATCACACCAACTCTTGAATGCTTTAAAGGAAATTAATCGATACTTGACGTGGAGGGCCTCTGGGCACGCGAGTTTTCTTTTTTTGACCCTAACTCTTCTTCTTGTTTGCATTCTTCAATCGATTTACTTTTGTTGGCACTTCAAGTTGGAATTGAACATTGTCTCTTAAACATGAGTTCTTACAAAGTCTAGATTAGCACACATAAGAGTCAGTTGGTAAAAGAAGAAGTGTGTTTTTTTTAACCCAAGGTCATCCAAGTCTTCTCTCCCCTTGTCGTCTTTCAAGGCCATCTTGGGTGCATAAGATTAGGATCCAAAACCTTGTTTCTTTTTAGGAGGCTTGCTTGGGGATTTCATCACCCCTTGGACGACCTCAACTCCTGCGTTCCAGCGGAGTATAAGAACCAAGAGGTGAATCGAAAGACACCTCTCTTGGGATCAAGATTTTGTCACTCGGGCTAAGCCTCAAAGAACTTTATATCCTTGAGAAGTGAAAGAGGAGAAGTGGGTTACCGCTCCTCTCGGCTGTGTGACATCTTTTGGTTTCATCTACGGATTTGGGCCTCACGTACCTTGGGTATATCGAGGACTCCCTAACTAAACCAACTGTCAGCCTTGTAGACAACCATCTAGGATGTTAATGTGCTTGAAGTGACTGATTAAAATATTTGTAAAACACACACACTCCTTGGCGCAAGTATCACATTCTGGGAATCAAAACTTCTATCTGGTTGTTTCTATCTCTTGCTTGGTCTTTTACTTATTGAATGAATGTTTGCCAAACTTGGTCAATCCTAGCCTAGGGTACACTTAGCATAGTCACTGCCTATTCCAGAAGTTGAACAAGTTGAAGCAAAATAACCGAGGTCTCTCAAAGCCAAGCAGATTCAAGAATTGATGTCAGAGCAACCCAAACCCAAACAGAAGTTCCACAAAGTTAAACTCAAACCATCTCAGGCATACCAAGAACTTTTAGCCAAGAGAAAGGAACTAACACCAAGTCCTTGAATTGCCTAACTCCACAAAGCAGAGGATAAAGTTAATAAAGAAGCACTTCAAGAGGCCTGGTTAGAGCACACCATCAAATTTAGCCAACATCCAAGAGTTAATCATGCTTATTCCTTACCAACTAGGCATGATTTCTATGATTAGACACCCTTGTTTCTCCACACCTTCTTGGATAAGCTCACCTTAGAGTCATCTTTGTAGAAAAGTCAGCCATCTTAGGTTATCCCCTTAAGAATTATTAGCTCATCCATATCATTTAAGACCAAACCATCTAGCCAGCAATCCAAAATCTTCACATCCAAGCCTTCAAAAATTGTTGTCACCTTGCTAAAAGTTTACCATTCCTAAAATCTTTCAAAACCACCAATCTCACCAAGGTTATCCCTTTGACAAAGCTTTGTCTAGGGTAATCTAGCTTTGCCACTTGTTATCCCTCATCACCTTGAGCTAAAGGTTGGGATCCACAAGTGGTCAATCTCGTGTTCTTTCTAAAGGATCATCAGTCTATCCTTAAGTTGACACAATCACCACCAAGCTTGCACATAGGAAAGCAGACCTTTTGTGCTTTGGCAACATATCTTTGAAGTTAGAATCTCCAACCCAATCCTCCTTAGGTTTTTTCATATAGCTTTGCCTCAACCTAGGAAATCATTTGCATAGAAAAGCCTTCCTCCCTTTTGCATCCACCAACATTTGTTGCATCTCATCCCTAGGAGCATTTTTCATGCCACCCGTCACTCACTTAGCCAAGAAGAAAGAAACAATGGAGCCCTATCATTTGGATCGAACAGCCTCACCCCCCTTGAGCACTCAGCCATCCTTCAGCCCAAAGAAAGCTATGCCATCATCTACTGACATTGAAGCTTTCATGAACCAACCAGGAAATGTAGTATTGGTAAACGCCATTATAGACAAGAACAAAGAGACAATCATGGCTAATTTTTGAAGGGACAATGTAGGAACCTTTGACTTTGGAAGACCCCCTCCATTATCAAATCCATCTCACCCATTGTTTAGGTAGATGCTACCACCCATAGGCTCTTATGATCCAAATTATCCTCAATATATGCCAAAAGAAGAGCCTCCAGCCAATCCATATGATCCAACAGACCCAAACATACCATCATCCACCCAAGTTGAAATCTCCATGACGCAAGCCAACCCAGCCACCACCACTCCATCTGTGGTTCATACCTCTCTGCTCCAAACCCCCTTTACCCAAAACACCTCACCGTTCATGCCATTCATTATTGCTGTTGCTGCTCCCCAACCCAGCCTTCCAAATCCACCCATCTCCCAAATCAGTGCTAGCATCTTTGGCCAACCTTAGCAATATACAACAGGGATGCTGCCCATGGGGCCAAGTAATCAACCTTTCATCACCCCCAGCTTGTTCACCATAGCCCAAAGCACAATCCCATCATTTCCATTAGGTCTTGGAAGGTTGGTTCCATCAGCCACAAATCCAAAAGCTACTACCCTCACTCCACAAAGCTATCAAACCCCACAAGCTACTACCAATGTTCTGCCTAGCTCTCAAGTGACCCAAGATCCCGCCACCACGCTACCAAGCTTCCAAATCCAGCCACCAAGCTATCAAACCCCATAAATTCCATTTCCTAGCTTTCAATTCCCACCACCTCCACCACCAACTAATCTATTACCTCCTATTACCAACTACTTTTCAATGCCACTTCTAGGAGGTAACCCACCAATCCAGCTAACCACAATTTATTTGCAAGTACCATCCCAAATGGGGGCGCAACCCACATACCTTGGTCAAACCCCACAAGCCCCCCGATCCTTTCCCCAAGCTTCACAACCATCTTATACCTTACCTCCACAAAGCAATTCATTTATCCCATAGCTAGCTTATGTTCCTCAATCCCATATCAACAGCAAGCCTCACAGCACATGCAGCACTATGTGCCACCTCCCCCTCAGCAAACCGTCATCCACCATGCAGCTGCCCAAACAATGTACAATCCCTATTAGCAAATCCCTCATAGCCATCCATATTCAGTGGCCCCATCTAGCGCATACCTACCTCAAGGCACTCCTACATTGGGGGCACCCCAGCCATCACCTATCAATTCAGAATGGGAGCAAATGAAGACAGCTCTGAAAGCCATCCAAGAAGGGAATGATTTGAAGAAATTCAAGTTTGAGAATGTGTGTCCTTACCCATTTGACAGAGATATTACCATGACACCATTTCCCAAACACTTTGAGGTACCCAAATTTGACAAATTCAAAGGAAAAGGACACCCTGTCACACATATCAAAGAATTTTATATGCACTACCAAGAAGTGGCATACAATGATGTCTTCCTCTTGCGCCTCTTTCCCAAAAGCTTGGTTGGACCAGCTCTTGAATGGTTTTATAGAATCCCCTATGGCACAATTAAATATTTTGCTGAATTGTCTGAGGCATTTGTTGCCCAATATGCCCATCTTGTTGAAACAAAGCTATCAGTAGTTGATCTTGTCCACACTAAACAAAAAGGTGGAGAAAGCCTTCCTAAATATCTGCAAAGATGGCAAACCCTTACCACCCACATATCTTGTACCTTGCTAGAGTGATATTTGGTGAAAATGTTTATTGATAATGCCCATCCTAACTTGGCTCACCACATGACCATGAACTGTTTGCAGACCTACAAAGATACCAAAGAGAAAGGAATGATCCTTGTGCAAGGACTCATTAGAGATGGTGTGGTCAAGATTTACAAGGAAGCCAACCAAAATCAATCACATTCCAATGACAAGTCTACGTATTGGAACAAAAACAAGCATGTTGCAACAGATGGCGTCACTGACACTAGACATGTGAATATTGTTGGTCCTTCTCACAACCAATCCAACTCACCCTATCAACCAAACAATCAGCAAGCTATCAACTACCAACAACAGAATAACCACAGCTATCAAAACCACAATCCAAGACCAAACTTTCAAGGGTCTAGCAATCAAGCTAATGCCATCAATGTAGTTGCAGGACAAAAGCCTAGATTCCAACCTACACCTAGAAACTATACACCCCTTGGTGAGCCATTGGATGTAATTTTTGAGAAATTAGTCAAGGAAACCTCATCAAATTTCCTCCTACCTAGAAAATTGACCCAAGCCAATCCAAAGTTGCAAGGTACAAAGAAAATGAGTACTGCAAATTTCATAGGGTAAAAGGTCACACTACCCTCAGATGCATGAAACTAAAAGACTATGTGTAGGACCTCATTGATCAGAAGGAAATCACTATTGGTGCCCAAATCTCTCCCAATGTAGGCTTACAGATCTATCAAAATGCTTTTCCTCCTCACAAAAATCAAAATCCTAGAAAAGCACCTATCCAAACCAACAACAACAACACCAACAATCGTCAGCCAAACCAACAGCATGGGAAGAACAATGACCACACTTCATCCTATATAGACTATGGTAGCCTTATAGGTTGTATATCCGAGAAAGAGCCTTCTTTCAATGTTATCAATATCCAAGGACCAAAAAATGAGTGTGCAGTCACCACTCGAAGAGCTCGATTTAACATCGCAGGCCCACCCATTTCACCAACACCATTAGCTCCATCAAAAAGCCAGTACAATATCTTGGGAACATGCCAGCCCAAATCTCCATTTTAGACCTTCTTTGCACTAGTCCTGTGTACAAGAACATCCTTGACAGTGCTCTCATAGAATCCCATGTCCCTTCTAATATCAATGCTACTAATTTTCGTAATCTTGTTGGACACCTTTCATCCTCATGTGCCCTATCGTTCAAACCCACCGACATACCCGTGGTCGAGCTAGATCACACCCTTCCTCTTCGCATAGCCATCATGGTATCCAATTTTTCTGTGAAAAGAGTAATGATAGATAATGGATCAGCCTTGAATATTTGCACCCTAAAATTCATAAAACAAGCTGGGTATACTGAGGCAGATATCATCAGTGAGATTATCACCATCAAAGCTTATGACAACTTGGAAAGCCGTTCCATCCACTTACCATCAGTGCGTCAAATTTCTGCATCAAAGCACTGAGGTAACCATCCATGCCAATCCAGAACCCTTTGCTTACTGCAATGTGGTTGAAGCTTCATATACAAACCATTGCCCTGGAATTGATATCGGCATAGCCATTGCCAGCTCATCCCACACTTGTAATGACCCAGAAACCATCCTTGCCTCCACCTTATCTACCATGAAGATCAATAACAAAGGTTGTGGAGAGTATAGTCTATCAGATGCATTTGCTGTCAAGCCACTCCCACTTGATCCACATGCCCATGGACGACTGACATATCACAAAGCTAAGGAAATTCCACCTCCTCAATACAAATAGTTTGGCCCAACAACCTTTGTATCCTCGAAAATCCCTCTTCATGAGGAGCTCACTCCAGATATCAACAAATGGTTACATAAGGATGCACCTCAAAGAAATCAAGCACGCCTTGATCACTTCAGCCAAAAGTATCCCCAAGAACATAAGCTCATCACTGACAAATGGAACTATCAAGGTGGTGGTCTAGGACCAGAAGAAAGAGGCATGCAGTGCCCCATCGACGCACACAAGTGGGGATCGAAGTCAGGTCTTGGCTTTGGCATACCCACAACTAGGGGCACCAATGAGAACGGTCACACTTTTTTGAACATTCACCGCAACCTTGTTGAAATTGAAGACATTCCTAAAGAATTTGAAAAGAGAGCCTACGACGATATCCTAGACCCAATCTCCCTTGGAGACTCTGTTCTCCAAGAACTATCCATCCACCTCATTGACCTACCACTTGCCCATCCACAACTCATAGATTGGGACCAACCAAGCGTCATACACATTGATGAGTTCACATCAGAGGAAGCACTTCTAATATTCATGGGAGCTGAAAAACCTCACAAGAAAAAAAAGCCAGATTCTGCCTATATCTACAAGCTAGATCCCAAGGGGTATTTTGGAGAAAATCCCCAACCTAGTTTTGATACACCCAAAACTGGAACTAAGGTGAATCTGAGACTAGCTAAGGCAGCAAAGAGAACCCCTTAGCAAGAACATCCAGAGCCACAAGCAGAAAATGAGGATTTAGCATTACCTCCTCAAGATAATCGACCAGAGATATCTTCTATTATAATTGAGGATACTAGGGAAGTCAACATCGGTTCTTCAGAGATCCCTAGGCTTGTTCACATTGTTGCATCCCTATCAAAAGACCAAGCTGACCTCCTCTTTGAGGTCTTAAGAGAGAACATTGGTCGATTTGCATGGTCATATCAGGACATGCCAGGGCTTGATCCAAAGCTTGTAGTTCATCATCTTGCAGTCGATCCAAAGATCAAGCCCGTCAGACAAAAGCTTAGAAAAATGCACAACAAGGTGGCATTATTGGTCAAAGATAAATTAGAAAGAATGTTAGCTGCTAAGGTTATTTGACCTGTCGACTACTCAGAGTGGATCTCTAACATGATCCCTGTCACTAAACCTTCCAGTGACATCAAAATCTACACTAATTTTAGAGATCTTAACAAAGCTTGTCCAAAGGATGATTTTCCCTTGCTCAACATAGATATGATCGTAGATCTTACAGCTAGACATGAAATTCTGTCCCTCATGGATGGATTTTCTGGGTATAATCAGATCAAGATTGTAGAAGAGGATCAGCATAAGATAGCATTCACTACCCCTTGGGGAACCTTTTGTTACAACATGATGCCTTTTGGCCTAAAGAATGCTGGGGCTACCTATTAAAGAGCTATGACAACCATTTTTCATGATCTCATCCATAGCATTTTGGAGGATTATGTGGATGATATCTTGGTCAAGTCTCATACCTTCATGGATCATCTTGCTAACCTGGAGAAAGTCTTTGATAGGTTATCCAAATATCATCTCATGCTGAATCCCAAGAAGTGTGTCTTTGGGGTCACATCTGGAAAGCTTCTAGGCTTTATAGTATCTAAACGAGGTATAGAGATCGACCCCAAGAAGGTCAAGGCTATCTTAGACATGCCACCTCCCCAAACACTATGACAGCTTCGTTCTCTTCAGAAAAAAGCTTCAATCTGTTCGGTGCTTCATCTCCCAGCTTGCAGATAAGTGTACACCATTTTCACATTTACTAAAGAAGGATGAGAACTTCAAGTGGGATCCTTTATGTCAGTTCAGCTTCGATCATCTCAAGCAATATCTCATCACTCCCCCTATCTTGGTTCCACCAGTTCCTGGTCATCCCCTAATTTTGTACATATCAGCAACACCTACTGCAGAGAAAGAGCCATCTACTACATCAGTAGAACCCTAGTTGGTTATGAACTCAATTACACTCCTATGGAAAAAGCTTGTTTGGCAGTTGTTTTCTCAACTCAAAAGCTTCGCCATTACATGCTAAGTCATACCATCCAACTAGTCTCCAAGATCAACCCTCTCAAGTATATGCTCTCCATAACAGCACTTACAGGCCGTTTGGCCAAATGGGTTATGCTCCTTAGCAAATTTGACATCTAGTATGTGGATAGAAAGGAAATCAAAAGGCAAGCTATAGCAGATCACCTAGTTGATGCGCCTCTAATAGATGCTTATCTGTTGATCACAAAATTTCCATATGAGCATATCTATCTAATTGAAGAACAACCCCCATGGAAACTTTATTTTGATGGCTCATACACATCTCATGGATCAGGGGCAAGAATATTGTTGGTCACACCTCAAGGAGATTACATTTCAAAAGCCTTCAAGCTACAATTCCCTAGCACCAACAATATAGCTGAATATGAGGCCCTCATAGCAGGATTAAAGATAGCTACAGAATGGAACATTGTTGATCTACAAATCTTTGGCGATTGTCAGCTCATCATCAAGCAAGCCCTAAATGAATATCAAACCAAAGATGAAAATCTATTACCCTACAAAGAGCTAGTTGATCAGCTAACCCAGCATTTTACAAGGCTTTAGTTTACACAAGTGCCTCGAATACAGAACAAAGAAGCAGATGCTATGGCTACTATAGGCTCGCTCTTGGAAATTCCCCAAGAAGCTACACAGTCTAATTTTTTAGTGGAACAGCTCCTCACACCCGCCTATGCGAATGAGGATTCAAATCATGTTTGTATCTTGGTTGGTCCCCAATCCCCTTGGTACCATGAGATTCACGCTTACCTTAATGATGGTATCATATCCCCTCACCTCACACGTACCCAACGCCAGAACCTCATCCAAAAATCATCTCGCTATGTTATCATAGCCAATACCCTATATCATTGGGGTTATCATGATACTCTCTCTCAATGTTTAGACCAAAATGAGGCTGCGATGGTGTTAAAGGAAGTACACTCTAGACTTTGTGGTGCCCAGACGAGTGGTATTGTCCTAGTGCGACAAATCCTTAGAGCAAGCTACTATTGGCCTACCATTGAAGAAGACTCCTGTGAATTTTTCAGAAAGTGTCTCCCATGTCAGCAGCATGCAAATCTTGTGCATGCTCCAGCACAGGATCTACAGCCTATTGCATCACCTTGGCCTTTCGCTTGTTGAGGCATTCATCTAGTTGGAACTATCACACCCCTCTCATCTGATGGACATAAATGGATAATAACAGCTACAAACTATTTCACTAAATGGGTGGAAGCAGTCCCCCTAGTCTCAGCTATAGGAGTTCAGGCCTCCAAGTTCATCTTATACCACATTGTTTGCCGCTTCGGCATCCCATCCACCATCTTCACTGACCACGGAGGTAACTTTGAAAATCTCAACATGGAAGAATTATGCACTTCCCTCCACATCCATCACCACTTTTCTAGCCCATATTTCCCACAAGGTAACGGCCAGGCAAAGGAAACTAACAAAACCCTCCTCAAAATCCTAAAGAAAGTTGTCAATGATTCCGGCCGTGATTGGCACCTACAAATAAATACAGCCCTATGGGCCTATCAAACTTCCTTCTGTACATCCATAGGCACAACTCCATACTCCCTAGTCTATGGTGTCGAAGCGTACTACCTATAGAGGTTGAACTTCCCTCCTTGGGCATATCTTTGCAAGGGAAAATATCAGATGAAGAATACAGAGTAGCTCGGCTCACCCAGCTAGATCTCTTAGACAAGAAGCGACAACAAGCCTATGATCATCTCACAGTCTATCAAAATCATCTCAAAAGGAATTTCAACAAGAAGGTGCTTCCACGACACTTTCAGCCAAGTGACATGGTCCTCAAAGAAAACATGAAAGTCCAAACAGATCAAGAAAAGAAAGGCAAGTTTGAACCTACATGGCTTGGTCCTTATGTTGTCACTACTTCCTTTGGCTCCAGAGCCCATCAGCTATCTACATTGGAAGGAGAACTCTTGAATGATCCTACTAACATCATTCATCTCAAGAAGTTCTATGCTTGAAGATCCTTGGTATACCCAACTTTTGAAAAATACAAAAAAAAATAGTAAAGAGAAATAAGTGTCCAATGGTGAAAACTTGGCAATTCAAGCACCTTGGATAGGTACCTTGGTGAAAACTTGGTAATTCAAGCACCTTGTGTACTAAGACTAATCCATTATCTATCACTATCCTATCCCTCATCCATTCACCCACCATCCCATAAAACACCTGCTTGTTCCCTTGGTGTTCCAACCAAATATCCAAAATCTAATGGAGCTTGTAAATACCTCCTATACAACTTGTAAAATCTCGTACCTCAGCTTGTAAAATCTTTTACCAAAGCTTGTATTATACCTTGTAAAGCTTGTACCATACCTTGTATATCTGAATCTTGTCCAAAGTTTGTACCATATTCCAGCCTGTAAATAATCTTGTATCCTAGCTTGTATACTATCACGTGCACACACAAAACCCCATTTTCACTTAAGCTTTTCGCAAACCATCTACCTATTCACCTATCACCTATTATAGACATCCCATCCTTCACAAACATTTCCATCTCACAAAAACCAAAACATGAACAAACTTGTACATTTGTAACATATCTTGGTCCATCAACTTGTACATCCTCTTTAGCTTAGTACCATTGTATCTATCCAACGTTCGTGTTAGTTCATCCTTGATCAGCATCTTACACCCATCGCACATCTTGGTTAGCTATTCCAATGCATCCTTTAGCTAGATTTCCTATCACCAAAGTGTTATCTTTCTTAGTTCAGCTTGCCAGATGCATCACTCATCCAAATCCACTAGCTTAGGTGCTCTCCAATAGGTCCTTGCAGGATATAGCTTTCCTCATGTCTGATCTTGGTCCGTTAGTACCTCGTCCTACCCATCTCGTTGGCAAACGGTTCTCTTTTGGATTTTCGCTTTCTTTTGATTTGGACTCTTCCCTATTGGGTCTTGAAATATCTTTTCCAAGAAATCTTCTTGTTCCCTCCTCAAGGTCGCCACGATCTTCCATATCATGGTATACTGCGAATGGGGCAATCAGAGTGTAAGGTCTTGATCATGTCTTTTGCTTGTGGGTTACCCAGTGTCGTTTCCACACTGCTTCCTCTGGGATTCATGTGTGATACTGGGGCAATCCTTGTGTGTTTTTTTTGATTCAGTTTGTCAGTCCTCTAGACAGTTGGTGAAAAGGCCTTGATGTTCTTGGTAACCTTGGCAATTAACCAACAGTCCTATAGAAAATCTAGTGCTCAACTACATGGTGGTACTTCTCTTTGAAGTATCCCCCCACTCAAAAAGCTTCAATGGTTTTCCTTCATCTCCATTATCCCCCATCCATATCCAACATCCATCTCTCCTACCCTAGCTTATGCATCAGTATCTCTTTGAATCACTCCTCACCTTTAGCTTTAGGGATCCACAATCCTAGTCTTAGGGATCCACCAATCCAAATCAATCCACCAAGCCTCATCTTTCAAGATCCACAATCCTAGTCCTAGGGATCTCCGAAACCCATCTTCCGCCAATCTGACTCTTTGAAATCCTATTGCATCAGCTTTATAATCCCCTCATCCATCTCCCTATCCCGGATTCCTTTTTATAGCGCTCTGCTCCTTCATCCTCCACCTTCCCTAAAGTCTTAAGCTTGCTTCCTCTTGTGCATCTAATTCTCTTTATCATTCTCCCATAGTGAGAGTTTGAGCTAATTCAGCCCCTTCTCTTTTCCAATCTGAGTCTTCTTGCTCATCTCGAATTCTTGTACTTTTCAAGAAGTCATTGAGC
This sequence comes from Cupressus sempervirens, assembly GCA_028749045.1. NCBI lineage: Eukaryota > Viridiplantae > Streptophyta > Pinopsida > Cupressales > Cupressaceae > Cupressus > Cupressus sempervirens. Next base: position 96,396,694 of record CM053792.1, read on the forward strand.
CTCGCTTTCTCTCCCCACCACCTTCTTGAGGGGGCATCTTGTATTCCATTCTCTCCTCTTCTGCTCTAGCCTTGGGCATCTTATTTTCTTATCTTTGATGCCATGCCACTTGTGGCATCACATCAAAGAGGGGCAAAATGTAGACACCTAAAAACTTTTAGAAAATAAAGTATTTTTATTTTTTGAAAAATTCCTGATGACATCATCATTTATTAATTAATTAATTATTTAATTAATTAATTTATTTTTATGCCATTAAATCCCTTTATCTTAATTAAAAATATTTAATTAAGGAATCCCTCCCAAAAATGTTTAAATCTTATTTAAACATTATTTCCTTATTTATTAATTATTTAATTAATAAATTGACCAAAAATTCCAAAATAAATTAAAAAAAAAATTTTGCCCAAAACTTGGCCAATTTCCTTAAGACCACTAACCTCTTCCAAAATCTTCTAATCCTTCTTTAATTTTGATTAAAGGCTAATCCCATCATTTCCTACCCCTGATCCCAACTCAAAATATTTGATTAAGATTAAATATTAATCCTCATGTTTATTAAAAAAGTTTTAATAAATATCTCCTCAACCCAAACCCTTGAAATAAATAAAACTTTATTTATTTCCTAAAAATCTAATTTATCCTCATCCTAAGAAGTTCTAGACTCTTCTAGAAAGTCTTCATCCTCATCCTAGGAAATTCTAGACTATTCCAAAAAGTCTTTATCCTCATCCAAAGTCTAGACTCTTCTAGAAGATGTCTTTAAATCTAATCCTAATCCCATCCTAACCTTGTCACATTATCTAAACATGGGTTAAGACTTACTAACCCAAGCCAAAGTTAACAAATATCTCCTCGTTCACCCACCCTCATTAAATGCCATCCACTTGCCTATCCCTAAGCTAATCCTAAACCATCCTAATCCATCCTCTAATCATTTGCACAAGCCTAAGCAAGCTTAAAACCCTCCTAATCATGCCCAAGTCAAAATTGCTCTCATCTCCCTCAAAATATCTCAACCATAAAACTTTATGAAGCCCACTAGGCCATAAATGACTCTTCCAAGCCCTTTTATTGCTCTTACAAGCCATTATGAGGGTCTTTATGAAGATTTTATCCCTTGAGCCTCCTTTGTTGACTCATCCTTCCCCTTTCCTCCATCCTCTCACCCTGTGACATGTGTCACTCCTTGATTGGCTATAAGGAAGCACAATCCATGTGCTCTCCTCTCATGCAATCTGAGCCCTCCATGAGCTTTTTCTCATCCTTACATCTTAGCCCTCAATCCCTCAAGCCTCTTGCCTATAAATTGGATCCTTCCCCTTTGTAAAATAACACAATCCATGAAGTAAAGTCATAATGCCATTTTAAGAAGCTATTTTACATCAAAACCATACACTCACACCCAAATTCCAACTCCATTTGAAGCCCTTTTTGAAGAAAAAGCTTGAGCATACATCCTATCTATTTAGGCAAAGCCACTCAACAAGAGAGCTTCTCATTGAGAGAGTCCATTAATGGCTCATATTCTCAATTGAGAGTTCATCTTAGTCTATCTTGAAGTTTATGAATTTTGTTTAGTTTGTAGAAGCTTTATTTAAATTTGGTTTCTATTAGCATACTAACATTGCTCATATACAGCTAGTACATGTTCATCCTCATGTGAATCAAATGCAAGTTGGGAAGAAGAAAGAAATGATGGGAGTGAGTATTCTTATGTCAGTAAAGGTATGAGTTCTATTTCTAAATCTGAAAGTGAATTTCTAGTTTAGAGTTATACAAGTCAGCTAGATGTTGAAAGCTGTGAATATTTGTCTACACAATATGAGGATAAAGAGGTTGTTTATAAGAATGGATTACCTAATTGTGTAGATGAATGTCTTGAGAATGAATGTAGTGATGATCAATATATGAATGATTCTAAGGTTAATGCATCAACACCTATTACTAAGATAAATAATGATAGGTCTGTAAGACATTTGAATCACCTACATGAAGACAATGAAAGTAACTTTGATTTATATTCTGCATGCTTCGTTGATGGAGTAGAAAGCGAGTCCACATGTAGTTCTAATTTTTCTTCACATGCTAAAAGTCTCCATGAAGACAAGATGGATAATGTTTTTAAAGTATATACTAAAACTCTATATGATAAAATTCTTGAGGATAATTAGCTCATTTTTTGTCATAATGTTCAAAGAGGATCACTACATGGAGTTATCAACCCATTGTTTGAAGAAGACATGGAAGCTTCAGATTTAGTGGAGAATAGGTTTAGTGATGATACCTTGTGTTACTATTGTAAGAGGTCAGATTGTTCTTCTTTCAAGTATGACAAAGACAATGATGATTATGTTGCATTTGATTATGATAACAAGGTGTTTGATGAAGATATTATTGAAAATCAGCATGCACCCTATAATGTTTTTTATGATGAACTTTCTAATGTGAAGAGTAATCTGTTTGCTGATTGTGAAGAACCATTTGAAGATTTCAGGTTAGTTACAGACTATGACATTGATGATATATGTGATTATAACTCTGATTGCTCCTCCAAGTACCATCCAGTTATACATAAGGATACACAATTTGAAGATATGTGTGATCCTTTTGCCCATGCTGAATATGATGCCTTCATATTCAAAGTTGATAGCATGCATGAATCATTAAATGAAGAAGAGTTTCAGAATCAGTCTGGTATTTTTAAGCATGTTAATCAAAACTTTTGTGGTGAGCAAACTGTAGAAAATGAAGCAAGTTTTTACATGCATTATGAAAGTGAAGGTGTTGATTTCATTTTGCCAAGCAATTCATTTCATGGTGATAACATGACTGGTGAAACTGATAGGAGAAGTAATTCCAATTTACCTCATTAAAGTTCAGATGAGAATCATGTTTATGACAAAGGTAAACAATTTTGTTGAAGTTTGGTGGCCCAAGGTCGTCATATGTACATAGTAGTTGTAGTAGTTTCTCGCTTTCAATAAAGCTGTTCGAGAGAGAAGTTTTGAAGTTTTGGGAATGGTTTGCTTCTTCCAAAGATCTGAACACTTTCCATGCCTGCAAGGGACATGCATCCCCAGATAGAGCCACTGTTGGCGCTCAAAATTGTAGCCCAAATTTTGAGCACTTTTGAGAAAATTAAGCCCTATAAATGCTTTTTGATGCCTACATACTCGGCTAACCATTTGAGGCCTATGAGGTGTTCAATGCTTCTAACACCTTCCACTTAGTGCATCTACCTATTCCATGAAGTTAAATCACCATTTTGAGCCATTCTGTGAAGTCTCATTTTGAGCAAATTTCAAATCTGCATTTTACCGTGTCAAACAGTGATAGGAGGCTATGTTTGTCATTGAATATCTCACACCCAAAAATGTCTCATGATTCACCACTTTAATATTTTCTAGTGTCCATACTTGAGAACCTATGTTTCATATTTTGAGTCATTTTGAGTCCATTTAACTAGGTTTTGAATCCCTCAAAATTGGTCAATTACTATTTTCATGCTTTTCCAATTAATTCTAAATTCTGGGAAGCCCTGTTTGGTGAGCTATAACTTTGACCTAGTTGACCGAAATGCGAAAATTATTTTTTCATTGCATTGTAGATGTCAAAAACTTGTTATGTTTCAAGTTCAGCTCATGACGAATCCATTTGATCAGTTTTTAGACGCGATTCCAAATGCAATTTCTATCTTTTTACTGGTGTCAGCATTTGCAAATTTTTCGAGACCCTTGTCTGTGATGTTATATCTTGAGATCTATGATTGGTAAGATCAAATGGATTATACCACTATATTTTCCTCTAAAAATACTCCAAGTGTGTTAGTTTATAAGTCATAATGAATCCAGTTAGTTTATAAGTCATAATGAATCCATTTGCACACTTTTCTAGGTTCATTCCATTTGCAAAAAATGTTTTCTGTCAATGTTTCCAATTTGTAAAATCTGAGTAGCCCACTTTGACTGATTTCCATTTGCGCTCAGTTATTTTTCATGAGCCCATTTCATAGATTTGTACTCTCCTTATGATAAAGAACCAATGTCCAAGTTTTTGTTTCCCCATGTGCCCATTTGCCCAATTTTCAAAGCCAAATACGAACCCCATTTATTGTTTTTTAATGTGTTTACTTGTAGATAATTCTGAGAAGGCAAATTTGACGGTCAATATCTTTTGATTGGGAATTTTTGATAAGATGAGATCCGACAGGGTGAAAGTATGTAGAAACAAGATTTAGTGTGCCAGTTTTTAGAGCCTGGTCAGAGGTTTGAGTCAATTTTTAAGGCTAGTCAATGGACCTTCTGGCACCAAATTCACAGTTTGCAAAAAGTGGGTAAATGAGTTTTTAATGATCAAATTAACGCTTGAAATCAATTCCAGTAGATATTAAAACGTTAATGGATTAATCTGAAGGATCTGTTGTCTAGAAACAAAAAAAAAATTTAGCTGGACCCACTTTGGGGCCCGACTAATCCCATCATAATGATTTTGCAAAGCTAAGGAAAAGCTTGCAAGGGTGAGGTTAGATGAGTGGGATCTTTACAAGATCTTCTCAAGAAAGAGATTTCAGTTGACTTAATAGCACAATTGTTCACATCTGATGATTTGTGATGACCACGAGATCAGGGATAATTGGGGAGAATTTGAAGACTACTAAAAAAAGGAGACAACCTTGATTTTTGATTTCTTTATAAGCTCATTGTGCCTGGATTATAAGCCAAGAGTAGAAAATATTCTCATGGTACATTCGCATTAGAAAGTCATGAAATGGAATGTTAAATCATCTCTCTGAGCCATGTGATGGATATTTGGCTCAGGCCTACAAGAAGACATGGATTCCTTCTTGACATGGATTTCTTCTTGTCATTATCCTTGCCTGAACACTTTGTTATGAACCTTCAAGGGGTGATGCATAATAGAAAGAAGGAAACATGATTTATTTCCTCTTGAGCTATACTGTGTCAAAGATAGACTCATAAAAGTACTAGACCACATAAGACCTTTGCAACATCATGAAGGTTAAAGAGGTAGATCTTTTATGTTGTAACAAGACAGAAACACAAAGGATAGTTGAGCCTGATGATGATATAGAAAGGTTTAATGGGATCCTTAACATTAAGAATGCACCCATTGATGAAAAAGGGAGATCAAAGGGAATCCAAAACTCATTAAGTAATCTTGAGGTTATACATAAAGATACAATAGATGATTGCCCAACATCTCTGCATGCTTCCTATAGTGTCTCCAACAGTGAAAAATATTTGATAGATTCAGTGCCTTTTTCATGGAGTGAACCTTCTGATAAGTGCAAAGTCATATCAAGCACAGAGGTCACTGCAGGCATGGGAAGCAATAATGATATTTTAGTTACAAAGCCCATGTCAAATGAAAGTGTGATACCAACATTAGCTACTATGGAAACATCACAGATGGAGTTTTTGGATTAAAAGGAATCATTTGCTATATCAATAGCTAACAACATGTCTGCTTCTCATTTTAAACCACAAGTTTCCTAATGTGTTTTCCCAAGTTTCTAAATGAGTGGTTCATCATATGCCTGAGGTGGTGGATATAAGTGCAATGCTTTAGCCCATGCTTCAGCAGAAGTGTAAAAATTAGATATTATATTCATTATATGTTTATAATCAGTATAAAGAAGCACACAAGAGGAGTCACCGCTGAGAAAGGAAGAATTACAAAGTTTTTAAAAAAAAGGAATTCTCCATCATAATGGAAGACTTGCATATGAAAAGCCAAAATCATTGAGGAAATTTTTTTTTTTGAGGAAAATAGCAAAAAATTGAAAGGCATAGCCACAGCTAAGATTGGGAGTTGAAGGAGGAGCCCTTCACACTAGTTTTTGTAGCAGTCAATGCCAAAGATGTAGTCAAGAGCACAGGCAGGGGACGGCTTAAGGTAGGGAGCCTCACTCATGTATTAAAAAGACCAAGCTACCTGCTTGAAGGGAGGAACAAAGGAACACTACGCAAGAAGCATAAATCAACACTAAGCAAGAAGATGCCCACACAGCATTAATGAAGCAACTGCAGTCTAAGAAAGCCCATGCTAGTCAATGGTAGTCAAGGCCATTGAAACCAAAACTGCCTCACAAAACTAGGTAGTCAACGTGAAGGGAAATAAAGAGGTAAGTAATGTCCATGTAAAGAAAAGTCATCTCAAAGAATGCAAAGAAAAGAAGCCAGTCAATAAAAATATTCCCACGCTAAGAAAAACACATCCAAGTCAGCAGGGGAAGAAGATTTGAGGCACCATGAAGAAAGTCAAAGCCGCAGTGAAATCTAACTAGTGGTAGTGAGACTCTGCGATCTGAGATTTTGAAAGAGCAAAGAAAGTGCAGTGCAATGGAGGGAGAGGACATGCCTAGGAAAAAGACAATCTTAAAAGAGGGTCATTTGCCCATAAGTTTACGAGGTAACATTTCAAAGCAATAGCAGACCTGCACATATCTTTGCCAAGGTCCATGTTAAATAAAGGAGAAGACCCTATGCAAACTACAAATGAAGGACGTAGCTCACAAGAAATCCACAATATCCAACTCCATTTCCCATGCTAAAGAGGTAAAATTCTATAGGAAAAGCCACTCATGCATATGATTAATAGAGTCCCATGCACAAAGCAGAATGCGCAGATAGGCAGGAACCCTAGCAAGTAGACACCTGCAGTAATAAAAGACATAACAGGGGATGTTTAATGTAAGAAAGGAGAGCTCCACGCTATTGGAAGGTCCAGGCAACAAACACAAGAGCAGGTCACATGCAGAGATGAAACGGATCATGAGATATATTTATCAAACATTCATTGCGAAATGGGATTAGAAGTGTTTAAATACACAACTGATCAACATGTAATATGTCTAAAAGCCATGCGGCTTTTGAAGCTATTGCTTGCTAGGAGGGACTCACGAGGTCAAAGGTCAAATGTATTTTGACTTAGGAAATGCTAATGGTTAAGTGTATGAGCAAAAGATAAAATATTAAGTTCTTTGGTGTTACGAGAAAGCTCCCTGTATGGTCGAAAACCAATTTTCAGAGGCTCCCGGTGACACAAGTAAACCCATATGAGCGTAAGGCATAAAATAAAGACCTCTGGGGATATGCTCATGAGTGTAAAGTGTAAAGGGCATTGAAATTTCAAAAGTAGGTCAGCATGTGAGTGTAAAGGAAGTTATGAGGAGGTCCTGAGGCTATGGGAATTTCATGAGCATATAAGCATAAAGGCATCTCAAAAGCTATTAATTCAAAGGATTAATATAGAGAATTAATTAATTAATAATGGTAGCCCAATGGGGATGGAGGAATTTGACATGTGGCAAGGGGATAATTAAAGTGAATATTAAAGTGAAAATTTAAAAATGATTTCAACGCAGATTCAAATGAATTCAAAGTTTTATATAGTCTAACTATATAAAAAAAAAAAATTTAAAATCATTTTAATACAAAGCAATGGCTTAGGACCCTGAATTTCAAACTACCATAACAAGGGCATTTTTTGTCCAAAATAGGTAGTACAGTATACCGTTGGAACCGAGAGAAGTTGAATTTTCTAGATTTGGGATCAGATTATGCAGAGGTCTTCACTAGTTTTCTTTACAAGCAGATTTGTGTTCAATGAGGCATTCTTAGTGGAATGAGCAAAATTCATCATGGGATGTTAAAATCAGTTTAGACATAGATATAAAGACCTTTTGAAGCTTGAATACAAAGAAAACAATTTGGAAAAGGCCAAATGATGAAGATTTGATTCACTAGTTGAGGGGAGAGATTAGAGAGTTGTTTTTAACCTGTTGAGAAGGTTTTCCAAATGGACAGATGTCATGTTCAGATCAAATCCAAGAATGAATTCTTATCCTATATCTTTCTTCCTTCTTCTCTTTTGCAAGGCTGGCAGTTTTCTCTAGGTAATACCAGCAAGGTTCTAGTGTTTTACTATCAAACCATTCTTTCATCACATTCTCTCTTGTATGAACAACATTAAGAAGGTTAATATAGCTAGTTCAGATCTATTAGATTGTTTCATGTATTTCATTTCATGCATATGACTGTATAATTTCAAGGAGTGCCTAGTTGATGTTGATGTTGAACCTTCAACCAGTTCAAGTTCAACTTCAAGTTCTATCTCTAGCACAAAATGTTAAAAAAGGGCCAATCCTTCTCCTATTTTTTAGCATTCCTATTTGCATATGGGAAAGTTGAGGTTGAAGTTGAAGTTTCAGGTCAGTTCAACATCAACTTTAAGTTCATGTTAGAGTCTGCAAAGTCAAAGTTCTAGTTTGAGTCCAACTTCAACCAAAGTTTAGCTTCTAGTTCAGATTTATGTTTAGAGAAATGAATATAGGTGTAGTTCAATGGTTCAAAGATATAAAGTTTCAATAAGTTAATATTTGAAGATTTAGATTCAAAGTTTCAGTTTCAGCCCTGGCAATCAAAAGCTCAAGAATCATTATGATTCAATCAAGATTGGGATCTTCAAACTTGTATTTGAAATGGTGAAACCTGAAAAGAATTCACCATTCTTAAGTTCAAAGCTCGTGGATAGTTTCAAGTATGTAGTTCATAGATCAAAGGCCCAAATTCATCAGTTCAAATTTGTGGCTCAAGTTCAAAATCAAGCTCAGAACCTATTTCAAGGTTCCAAGCCAAAGATCTAAGGCCAGAAGAGGCTGGTGGATAATGAGATGTACAGCAAGTAAATTCCAACATGTGCTTCATGTGCAGGTATTGGTGTATATATTGTTATAAGTTTTAATGCAGCCTGTAACCAAAGATTTCTGTCAGCATTAAAATAAAAGTCACAATGCAAGGGACATAACTTTTATCTCCATTGTTAGATCTGACTTAATTTTGGATATGTTGCCAAAAATCAAGTTTTCTAAATGTGCACCAAAGGGATCTTCAAAATTTGGCCAAAGTTGAAAGTTATAATGGACTGTATGTAGGTCTGTCAACATACCAGCAAATACAAATGTGTTGTAGTCAAAAAAAATAGTCATGTTGCGAGGTCCACAAATTTTAATTTGACTATTAGATTAAGTTGAATTTATGATATGTTTGAGGAAACCTAATTATCCAAGTTATGACTATTTAAGTGCAGCAATATATCAATGATAGTTACAAGATTATGATAGCAGTTTGTTACCAACATATGCCACCCATTCAATAATGCACATGGGATTCATTTTAATTTTGGTAAATATATTTGTTATAATCTATGAAACTTTAAAATGGATCAACTATTAAATATTCTAAAGTGATAAGAAGAATATTATTCCCAAGGATGATTAAAATTATTTTCAAGAAACAGTTACCAAAATCGAAATGCATGTGAAAGTTATTATTTATTGTGAAGATTTCTACACAATGGGGGTTCTTCTTTTCCAGTGGGTGGGAGTTCTATAGCTATTACTATAGGGAGAAGATAGTTCTATTTTGTAATAGAGGAAGTAGTTTTTCTTTATGTAGATTGACTATGATAAGCGGCTTGAATAGTACTATTATTGTTTTATCATGTTTCTAAAATAAAGAGGGACATTAGTGTGTTTGATTTTATAGTCATATACATTTGTGTTTCTAATCTGGAAGGATTCTAAGTCCTTTTATTTTTGTTTTAAATTGAGTTCTTTATTACTATGTTAGATGTGATATATGTAGTCTTGTGGTTATGTATTCACATTTTTGCATAAAGATGTTTACAGCTTCCTCAATTTTCTCTATAATATGAAAACATGGTAGATAGTCCTATGGCTATTTACTGGTTTCTCATTCATTTCTAGTTTAGCAATCTGTTAATCACATTTATTCCATATTGATGGATGAATGTCTAAAAATCCCTTCATGTCTTCAAGTTAAAGACATAACCAGATATCACATTCATTGAATATCTTTTATGAGGGAGCTATACCTCTCAATTCAGAGGAAGATTATCAATAAAATGATAATCTATCCAATTGTTAGTGTATTTTGTTCTTCTTTTGAAATATATTGAGTCATTGTTTGCATTTCTATTCGAAGGACAAAACTATTTACTAACATATTATATCATATCCAAGTAGCACATATGCATAATAATGAGTATGTAAGAATGTGAAAGTGAATATTTGAAGCTAAGCAGTAGAAAAAGAGTAAATTGTGAAGGCCATATCAAAAGAGGATTAGTAGAGACATATTCATCACAAAAAGGTGATCAACACAATCAAGGAATCTCGATCAGTAATACAGTTGTAAGTCAGAGATCTATTGTTTCATCCTAACATGTGAACCAGTCAAAATACTTTCACAAGGTAGACTTAATAGTCTTTCTTAGATCTCTTAATAGAGTACATACTTCATTGTGTGTTTGTAAAACCTCTAACAAGGTGTACCTAGCAGTCCTAATTGCTCTTAACAAGGAAGATCATTAGAAGTGATAATTGTAAGCCTTAACAGGCCAACTCTATGCCATAGTATTGAAGTTTTGTGGGTCTCATCCCCACCCCAGTTTTAATTTCTACTTGGAAGGTTTCTTGGTCACCAAATCATTGTGTTCATGTCTTGTGAATGCTTTTATATTTTTAGATTCACATGCATGCAATTAGATTAGACATGATAAATTAAATGTTAAGTGGTTTATTAGATTCAGAGTTGAAATTGGTGTAGAAATTTTAGAAATTACTGATTCACCCCTCCCCTCTTAGTAACTTAGCACAGTCTTGAATATTTCCAACAATTGGTATCAAAGCATTGTGATTCTTCGGAGAAAGTTTAATAGCTTGAGAAAAGATCAAGGATATGGAGATATTCAGACTTGATAAGGCAATTGACAATGAAAAGTTTCATGTAGAAATGACCGTTGCACAACTCAAAAAAGCTAAGGAGCATCTTTCTTAATCCCTTAAAATAAGGAAGGAACTTGCAAATCAGATGAATGATCATCAGTACATTGAAGAAAGAATTGAAGATTTTTTTCCCTTCAAGCAGTTTAGATGAAGCAAATGATGCAATCAAAGAACTCCTAGAGAAGAATGGTTTCCTACAAGAAGAAGTAAGAAAGCTAAAAATAGAACACAAAATTCAGTCAGTAAGGCTATGTGAAATCTTGGAATAGAAGAACAAGATGGAAGAAGAAATGGATGGAAGAAATAATGAAATCTAGAACCAATCCCTTCAGCATGCAGATCTTATGGATCAAATCTCCAATGCAAATGAGGAAATCATGAGCCAAAGATAGATCAATGAAAGATTAAGAAATGATCTAAATTTGGAAAGACAAATCAATGAAAGAATAAGAAATGAGCTTAGATCTAAAAAGAAAATTAGTGAAAGATTGAAAAAATATCCTAAACACTAAAAGGCAAATCAATAAAAGAATGATGAAATCTCAAGTAGACATGGTTCAACTAAATGAGGAGAATCTCTATAGACAAAAGGGTAAAGTAGGAATCCTTTGAATAAGGTGCTCAAAGGAATCAAAGACCTACATGCAATTAGTGTGGTAAGTTAGGTCATACATCAAACAAATATTGGAGTAATGGTAAAAAAAAATTTAATGGAAAATGCTACAATTGCAGTCAGCATGGTCACACGGCTAATGAATGCAAAGAAAAACCAAAATTTGAGGGCAAGTGTCACAAATGCAAGAAACAAGGTCACAAGGCATCAGAATGCAGAACTAAGTCATTCAATCTAGCAGAGAAAATTGTGAAAGCAATATTCAGTTGGCACTACAATACTTGGTGTAGATGTCACTATTGTGGAGAATATGGACACATTGGTATGAATTGTGTTAAACATCACACGAGGAGAAGAGATACCACTATAAGATGTTTCACTTGTACTGAACTTGGTCATCTAGCCAAAAATTGCATGAACACAGGTAAAATTGAAGATCAAAAAAAGGAAAAAGTAGATAATATTTGAAAGTAGATAAGGTAGAAATGGATCCCTAACTCTACTAAGGATGCTAGTTCAAGTAATGATGGTCATGTCACCCAAGAAGTGGGTGACTCCACTATTTTCAACTAGCTTTCCAAAGGAGAATTGGAACTACATTATCAAGATCACATTTAGATAGTTCCAATTGAAAAGTGACAAGGATCCAAATTAGTATTCAAGATACAAAAGGATCATTGAGAAAGATTAGAATTAATTATCACTGAGTTACTTTCTCTACCGAGTAAGGTTAGGTCATAGACTCTACCAAGCAAGGTTGAGAGTAACAAGACACACATGATTACCTAGTCACGAAACCTTCATAGAGTAACCAATAGAATAGTGGATGATAGGCTATCAAGCATAATGTCAAGCATGATGTCAAACACAATGTCAACCCAGCTACCTTTGTACTGAGCATTAATGGTGAAGTTTTAACAAAAATCATGAAATCACATTCATTTTTCACTGTGAAATCTATAGTGTTATTGTGAAGAAGCAATTTACAGAGTGATCAAGTGATTTAAAGAAAATTTGAAGCAAATTATCAAGGTTTGCATAGTTTACCAAGTACAATGGCATCAAGCAATAGTGAAGTGAAGAGAGAGCCTAAAATGTTGGTTCAAGGAGTCGAGTGGAAAGTGCTAGATTTTAAACTTGTGCCTACGATTGCATAAACCCTTGACTCAATTAGAGGTCAATCATAAATTCCTCCAGAGGTACTCCTTATTAATGATATTTGTACTCATTTCAAGTGTTCTATTCAAGAAATTAGAATCCTAGAAATGGATGATGCCCTAGGTGAATTGCGTGTTAATAGAATTCTTAAGCCTAAGCATAAGCATTTGGAAGACAAAGGTTTGACTCATAGTCGCCCACATGCCCCAAGGTTTTCAAATCAAATGGATTAGATACTTTCTAAGCTAGGTGCATAATAGTTAGCTATGGCTTCAGCAACCTATTATGATCACAAAGAAAATTATTCATTGCATCACTGACCTCCCCATGTTCACCAAAGCTAAAATGACCAAAACCCTAGGTTAGGCTGAGATGCAAAAGAAAACCCTAGCTGAGTGTGATGGTAGAGGCATGAAAATTAGCAGTGTAATAGATGTAGAACTAAAATTTGGAATTCATGTCATAACACATAAGATATATAGTTCGATCCATCTCAATAGTGTATCCTATAAAGCTGTAGACTTGGCTTATAAAGTGGTGAAAAACAATCTATCTTATGACTTGGCAGATCTATTGTTAAAGAAACTCAACAAAAATATGGAGAGTACTAGGACATCCAAGAACAACCCCTATAAATTTGGTTCACTCTTGACATGTTTGTTCTTTTATGTTCAGAAGTTCTTTCCTTCCAAAGACATGGTAGTATGGAGAAAAGATGTGCCTATATTATATCAGATAAATGAATACATTGCAGAAATGGGAGAGAACTATGTTAGCATTATGGATAACTACTTCAAAGTTTTCAAAGAAAAAATGAACAATAGGTTTAGAATACCTAAGAAGTTAGTTGAGGATTACAAAGATGATGTATGCTTTATGGTTGACTATGATAGAGTTTGCATTCAGGTAGTGAAGCCCAGAATTGTATGGGTAAAACCTCTTCCTTATGAGGTAAATATTGATGAAGAAAAGGATATTATTGAGGCTCTAATTAACGAACCTGTTGATCCAAAGGCACCATATTTTTGAACCTATGATGAGGCCAAGGCAAGGATAGAATTGGAGATAAAACTCTCTCAAGTAGTTAACATGGGAAAAAGGAGGATAGCCAAACTAAAATCCAGCACACCTCTCATGTTAACTGAAGTTAAAGGAGAATATTATGTAGAAGAGGTAGAGGATGAAGAGAAATCAGAAAAGGACAAAGAACCTATGAAGAAGAAAGGCAAGGTGATCATCACCAAGCCACCTAAGCCATCCATTGTTGTCTTCACAAGGAGGTATAGGAAGAAAGGCAGTGAAATTGTCAATAGCAAACCTCCTCCCACCTTCCAAGAAAAATTTAAACAGATGGAAGAAGGTGCAGGCATAAAAAATTTCAAATCTTTTAAGTATGAAACAAGAATAGAGGTAGAGAAGAAACAAGTGGAAGAACTAGTGTTGACCAAAATTTTAAAAAAATGGAAGTATTCACTAAATCAGATAGTCTCTCAAATCTCTGATGAATTATTAGAGAAAATAAAGCCAAGATGGAACTTTGCATGCAAACAACAAAAGATATTTATGCACAAACCCTGAGGTAATTGCTATCGATCATGATAGATGTTGAGGTAAAAGAGTCTTTGAAGAAAAATGAAGACAAAATGACTCTTAGATTTAATACATGTTTAATTTTGATCAAGGATATAGAGCATGTGGTTAAGAATTCCACAAGCATGTGGAAGAATGTTTATCATTTGCATAAACCAAGTGACTTCCTAGTAGATGTTAAGGATAATGATGATGACAGTGATGATGATGAAGAAACTTATACTGAGCCCACACATTTTGACAATGAGGAAGTTGAAGAATATAAAGAGGAGGAAGGTATTGAGAAAGATATAGAAGATGATGAGGAAAGTGACCCAATGAAGATAGCAGCTATAATCATTGCCTCACTTTCTCACTTTCTAAGCAAACCAGTAACTATATCAAGCTCAGAGGCAACTTCAACAAGTTTGATTGTGACAAACATAAAAACTTCAAATATCCAATTACTCTTCACCCCCATTCAACTTAATGTATCTATAGTAGAAGTGACTTCCACTTCATCTACTGAGCTGCAACCTCTCACTTATTTACCTACCAAGTCATCAATCATGAATACAATGTATTCTAAAATTTTGAGCTCTTCAGTAGTAAGTACTTCAATTTTGGATACTATAGTTTTGTCTACTTCATTTTTGAATACTTCAGTTATGACTTCTTTAGTTTTGGATTCAATAAGCATTCTTGTTAGTATTCCATTGGTTATATCAATTTTCACTACAAGTCCTAGTATATCTACAATTGTTTCCATCCCAGATACAAAGGCATTAAGTACAAGAATAGTAGAACCTAAGGCTCAACCGAATACAAGATTTTTGGGGTAGAGGAAAGGAGATAGAGGAGGGCATAGACTTATATGAGAAAATAGAAATTCCTAAATGGGACATTGATAATCTTACTACGGACCAAATCAACATAGTTGGTGAACTCCTTCAGAAGAAGGCAAACTAGCAAAAATTTAGAGAAGAAAGAGATAGAGAGTTTAAGGTTATTGATGGTGCTAAAAACATTTTGTCTGAGGCAATAGGTATTAAGGTAGATTCTTCTCAACCTATTATGTTGCAATTAGTAGAAGTAGTCCAAAATTTCAATGAGGATAGTAGTGAATAGGATAAGTTAATTGAGAAAGTTGAAAAGAAATTTGACAATAAAGTGCTTGAGCACATTGGTCAGCAAATTGCTATCCATCAAGTTGAGCTTTCATCAATTTTGACCAATTTTGAATCATTTTGCACCAATTTGATACCACTTTTTGTGAACTTATGTAATTTTCCTAAGTTTACAAAATAAATGAAGAGAAAACTATCAAAAATTGATAAGGATCTGAAAGTTAGTGCTCAGTAGTTGCAACTTGACCATAGTTCAAGCTCTACACATCACATAAAGATCAGATTTTTGTTAGACATATAGGTAGAGCTATTGAGAGAAGAAGCAAGGATCTGGTCATCACTGATTGA
Organism: Cupressus sempervirens; assembly: GCA_028749045.1. Lineage (NCBI taxonomy): Eukaryota > Viridiplantae > Streptophyta > Pinopsida > Cupressales > Cupressaceae > Cupressus > Cupressus sempervirens. Next base: position 96,412,343 of record CM053792.1, read on the forward strand.
TATTTAGAATATGATCCTTCCTATCATAGATACAATGCAAAAACATATTATTTACTTAAAAACCTTGATCCATGACAATAACTTCTCTATTGCAAATCACATGATAGAACTATCTGCAGAAGTGCAAATTGCTCTATATACATGCAATATTTTGCAAGATAATTGGGACAAAACCTTGGCACTTATTCTTAAGGTATATTCTAATTTTTTATCTCATATTGGTGTCTCCACATAGATAAGTTTTGAATAAATCTTTGGCATTATTTTCAAAAAGGGGGAGATTATTATTGAGATGCATGGTATGCTATATATAGAGACACATACTATGGGGGAGAAACATGCTATGAGGAGAATGTATATAATAGATGATGTATAGTATACCTTACAAAGATAAATTTTGAAAAATCTCAAAACAATATATTCTACTAAGCTAGTATCACATGGTGATGTATATAATATTTTGGCTAATAAGTATTTTTGTCACTAATGCCAAAGGGGGAGATTGTTGACATATCAATCAAGTTTGTTATTAGTGACACACTTATTCAGATTTTGTATGGCTACTAAGCTCATTGAACAATCTACAATGTTTTCCATGTAATCTAGTGGTTACTGAGCATTTCAGTGGTTACCAAGTATATTCAGTTAATGTAAAGCCCGATAGTTCAAACCAAGCAGATTCAATCTACCAATTCAACCTGAGTAGTTTAGTGGTTATTGACCATTGTAGTTTCTACCAAGTTTGTAGTTTGTGTAATACAAAGCTAGTGTAAATTGAGCTTATGTGTTTACCGAGTGATTCAGTTTATGTCAAGTTACACAGTATCTACCGAGTCATCAGTGAATACAGAGTTCAAGACTACTTTGATGTGATCAATATGGACCAAGCTTCTACCTCTACTGAGTGCATGATGATGTCAAGTAATGATAGTGGACGCCAAGTATTAGAACTTCACCAAGTCATTCTTTAGAACCTGAGTGTCTTCATTTGGGCCGACTTTGTAATATTGGTATTAACATGTATGATGGCCAACTTTGTAATTTTTTAATTTGGATTGGTATATGTATGTGATGTATTGTATCATATCCAAGTAGTACATATACATAATAATGAGCATGTAATAATGTGAAAGTGAATAGTTGAAGTTAAGCAGGAGATAAAGAGTAAATTGTGAAGGCCATATCAAAAGAGGAGCAGCAGAGACATATTCATCACAAAAAGGTGATCAACACAATCAAGGAATCTCTATTAGAAATCTAGTTGTAAGTCAAAGATCTACTATTTCATCCTAATAGGTGAACCAGTCAAAATCCTTTCACAAGGTAGACTTAACAGTCTTTCTTAAATCTCTTAATAGAGTGCATACTTCATTGTGTGTTTGTAAAACCTCTAACAAGGTGGACCTAGTAGGACTAATTGCTCTTAACATGGTAGATCATTAGAAGTGATCATTTTAAGCCTTAACAGGCCAAATTTATGCTATAGTATTGAAGTTTTGTGAGTCTCATCCCCACCCTAGTTTTATTTTCTATTTGGAATGTTTTTGGGTTGCCAAATCATTGTATTCAAGTGTTGTGAATGCTTTTATATTTTTAGTTTCACATGCATGCAATTATATTAGATGTGATAAATTAAATTTTAAGTGGTTTATTGGATTCAAATTTAAAATTGGTGTAGAAATTTTAGAAGTTACTAATTCACCCCTCTCCTCTTAGTAACTTAGCATAGTCTTGAATATTTCCAACATGTACAAGATGCACAATTGCCTAATGTCAAACCTCAACAAACACCAAGTGAGAATACTAAAATAGTAATAGTTAAGGATGTTTCTAATCTCAAAGCTCGGAACATCAATCCCCTTATAGAGGAAGATTTGAAAAAGATACTTGATCAGCCTACAATGTAGGAAAATATGTGATAATCCTATATTGGTATGTGTAGATGAACTACAAAAAATAGTGACTAACACAGCAAGGGAAGAGGTGAATACACAAGAACCACCTAAAATGACCACTCAAGTCACTAATGTACAACCTTTGGATAAAGTACTTGAAGCTACATCAAAAAAATTTGATACAATTGAAAAGTTGATACAGTTAAAGCAAATACAGTGGAAATTCAAGCCACCACTGAAGTACAGAGTGAAATAGGTCAAATAAATCTATTTGCACCTCTATCACAAGTATAAGGTGCATCACAAGGCATTGTGGCAAAATAGGAGAAGCCTCAAGAGACCAAGTTGACACCAAAGGTAAAGGAGAAAGTAGAAATTCAAGCTTTGGTAACTTTACTAGAATTTGGCACTCCTTCTAGTCACACTCTTCAAAATCTTAGCATAGATGCAACACCATTGTAGATCTCAGTGACGAATCTAAGTTCATCAAAGGTGGAAGAGGTAATTAAATATGGAGTTGTAAGCCTTGATGAAGAGATTATGTTACCTAACTATGATTTTGACACAATGACAATAGAGCATATGGGCATACTACAAGAAGCCCTAGCTAGAAAGAAGCATCAGGAACTACTAAGAAAGGAGCACAGGTAGAAGTAAGCATTGTTGGATATCAAAGACATCTTTTTAGATGTATTCAGTTTGCCAACTCCAAATGAGACCAAGCCACCAATTGAACAACTAAAAACTATAGTGGAGAAGGTTAGTGATGCAGACCTTGACACAAATGATAAATTGTTAGAATGGTCAGAAAAGAAATTCAAAAGCAAAGTAAATGAGAAAATATTAGGTGGCATAGCACTCACACAAGTTGCATTAGCAACTAAGGTTGAGGGTGCGAAGAAGGTACTTGAGAAGATTTTCTCACTACACACTAAACTGTACAATCCAACACTCTTCACACAAGAGATAAGAAGTCACATTTTGAGTTTGGAAAGTTAGATTAATGCATTAGGTGCAGATGCAAGAGCATCATGCATCAAAGAAAAACAAAAACAAAAAAAAAGGTGGGCATCTTCAAAGTTTAAAATTTTAAATTTTAAAAAAAAAATTGTAGAGAGAGAAAGTGATGAAAATAGAAAAAATAATAAAAAATAGAAAAATAGAAAAAGGAGGAAAGAAGAATTTCTATTTTCAAAATGCATACATGGCGTGAATAAAAAAATAAGATAAATAGTTGTCATTCCATTTATCGAGGTGTGTAGGTTGAATTCTAGAAGGTTGTGGATAAATCATGTATTTAATATTTGTTGGGTGCTTAGTTGTATTTGGGTGGGAATTTAGTATTTATTTAAGGTAGTTGTATTTACCTTTTATCCCACATTGGTTGTGTTTGTAATGTCTTGGATGGTAAGTGCCTATTTAAACAAGGCTTATGATTATTTGTAATCAAGTTCAAGAAGTAGAAGTTCTATAAGTGTAAGCTCTTCTTGTAGAAGCTCTTGGTGTGCAAGCTAGTTGGAAGATCTTAGTGAGGAAGCTCTCATATATTGTAAGAATTTGGAGTTCTTTCATTTGGAGAAATATTGTAATGAATTTCAAGTATTAATGGATGCTTTATGAAGCATTTTGTCATCTCTTTATCTCCATATTTGTGTGATCTTGGTTGTGAGTTTGTAAGGGTGGTTTGCCCCTTCATTAGACAGAAGGTTCCAGAAATCATGTTAGAAGTTAGTGTAAAATTAGAAGAATCCAGAAATAGTAGTCCAACTTTCGGGAGGCATAACATTTGAACTGTAAAACTTCGATTGATGAACCATTTACATTTTCAGAAAGCTCTTGAAGTGATCTATAGCCCTATCAACCAGATTTTCTCATCCCCCATTTTTTGGCCCCATACAAGGCCATTTAGTGCCCCATATCTAACTTTGAAGCACTCTTAAGAGGTCTCCAGGAATAGAAAATTTGTAATAACTTTCTAACCATGAAGCCTTTTAACCTGATCCTTTTTTTGAAGTGTTTTAAATTAAAAATATAACCATCCCTCCAATTTACACCCTCTAACTCACCATAATTATTGCTCAATTACATAGTCCTACTTTTTCAGCATTTACACATATCCCAAGGTGCTTAAAAAATCTAACCTAGAACACTAATAGTGGAACTGTGAGAGTTGGAACCTTTATTTGACCCAAATGGGTATCCAAAAATGAAAACACATTAAAGAGAAACTATTTCTAAGCATATTTTTGGATGATACAAGATTTCCCTTACACTACTGGATGCTCCTACATCAGACACCCAAGGTAGATTGAAAAGTGACCCTATCACTTTATGGTAGAGGAAAACCCAAATGGGCAACCTCTACTGCTAATATCCAAGTTGAGTCCTCTATTGGTCATCCTTTCCACTTCACCAGGTACTCTTCATATTGCCTATTTTTGGTACTCCTACCCACACGACTATCCAGAATCTCTTCTATCTCCTCCTTCTTAGAAGTAGGAATTGGACATGGTTCCAGCATCAACCCCTCATCTGTGCCATCATCATGATATTCTATTAAGTCTACAATGTTGAAGATAGGAGAAATGTGAATCCCATCTAGCAACTCCACCTCATATGCATTTCATGAGTCATGTTTCTTCAAAATTTTATAGGGGCCAAATTTCTTCATCTTCAGCTTGTTGTAAGTACCCACTAGAAATCATTCCTTTCGTAAGTGTACCATAACCATATCCCCTACTTGGAACTCCTTATGTCTCCTCCTTTAATCAACCCTAGATTTATACTGTTGATTCATCTTGGTAATGTGTGCATGGACCTCCTCATGATTAACAACTCCGGCCCTTCCACCACACTCTCTTCATGGAGGCATCTTCTTGACTCAAAAACCACACAATCCTTGTGCAAACTGCCTCACAGTCAGCTCTCTGTCTACACACTCAAGAAAACTAGCTTTGATACCACTTGATGGAGACACATCCAAAGACTAGAATGAACACATAGGAAAAGGGAAATATTATTATCAATGAAAAATTCCTTATGGGCTTACAACAGTATGATTATAGAGAAAGAAATCTTCCACACAGTACCTTCTCTCTAACTCCCCTAAGACCTGCCTTTACAATGCTAGAAATGTTCTTGAATAAGCCCCAAATGGTTTAGAGTTAGGAATAAATTCTTGAATATTCTAGTTGGCATCCACCACCAAAACAAAAGGTTCCAAGAAATCACGTTAGAAGTTGGTGTAAAATTAGAAGAATCCAAAAATCGTAGTCCAACTTCTGGGAGGCATAACTTTTGAACCGTAACTCTGATTGACAAACCATTTACATTTCCAGAAAGCTCTCAAAGTGCTCTACATCCCTATGGACTAGCTTCACTCATCCCTCATTTTTTGGCCCCATACAAGGCCATTTAGTTCCCCATATCTAACTTTGAAGCACTCTTAGGAGGTCTCCAAGAACCGAAAAATTGTAATAACTTTCTAACCATGAAGCCTTTTAACCTGATTCTTTTTCTGGAGTGTTTTAAATTACAAATATAAACATCCCTCCAATTTTCACCCTCTAACTCACCATAATTATGGCTCAATTACATAGTCCTACTTTTTCAGCATTTACACGTATCCCATGGTGCTTTAAAACTCTAACCCATAACACTAATAGTGGAACTATGAGAGTTGGAACTTTTATTTGACCCAAATGGGTATCCAAAAATGAAAACACATTAAAAAAAAACTATTTCTATGCATATTTTTGGGTGATTCAGGATTGCCCTTACATCACTGGATGCTCCTACATCAAACACCCAGGGTAGATTGAAAAGTGACCCTATCACTTTATGGTAGAGGAAAACCAAAATGGGCAACCTCCGCTGTTGATATCCAAGTTGAGTCATCTATTGGTCATCCTTTCTACTTCACCAGGTACTCTTCATATTGCCTATTTCTAGTACTCCTACCCACACAACTATCTAGAATCTCTTCTATCTCCTCCTTCTTAGAAGTAGGAATTGGACATGGTTCTAGCATCAACCCCTCATCTATGCCATCATCATGATATTCTATTAAGTCAAAAATGTTGAATATAGGAGAGATGTGAATCCCATCTAACAACTCCATGTCATATGCATTTCCTAAGTCATGTTTCTTCAAAAATTTATAGGGGCCAAATTTTTTCATCTTTAGCTTGTTGTAAGTACCCACTGGAAATTGTTCCTTTGGTAAGTGTACCATAACCATATCCCCTACTTGGAACTCCTTATGTCTCCTCCTTTGATCATCCCTAGCTTTATACTGTTGATTCATCTTGGTAATGTGTGCATGGACCTCCTCATGGTTAATAGCTTTGGCCCTTCCACCATGCTCTCTTCATGGAGGTATCTTCTTGACTCAAACCCACAACCACATAGTCCTGGTGCAAACTACCTCATAGTCGGGGCTCTGTCTACACACTTAGGAAAACTAGCTCTAATACCACTTGATGGAAACACATCCAAAGACCAGAATAAACACATAGGAAAAGGGAAATATTATTATCAATGAAAAATGTTGTATGGGCTTACAATAGTATGATTCTGGAGAAAGAAATCCTCCACATAGTACCTTCTCTCTAACTCCCCTAAGAGCTACCTTTACAATGCCAAAAATGTTCTTAAATAAGCCCCAAATAGTTTAGGGTTAGGAATACATTCTAGAATATGTCAGTTGGCATCCACCACCAAAATAGAATGTTCCAAAAATCACGTTAGAAGTCAGTGTAGAATTAGAAGAATCCAAAAATGGTAGTCCAACTTTCGGGAGGCATAACTTTTGAAGCGTAACTCTGATTGCAAACCATTTACATTTCCAGAAAGCTCTCGAAGTACTCTATAGCCCTATGGATCAGTTTCACTCATCCACCCTTTTTTGGTCCCATATGAGGCCATTTAGTGCCCCATATTTGACTTTGAAGTGCTCTTAGGAGGTCTCCAAGAATCAAAAAAATTGCAATAAATTTCTAACCGTGAAGCCTTTTAACCTTATTCTTTTTCCAAAGTGTTTTAAATTTCAAATATAACCATCCCTCCAATTTACACCCTCTAACTCACCATAATTATGGCTCAATTACATAGTCCTACTTTTCAGCATTTACACGTATCTCAAGTTGCTTAAAAACTCTAACCCATAACACTAATAGTGGAACTATGAGAGTTGGAAACTTTATTTGACGCAAATGGGTATCCATAAATGAAAACACATTAAAAAAAAAAAAATTCTAAGCATATTTTTTGGGTGATATAGGATTTCCCTTACACCATTGGATGCTCCTACATCAAGTGCAAAACTACCTATGACACCAGCTCAAAGTGAGAAGCACTTTAGAACTTTGCTACAAACCCAAGGTCAGTTAGCAGCATTATCTATAGATGAGGCCAATATAAAGGCCAAACTGATTAGCATCCAAACAACATTGACCCCACATAGAGATTTTGCACAAGGAATTAGGCTATGTTGAAACTCTTATGAAGAAAAACCCCAATCTTTCAACATTAGATGGCTTAGTTCACCTTGCTGTTGAGTTGGCTATCCAAATCAAGTCTTTGGATGTAACATGTGAAAATTGGGATGCAGCTCTCAAGATTATACTAGAGGTCCATAAATCTTTTTTGGATAAACACACTATTAGTGTATATCCCATTGACATAAGTGTCAAAAAGGGGGAGATAGAGATTTTGGGGGAGATATAGAATTTGGAGGAGATAGAGAGGAGATAGAGAAATAGGGGGGGAATAAGAAAAGGGTGAGCAAGCGAAGAATAGGACAAATAGTATGAAGTAAAAAAGTATTATTTGAGACACATTTACTCAGCAGGAGTATAAAATTTTGAATACAAAATAGGCCTATCAACTTAGAGGGAGTTATCAAATTTTGAGGTATATAATTTGTTACAAAATTTTGATATTTTGAAGTTTTGTATATAAATTGAATAAGAGATATGTTATGCTCATAAGGATGAGGATATCAATGCATGACCAAGTGTTTTTAATACTCATGTCAAAGAGGGAGACTATTGATCTCAAATTGGTTTTGACTAATGAGTGTCTACACACTTAAGTCATTTACTTAGTTCTTGCTAAACAAGTAATACATGCCAAGCACAACATGTGTATGATAGATCATGTTGAGTCCACAATGAGTGTCAAGCCACTCATGTGCCGAGTCACTCAAGTGTTGAGAAGATAGTGTATGTTGAGCGATTCAGGAGCCGAGTGAGCATAACATGCTGAGTGATACAGATGTTGAGTTACAGTATAGAAAATAGTATATGCTGAGCATCAGAGACTTCAATTGTCGAATGAAATAGTTTGGTCATAGTTGTTTGTAATGGCACAAACTACAATGTAAATCATTTTTTAACAAACTTAAAGATTAAATTACAATATTTTGGAGATAAGAACAAATCTTAAGTTGGATTCCCAATGCATTACATGAAGCCAATTAGGTAAAGGGAAGGTTTAAGTGGCAAAATGGATGAATCACAACCATTGGTTCATACCTAAACCCAAGTCACCTATGTCTTCTTAAGGAGGAAAAACCCTAACCTTTCTAAGGTGTATGAAGGAGTGAAGAGATAAGTTTTCATGTGCAAACAGAGCATTCATGGTGGCTAAGGAGTTATGATCTGATGTTGCATTGCACAATTGGTTAAAGGAGAACAAAGGAAGAGAAGAGCATACAACAAAGAGACACTAATCAAGAAGGATCAAGAATACATTAGTATAGAGGTAATCTGTTATCAAGCAAACAAGTGCTAACCATAGGATCAATGCTAAGTCATTCTAATAGGTGAATCAATTAAATCTCTTAGTAAAGTAGTCCTAACAGGTTGTATTGAAATCCTCTAACAAGGTGCTTACTTGATTGTGAGCTAAAGTTCTTTAAGAAGGTACACTTCTAATAGGGTTTTGAAATCCTTTAACAGGTTGAGACCTAATAGTCTTTGTAAGTCTTTAATAGGGAAAACCTTTCACAAGGTAGATCATGTTTTATGATCAAAACTTAACCTTCATTGGATAAACTTTATTAGTATAGTAGTAAAGATTTGTAGGTGTCATCCCCACCCCAGTTTTATCTTCTTAGTGGAGGGTTTTTGGATAATCATATTTGGTGTCATATATGTGTGTGAATGTTTATATGTTTACATGATTTAGATGTACATGCTTTACATGGTATTTTAGTTTACTTATTGAATGTATGAGATGGATGCGTGGTGAATGTTTTTATGGGTCAAAGTTTAAACTACTGATTCAACCCCCCCTCCCCCCCCCCCCCCCCCCCCCCCTTCAAAAGTTTACCTTTCCTATTGTAATTCCAACACTTTTTATCATGGTTCATATATGACTATAGTGTGTCACAGAGAAATTTATGCTCCATGTTAGCATCTATGGCCCAAGACACTGAGATTTGCAATGGAGACTCTTATTATGTAGTCTTCTTATTTCTATAACTAGAAATTTTCTTCTATTTAACTATTATAATATATTTCCACCATTTGAAGATATTTGAATATATTTTGTGAACCTCTCTCTCGAGGGAATATAGTTTTCCTTTGGAAGGTTCAAATTTACATCATTATAGACCTACAATTAGTAACAACCCTTAACCACATGGCTTTTAGATTTCTCTTAAGTTTTGGTTATTGGTCAAGATCCTCACATAAGAATGAATTATGGATTTCATTTGGAGATAAATTTTGAAGAAACAACAAGCCCAGCAAAGATCGAAGAGAAAAAAAAATGTCTTCGATGATTGATTTAACATCTAGTAATTTTCCAAGCTTGGCATTTGCCACTTTCATCAAGTTTCACATACATATAACTGGGACTTATTTCATGTGCAGTAAACATGGAAGCTTCCTTGAGAGACTTAATCAAGGATCAAAGAGACAAAAAATTTCCCTCCTTTGTAGCTTGTACAAGGATATAGATTTTATCGTAGATCAAAGAGAGTACAAAAATATGTCAAAGAGACTAGTAAAAGATATCAATTGGCCAATATGCTTGTAAATATAGGCATGTTATATCTTTTCACTACTCTATCTTGATTGGAGGATGAAGAGATAAAAAATGGGTAATTATGATGGTTGATCTATCTTCAAGACTTTCTTTTTTTCTAAATGATTTGATGCTTATCAAATATTGAAGAGACAAAGCTATTATCTCCTTGATAGAATGAGTCTCTTTGATGAATTTGGTTCACTTACTTGTCAATCATCATCTATCAAATATCAAAGAGACATAGAAGATATCTCTCTAATGACCAAAAATGTTAAGATTAAGGAGGGGGCTAACATGACGAAGTAAAAAGCATAAATTTGGTAAAATGAGAAATGAAGTGGGGATCAAACTAGCATCTCTTAGTGAATTAACTTTCTAGTTTGATCAACAATCAATTATAACCTTGAGGACTAGACAAGAGTAGAGAACACTTTATGAAAGAGGTGAGGTTTAGGGTTTTAGGCCCTAAGCCTTTGGGATTGTAACTAAATTAGACTATTTTTCATGTCTTAGATTGGTCATTTAAGATGGAGAAGGGGGGGCATATAATGCCAATGGGTACCAATATACTTATTGTTTAGAGAAAAAGTTACTAACTCCATCATTATTTGTATCACTCCTATATTTTTGAATTTTTTATTTACAACAAGGTTTCATTACACTTGCTTTTGCAATGTAATTCACAACCTCTAACTTTTCCTTTAAAAAAATCAAGATATATAAAAAGTATTCAATATAACACCCACCATTAAAAATATTTATTTTTGTTTAATTTCTTTAATGAAATTAAAAAATTCCTCTTGAAGAATTGAAATTGTTATCCCAAAAAGATATGACATCTTTATTGTTTTATTGTTGTATTGCTTTATTTTTGTCAATTTACACCAACAATATCCATTTTGACAATAACTTACCTAATACTTCCCCATGCCCGACTAAGATGTGGAATCCTCAAAATTATTTTTGAAATCTCATCAAGAGTAATTATCACAACCCATGTCTTTAATCATGAGTAAAATACAAGTATCATGTATGTATCCAAGTATCTATGGGAATCTATAATTGATAAATCTATTTTAGGATCCATATGCAAAACCCACATAAAGCTTCCACTAAAATGAATTATGTACTTGATGATGGATTACAAACATATTTCCAAACTAGATATCAAGACTCTATTACTCTGCTACTTGCTTTTGATCTTAAAATGTATTTTTTGATGTTGGGTTTGTGCTATGTTTGAACTAACTTTGGGTTTTTTTTTAAAGAAATAGCATGCCCTTGTTATGTCATTACCGTTTTCAAAAATACATTGCCAAATTAGAGCTCCAAATTACTATCATGAAAGAGGAAAAAATGACCAATCCCAAGAGTCACGCCCATAAGCATCAAATGCCCACCTTAGATCTCTTCTCATTTACTTACATTTCTCTCTATCATTCATCTTGATGATGGATCATAGAGTATGATCCAAAGCATCGATGCAAAAAATAGAAACAAAATCAAAACCAAAAAGACATCAGAATATACTTGATGTCAAGAGAATTAACCAAATCAATGTCAAAGATTCTACTACACTTTTGTATAATCAAGAACACATCATAATATCAATATTTAACATTTCTTTAGTCAACAATCATGTGTTCAAATTAAAATTGATGGTTCCAAGATCACCTCTCATGCCAAAGATTAACACGCAATTTTAGATTCCACTATGACATGACACCAAACCATCCTTCAAACTAAAAAAGACCTATCAAAGTCAACAAGTTATGACACCTCAACCAAACACTCAAATACCTTCATTATGCACCAAGATTTTAACATCTTCAATCACATGAAATATGTCATGTGAAAAATGGAACATAAACACTTCATACTATAGTTGAAATGTTGTATGTTTGCACATGTGACCACAAAACAAAAGAACACAACCAACATGTACAACACATGACCACGTGGCAAAGCAACATAACCACTATGTAAGATGAGAGTAACATATTCCCAAATTGAATATCAAGAGTCTATTACTACTAGGACTCTACTACAAATGCTTTTGATGTTAATAAGTTGTTAATGTGTTGTTGATGTTGGGTTTGTGCTATGTTTGAATTGTCTTTGGGTTATTTTTTTTCAAGAGATAACACACCCTTCTCATGTCACTATCATTTTCAAAAACCTATTGTCAAATTAGAGCTCCAAATGACTATAATAAAAGAAGAAAAGATGACCGATTCCAAGAGGCACACCTATAAGCACCAAATGCCCACCCTAGATCTCTTCCATTCTACTCCATAAGCTTGTTATTGTTTCCTCTCTAACTATATTTTTTTAAAAACCCAACCACCAAATGCACTATAATTTTAATAAGAGATTTTGACATATCTACTCTTGCCAATCCTCACTCTAATATATTTCTTATCAATGCCTTATGCAATCATTATTGCATTAACAAATCTCGTATCTCAAGTTTCCATAGTGCAACTTTATTTTTTTCATTAATTTTTTCACTTTGAATTTTCAATTCAAAGCTTTCACCATTTGATGATGTAAAATCAACACCAAATCCAGCAAAGTTGCTATAAAATAGCCACTCTAATAACACTTACTGTGGAAGTTGGCTTTCACAAACCAAAAGATTAAATATTGGACAACAAATGAGTTGCAAAGAAATATAATGAAATATACTTGATAAAATGCTAAGAAAGAATCCATGGGGTAAGGTATCCATATAAAATGCTAAGAAAGCATCCATGGGGTAAGGTGTTCATATTCTTATTGTTCTAAGAAGAGAAAATAATTACAAATACTATAACTAGTGCTATCACTCTTACAATTATGAATTCACAATTTATAGAAACATTACAATTTCTCTTGCAATCTACAATTCACAACTTCCATAAGGATATATAGTATATCTTCAAGATAACAACCACAACTAAATAAAGAGGTAAAAAAACATATTTTATTCCTTTAAAAAAGTAGAAATTTCTCTTATAATAAAAAAGAAATAAGAAAAGGGTTAGAGGTTTGGTTCGATTGACTTGAATTTCATGTCATAAAACCTAAAATCACAAGATCCAATCTACTCTCATGTCATTGGCATGTCAATGTCACCAATCACATTAAAAAAGATTATACCAATACTCTCCATGATCACTATTTTTTCACTATACATGAACAAAAAAAATTCCTCTACAAAAATAATGCATTTTTCTTTTAAATATATATTCTTACTTACTAGTTTACTATTGTCAAAATATATAATCTCACTTACTAGTTTACTATTGTCATAATCCAACAACGACTTATCTAGATATACTTGTCTCCTCTAAAATGATTTCCAGATTATGCTTCCATGGCCTGAAATCTGCCGGCATTATTGTACGTGCAAAAGAAACGTAATCTGCTCTATTTGAAATTCTTTCACAGTCGCTACAATCATTCACTCTGGTACAAGTCATTCTTTACCTTCAAATTGCAGCATATATACTTGTAGAAGCAACCGTTGGACTCATTCGCTCATATTTCACATTATTGAGAATGACATTACAATGGACCAGCTTTTGAGCCAACAAAGAACTCATGTTCACATGGACCACCAACCTTATTTATTTCTCTGTGGTTTTCCCCACCACACTCCATCATTCCCTCGCTAGTACATTGATTTCTATGCCAAATCCAAATCTATCCGTTTCTTATTATTCTATGATGGTCATTCTTTGTAACAAACAATTTGTGTTCTGAATTAATGGCTCCCCCATTCTCCGTATCTTTGTTTGTTCCAATAATGAATGCTTTTTTCCAGGTTCTCGAATGTTATGTGGGGAACACAATCATAAGAATGGTAACGTATACTTGTTGTAATGTAATGGCAGGAGAGCTGATATTCTGCCATAATCCCAGGGAGTGAGGGGCCCTGCTTTGCTTCACACATTATTCTCATTGTTGGGTCTGATGTGCTTGTATGGCGGGAGTGAAAGAGAGGTGAAATGAAAAGTCTTATATGGTAGCATTGTTACTGAGACAATAGGGTTGTGAAAATGGTTTACTATAAAATTTTAAAACATGGCATTGAGAGATGAAATGAGTTTCTAATCATATAAGTCTATTCTTATCATGTACACTTGGAATTTGTTCTATTAAACAGACCCATTGATCATTTCTAAAGATCTCAACTCTTCCTTGGCATTATATTACAAATTCTTTAGTGAAAAGAATATTTTCTATGTCATCACTAAAAAGTTAGTGTTACATTAGTCATATTATTACAGTGTATTTTTTTATTTATTATTTATGATAATATGTTAGTATATATAGATGTGGAATGTCTCATGATGATATAAATAATCATATATTTATATTGCAAGTATTCTCTATCTAAAATTGCATTTCGTCATTCTTTGGAATCATAGTCTAATCTATTGATCCACTTTAGCATCAACACTTATTCAAATTGGACAAATATTTAAACTATGCATCTTTTATGTCCAAAATATAATGTCATGATCCTCATTAGTTGTACTTAACTGACTAAACTACTTTACCATGTGCATTTATTCAAATTGTTCACAAATATTTTTAGTTAGTTGTTGTCATCTCTCATTTCGAGATCAATGAAGAAAAAGTAATTAATTGAACTAATATAACTTGTGCATTAAAATTATTTGAAAATGAAAAGAATGTTGGGATATTGCTATCAAGATTCAACTTAGTAGTTTATGAGTCAAACTCATTAATACATAGCATAAATATTGTAACAGGTCTAGGGTAGAATCCCTTAACCAGGTGACTCCTAACAAGGTTTTCTTGATTGGGCATTTTTGTAACCTCCTAATAGGGTCAAGCATTTAATGGGGCACATTTCGAAACAGTGCAAAATACTTGTATTTATCAATTCTTGTCATAGTCTTTTTTTCTGACCAAGGATTCCCATGATAAGAATGTTGGTGTTATGTAGTACTTGTGTGAAAACTTTGTTTACATCAGTGTTTCATTAATAAGTTTCACAAGTTGACATGGAAGGAATGGATGTTAGATTTGATATCGGTTAATTATTTTTGTAAAGTTGTGGTTAAAGTTTGAAATTGGTGGATTATTGACTCACTTGCCCCCCTCTTAGTAATCTAGGACCTTAAGTATATTAATAAAGTTGTGGTTTTATTGTTCTTTTCATCAAGGTTAATTATGTGTTATAATGTTATTGTTTAATGTAGATGAAGTCCTCCATTTTTGACTTTACAAGTTCATAAATCCAAGCTAAAAGCAATAAATCCCCTTAGAAAACAACAAAATATTGAATAAGAAGTAAAATTGTAAGCTTGATTATGGATGTATATTAATTGTGAAGAGTCAAGAATTTAATTCAGTATTATGAAATTTAGAAGATGAATTCATCATAATCTTTAGAATTATGTTTAATAAATGGTTTGATCTATATTTTGTGGGAAAGTTGGGCATTTGGTCTCATATTTAGTATGTTAGAAACTATCCCTTTCTATTCTTGTGTTTTAGCAAGAGATTTCAACTCAATATTAAGTCTTGAGGAGAAGTGTGTTGGGTTGGCTCAGTAAAGACCTTCCTCTGATCTTCTTCATCAAAATATAGATCTTTTGCATCTTTCTAACATCAAGCCAGCTAATGGTCTCTTACTTGGAATGATAGAAGGCCTGGGGTAGAAGCTATCTATAAATTTATGGGTAGATTTCTGGTTTCTTTCTTCTAGGTTAGTGTCTCTCTCACTCTCTCTTCAAAAATTTTGGACAAAGGTGTTTTAATCATTGGTCAATTAAACTTTTTGCTACTCGGGTTCTTATTCTTAAGAATCCTCCATTCAAGTTTTAGTTGATGTGGCTTCAAGACTCCTCTCTCCATGATCTTATGGCTTGGAGGAGAGATGGTGCCCCTGCCTATGGTTCTACTATGTTTTCATTCTCTAGAAAGCTTCAATATCTCAAATGAAACCTCAAGAAATGGAACAGAGAATGTTTTGGGAATTTTCATACTATAAAGGGGCTAGCTCGGGAGCATCTTGATGTCACTACTAGGTAGATTAGGGATCTAGGTTTCTTTGAGGTTGTTCTTAAGAGATGTGGAAGAATGGGAACTCAGAGAGGAAATATTCTTGAAGAAAAAGGATGGATTTGGTTTCCTTTAGGAAGGTGATAGGAACACCACCTTTTCCACAAAACTGTGCAATCTTGTTGGAATAGAGCTATATTTCTTCTTTGGTTAACTCTTAAGGTCTTCAATTGTCTTCCTTGCTAGCATTATTCCAAGAGGCTACCTTATCCTTTTCAACCATATTTTCTAAGGACTCTCCTCCTAGTGACAATGAAGAGAATTTTATTTTGTCTTGTATACTCTTCCTTGTTACCCAATCAATGAATGATTATCTCATGCAACCTCTCTCTTTGGCTAAGTTGGAGGAGGTGGTCTTTGATATATATAAGGGAAAAGCTCCTAGCCATGATGGATTTCCCATTAAATTCTTTCAAGAATTCTAGGATATTATTTATCAAGCTTTGTTGGAGGTGGTTAAGGAATCATATTCTCGCAAGTAGATGCTTTGAGCCTTCAATTCTACTTTCTTGGCTCTTATTCTAAAAATTAATGGGGCTAATCAATTGGAGTTTTTTAGGCCTATTTTTATATGTAATGTGGTCTACCAAATTATTTCTAAGAGGCTTAAAAGGTGGCTCCCCACTATTATTTCAAAAGAACAAGGAGGTTTTGTTGCAAGAAGACAAATTTTTGGATGGAGTGATTATTATTACTAAAGCTATCCAATCTATGGCCAACTTAAGGAGGTGATCTATGTTTATTAAGTTGGATATGTCGGATGCCTATGATAGATTTAAATGAAATTTTCTCAAGAATATTTTTCTTTCCTTTGTCTTTGGATGAGAGTGGGCGAGTTGGACTATGAGTTGTGCTACTTTTGCTTCATTCTTTATTCTTCTTAATGGCCAACCTTCTTAGTTATTTGGCACCTCTAGAGGTCTTTTCTGGTGTCATCCTCTCTCCCCCTATCTTTTCATTATTATGGTTGAGGTCTTGGAAATATTCATTAATTACCATGTGTTTGAGAAATAAAGTCATGGGTGGCATTGGGATAATATTTTACCTTCTCTTTCTCATCTTCAATTTGCTAATGACTCTACTCTTGTGGGAATTGCTTAGGTCAAGGAAGTTGAGGCCTTTTTTCATACTGTGGACATTTATTTTGTGGTGTCAGCCCAAAAATTAATGAACATAAATCTAGTCAATATATTTATTTCACCCTTGAACCTATTCAATGGAGGATTGCTAATATCCTATGGTTTCAAAATGGGTTGCTCCCTTTGACATATCTCGACATTCTTATCATTATTTTTAGGCAACCATAGCTCTTCTAGAAAAAAAAATCTTAACAAGCTTCAAGAGAATGTAAATAATTGGCTCCATGCATGGATCTCTATTGGAATTCTTTAGAATAACTGAGAGGGGGGTGAATCAGTTATCCAAGGCCCAGATGTACAAATAAAAAATTTCATAGCTTAGTGAACCCATAAAACATTTATCTTCATGCATGCATTCATAAGATTATGCAATCACTTAAAACTTGTAGGTTACTATCAAATCAATTTGAAGAAATGTAAACATGAAACATAATAGATTCAATAACACACTTGACACAATGATTTATGTGGAAACCCAATTTGGGAAAAACTACCAGTAACATGCTACTCTTTCTCACTGTTCTGAATTGATTCACTATGAAAAGCCAACCCTATTAAAGGTTACAATGCACATTGTTAAATGTGACCCGGTTAAAGGATTTCAATCACCCTGTCAGGAGTGAGCCTTGTTAGAGGACTTTAGACCATTCACTTGGAATGTCACCTAGTTAAAGGATTTACAAATGACTATTAGGTCAACCTTAATCCAAAGGATTTACCCTAGACTAATATAATTATTAGAGTAACAATAAGGCTTAATCTAATAACAACTTACAACTCCATTTGTAGATTACAGATCTTTATTTTAGTCCTCCATTCTACTTGGATTTCACACACTTCAGCTCTAATAGCTTGTTCACCCTTCAAGCATCCATACTATTAAGCCTTCTTTCTTAACATGCCAATGCAAACTCTTCACTTAGGTCAATGAATGAAGCAATACCATAGACTCCTTATCTTCCTTAGGTTCTCGCACATGACAACCTTTTCTTCTGATCAGCCATCCCTATAAATGGAGAATTAAGATATTTTGTTGTTCATTCTCTATCATCCAATTTAGGGTAAGGTTAGATTAGGTAGGAATCAATGAATCTGCCCCTTATTTCATTTCATCCCTTTCTAGAATCCTCTTTGAATTTTCCTCAAAATGGTTTACCATGGATTTTGTGCCACCAGCTTGATGGGGACACAACCCAAACACAGAATGGACACAACAGGAAAAGGGAAATTGTATTAATTGTGAAAATAAGCTAGTACATTTAGTACAGAGAAAATAGACTTCATAACATGCCCTGTGGGCTTACAATAACATAAATCTAGAGATAATTTCTCCTTTCAGTACCTCCTCTCAAACTCCACTCCGAACTGCCTTTTACAATGCCAGAATTGTCCTTAAATAGACTACGGAGGGTTAAGGACTAGGAATACATTCTAGAAAGTGCTAGTAGGCATCCACCGACCAAATAGAAGGCTCCAGAAGCTGCGTTAGAAGTCAACACAAATCTAGAAGAATCCAAAAACAATAACTGAACTTTCAGGAGGCATATCTTTTGAACCGTAGCTCTGATTGACGAATCGTTTACATTTCCAGAAAGCTCTCGAAGCGCTCTATAGCCCTATGGACCAGCTTCACTTGTCCCCCATTTTTTGGCCCTTTTTTAGGTCATTTAATGCCCCTAACCTAACTTTGAAGCATTCTTAGGAGGTCTCCAAAACCCAAAAAATTGCGATAACTTTGAAACCGTGGGGCCTTTTGACCTGATTCCTTTTCTGGAATGCTCTAAATTACAATTACATTCATCTGGCCAATTTACACCTCCTAGTTCACCAAAATGATGGCTCAATTACATACTCTTATATTTGGCATTTACATGTATCCCAAGGTGTTCAAATACTCTATCTTAGAACACTGATAGTGGAACTATGAGAGTTGGAACCTTTATTTGACCCAAATGGGTATCCAGAAACAAAACACATGAAACAGAAACTAAGTCTAAGTACTTTTTTTGGGTGACATAGGATTGCCCTTATACCTCTGGATGCTCCTGCATTAGACACCTAAGGTAAATTGAAAAGTGACCCTGTCACTTTATGAATGGTAGAGGAAATCCCAAATGGGAAACCTCAGCTGCTGAAATCCAAGTTGAGTCCTCGATCGACCGTCCTTTCCACTTGACCAAGTACTCTTCATACTGCCTATTTCTAGTACTTCTACCCACACGATGATCTAGAATGTCTTCTATCTCCTCCTTCTTAGAAGCAGGAATTGGACATTGCTCTAACACTAGCTCCTCATTTGCACCATCATCATGATAGTCTGTTAAGTTTGCAATGTTGAAAATAGGTGAAATGTGAACACCATCTGGCAGCTCCACCTCATATGCATTTCTTGAGTCATGTTACTTCAAAATTTTGCAGGGGGCCAAATTTCTTCATTTTCAGCTTGTTGTAAGTACCGGCTGGAAATCTTTCTTTTCATAAGTGCACCATGACTAGATCCCCTACTTTGAATTCCTTAGTCTTCTCCTTTGATCAGCCCTAGCTTTATACTCTTGATTCATCTTGGTAATGTGTGCTTGAACCTCCTCATGTAGACACTTGATATGTTCGAAAAATTCTTCAGCTTCAGCACTTGTCCTTTCGCCTTGCTCTATCTTCCTCAATTCTGGTGCAATCCTTGGACTACTTCCATATACAATTTGGAATGGTGATTTACTAGTACTCCTATTTATAGAGTTATTGTAAGCAAACTTTGCTTGTGGTAGAATCAAATCCCATCCCTTGGGCTTATCCCCAACTAAACATCTCAGCAAATTGCCCAGACTTCTATTTGGCCGTCAATCTGTGGGTGATGCGTGGAACTGAATTTCAAGTCTGTTCTCAACTTCTTCCATAATGTCCTCTAGAAATACCCCACAAATTTAGTATCTTTGTCAGAAACTATACTCTTTGGAAGACCATGTAGTCTTACCACCTCTCTGAAAAACAAGTCTGCAATATGGATAGCATCATGAGTCTTGTGGCATGGAATGAAATGTGTCATTTTGGAGAACCTATCAACCACCACAAATATTGAGTCATTACCCCTTTGTATCCTTGGCAATTCAAGAACAAAATCCATACTTATGTCCTCCCATGGCTTTGATGGAATAGGAAATGGTTGATATAGTCTAGTATTGTGACTAAATCCCTTGGCAACTTGAAAAACTTGGCAACTCTATACAAACTTCTTTACATCTTGTGAAATCTGAGGCCAAAATTAATGTTCTCTAAGAATGGCAATGGTCTTATCTTGACCAAAATGTTCTGTCATCCCTCTGCTGTGTTTCTCCTTAATCAGATTTTCCCTCATGGAACTCCTTGGAATGCACAATTGACTACCCTTGAACAACATGCCATCCTGAATCAAATAGTCTAACCACTTGGTTCTATCTACAACAACAGGCTCTTTACAAGCTTTCCATGCTTCAGCAAAATCAAGATCCTCAGGGTACAAATTCTTGAGTTCATCAAACCCAACTACTTCAACCTATATTACTTCTTGGCTTAATATAGCCCTAATAGTGCTGCCACTAGCATCACAATCCACCTGGAACACCTTTCTAAAATCTGGAAGTGCCAACGCAGGTTGTTCTGTCACCTTCTTCTTCAGCAATTCAAAACTTCTCACAGCTGCTGCAATCCATTTGAACTCTTTGTTATCCCCTCTTATTGTGTCAGTTAGGAGTGCACATATGCCACTAAAATTCTTAATAAACTTCTTGTAAAAACTAACCAGACCATGAAATGATCTTACCTCAATAGTAGACCTTGGAGTAGGCCATTCCAAGATGGCTTTTACCTTCTCTGGATCCATTTTGAGACCTTCAAGTGATATAACAAACCCCAAATAGACTAACTCCCTTTTTGCAAAGATACACTTCTTCAAATTAATTAACAGTTTCTCTTCCCTTAACCTTTCAAGGACACTATGAATATGCAATAAATGTTCTTCCAAAGTCTTGCTGAAAATTAAAATATCGTCCAAATAGACAAGAACAAATTTTCCCAAGAATTTCTTATGTACCTCATTCATAAGCCGTATGAAGGTGGTTGGGGCGTTTGTCAATTCAAAGGGCATGACTAACCACTCATAAAGACCCTCTTTGGTCTTGAAGGCCATTTTCCACTCATCTCCTTCTCAAATCTGTATCTGATGATAGCCACTCTTGAGATTTATCTTTGTGAAGTACTGAGCTCCACTCAAGCAGTCCATAAGATCATCCATTCTTGGCAAAGGAAATTGGTACTTGATGGTTATCCTATTAATAGCTTGAGAATCTGTACACATCCTCCACTCTCCATCCTTCTTTGGTGCGAGTACTGCTAGTACTGCACATGGACTTAGGCTCTCTCGAATCAAGCCCTTCCTCAACAACTCCTAAACTTGTCTGTTTAGCCCCTCTGTTTCAGTAGGAGTCATCCTATGAGTAGCCTTGTTAGGCAAACTTGCTCCTGAATTAGATCTATCTGATGACTAATTTGCATTACTGGTGGCAATCCTTTTGGAACAGTATCAGAGATAATATCTCCAAATTTACCTAGTTAATCTAAAACTTCAAGTGGTATTTCATTACTACCTTCTTTATCTTTCCTAGGAATCAAAGCATAGCACATACGCTGATGTTTCATTCCATCTAAAAACTTCCTTCCATCAACAAGACAAACCCTAGCACTGCTACATACCTTTTCACCTTCCTTTTTCATGGGCTTCAGTTTGTGGTGAACTCCATCCTTTGTTAGAGAATATGTGTTTGCATGACCATCATGTACTGCATGTCTATCAAACTGCCATGGTCTACCCAACAATAGATGGCAAACATCCATTGGAATAACATCACAGAGAACTTCATCATGGTAACTCCCAATTTTGAATTTCACGAGACATTTTTCACTTACTAGGACCTTATGATCATCTTTTACCCAAGCAATCCGATAGGGCTGGGGATGTCTCTCCCTCTTGAGCTTCAGCTTAGAGAACATCTCTTCTGATACCAAGTTATCAGTGCTACCACCATCAATGATCACATCACAACATTTATCCTCACACTTGCATTTGGTACGGAACAAACTCCTCCTTTTTCTTGGTTCAATCTCACCACTTAGTAGGACCCTTTCATTCACCAAGGTCTCTCCTCTTTTTGCATCCTCTGAATGTGATGATTATGCATCCTCATCCACATGAGCAACCCTAGCTTGGCCCTCAGCTCTCCTATCTGTCCTTCCTTGTCATTGAGGGAATTCAAAGGCACGATGACCTTCTTCATTGCAATGGAAATAGGTATCACAAAAGCCTCCTCTTACTTTTCCACATCCTCTACCTCTTCATCTCTGATTTCCAAAGTCTTGATCACGGGAGCAGTTGAAATCCTCATTCCTCTGGTTCTTGCTAGTACCCACATCTTCATTTTTCTTTTGGGTTTTATTTCGACCTCCAAATGACCTACTGCTTCCCCTTCCTCCTTGACCACGCTCTCTTTGTCTCCCTTCAAACCTCTTATTCAACTTCTCTTCAACTCGTAGGGAAAACTGGTATGCCTCTTCAACGCTGGTCATTCTTACCAAACTTAATTCCTCCTGGATGTTAGGTCGCAACCCACTGATATAACGAGCAACCTTTTTATTTTCTTCTGCATGCCCTGCTCTAATCAAAAGTTGATAAAACTCCTCTATATATTCTTGAACTGATCTTCCTACTTGCTTTAGCCCATGCATCTTCTTAAACAAATCAAGCTCCTAGTCCACAGGAATGAACTGCTTCTTCAATTTGTCCACCATGCGATCCCACCTTGTGATCTTCTCCTTTCCTCTTCTCTTTCTTTCCAATGGAACCTCTTGCCACCAGATTTTGGCATGGCCTTTTAGTTTGGCCTTTGCAAACTTAACCCTATCTAGATCCCTAATATCCTCACACTCAAAGTATTCTTCAAGTTCATTGATCCAGTCAATCAACTCATCTGGTTTCAAATTTCCTGAAAATACACCCACATCAATTGTAGGTCTTTTCCCAAATTTAGTAATGGCCCTAAAAAGCCTTTCCTCTACTTGATTCATAACTTTTCCGTCAAATTCCCCTTCTGGTACAATTTCTTCTTCTTCATTGTCATCCTCACTGTCATCACCTGCGACAACATTTGTTCCTCTACGGAGCTCTTCCTACAATGCTTGTACCTACCTTTGGAGGGCTCTAACCTCGTCAAGATTAACAGCTTTGGCCCTTCCACCATGCTCTCTTCATGGAGGCATTTTCTTAACTCAAACCCACAACCACATAGTCCTGGTGCAAACTGCCTCATAGTCGGTGCTCTATCTACACACTCAGGAAAACCAGCTCTGATACCACTTGATGGGGACACAACCCAAACATAGAATGGACACAACAGGAAAAGGGAAATTGTATTTACTGTAAAAATAAGCTAGTACATTTAGTACAGAGAAAATAGACTTCATAACATGCCCTATGGGCTTACAATAACATAAATCTAGAGATAATTTCTCCTTTTAGTACCTCCTCTCAAACTCCACTCCGAACTACCTTTTACAATGCCAAAAATGTCCTTAAATAAACCTCAAAGGGTTAAGGACTAGGAATGCATTCTAGAAAGTGCTAGTAGGCATCCACCGACCAAATAGAAGGCTCCAGAAGCTGCATTAGAAGTCGACGCAAATCTAGAAGAATCCAGAAACAGTAATCAAACTTTTGGGAGGCATATCTTTTGAACCGTAGCTTCGATTGACAAACCATTTACATTTCTAAAAAGCTCTCGAAGTGCTCTATAGCCCTATGGAACAGCTTTGCTCATCCCCCATTTTTTGGCCCTTTTTGAGGTCATTTAATGCCCTTAACCTAACTTTGAAGCATTCTTAAGAGGTCTCCAAAACCTGAAAAACTGCGATAACTTTCAAATTGTGGGGCCTTTTGACCTGATTCCTTTTCTAGAATGCTCTAAATTACAATTGCATTCATCTGGCCAATTTACACCTCCTAGTTCACCAAAATGATGGCTCAATTACATACTCCTATTTTTTTGGTATTTACACGTATCCCAAGGTGTTCAAATACTCTATCCTAGAACACTGATAGTGGAACTGTGAGAGTTGGAACCTTTATTTGACCCAAATGGGTATCCAGAAATGAAAACACATTAAACAGAAACTAAGTACATTTTTTTGGGTGACACAAGATTGCCCTTATACCTCTAGATGCTCCTGCATCACAGCTCATCAACTTGATCTTCTACATGGTTCACACAATCCAAGAAAACATACTTTTCGACTTAGATCTATCAAATTCATGATCTTTCAAATAATGTTGACACTTTGCATTAACTTGTTTCTGATGCTCAGCACATACTGCATTGCTTGGCATCCTCTGCAAAATCACTCAACACGAACTAAAGTTTAATTGTGCATGACATCAACTGAACTTTACTCAACATCAACTATTTTACTCGGCATACACTGAAATAGACTTTTACTTGGCTCCAACTAATTTTTTTCTTGGCTTACACTAACTTTTCTTGGCACCTACTATCCATTTGGTCAAGCTTGGTAGACAAACTTTGTTTAACTTGTTCTTCTGAACTTGCTTACTGTAACCAGCCTTTGCAAGCTTAAGTAGATTATCAATGCACTATGATATCATTGTCTTAGTTGATTCTTTTAATCCTTTTCATATCATAGCTCAACCTTTCCTCTAGGTGCTATTGTTACATCTTTTGATCAAATCCTCTTCATCAATCAAATATGTGATAGTACTTAGATCATATAAACACTTATCTTACTAACAAATAGAAGATTTGACATCAGTGACAAAAAATGATTGAAACATGTTTATCATATTTGTATCAATCTATTTTGAATAATCTATATTTCTTCTTATGTTACCCTTCTTTAATCAATTATCCAACCTCTCCCTTTTTATAGGAGCATGGTTCAGGTTGCTCATGTTTACTTTCTTAAGGAATTTGATGTTATTTCATGGAAATTCCTTTGGAATGGAAATTTGTGTAACTCTAAATGGATTATAATAAGTTGGGAGACTATTTGTAGGCCTAAGAAGGATGGAAATATTGTTCTTCACTGTACTATTTTGAGCAACCAATCTTTGGCTTCCAAGCTCTATTGGAAATGGTGCTCTAGAAAAAATCAACTTTGGGCCAATATTATCACTCATTATCATTTTATAGGTGTTGATCCTCATTCTATTTCGTTACTTCACCTAGAATATTTTGGCTCTATGGTGTGGCATACTCTAAAGAATGGCATTCATTTAGTTAAGAGGGGCCTTTTCAGATATGTAAGGAAGGCTCTAAGGCTTTGCTTTGGTCTGATTATTAGGATGGAAATCCTCCCATCTTGTCTATGTAACCTCATCTTTAGACTCAATATAAGTATTTTATAGCTAATGGATGGGATAAGGTGGTGCATTATAAGGCTTGTTATCATTTGGGCCTTGTTGGCTATAGATGGAAGAAATTGGCATATTGACCACCTAGAGGCTTAGAGGATTACCTATAGGATCTTTCTAGGATATTGGCCTCTAGAGAGTGTTGCTCATTGCCAAATCCAAACCTTTTGTCTTAGGGTGGTACCTCATCGAGTAAATACTATATCTCTATTGTGTAATAGGAGATTACTAGAAAATTGTTAGAAGATGTTTAGTTTCCTTGGTGGAAGAAAATTTGGAATAATGTTTCATGGTCCAAATGTAATTTATTCATGTGGTTGGTGACTCACAATTAGTGTCTTTCATGAATCTCATGGCCTCTCATTTTGTGTTCTATGTAATAATGGCAAGGAGTATGTCTCTCATTTTTTATTGTATTGTTCATTTTCTACCCAAATATGTCACCTTTGGTGGAATGCTTGGAGTTACCCTTGTAGGCATACTTCTTCCTTGCTTTATTTCTAGGATCACTTGGGGGTAACCCCAATAAAGCCTATCCTCTTCAAATTGTGTGCCATGCTATTCCTTCATGTATTCTTTGTAATATTTGGTTGGAACTAAATAGGAAAATCTTTTAAGATGTCTATCTTAGAGCCAAGTAAATTTGGTGCAAGATTTCTCACTCTCTTCATGAAACAATTAAGGCTAAGTGTGTATTAGATGGTTGTATGGCTCTTTGTGATCTTTATATATGCAATTGCCTTAATTTTTATCTTCATGGAGGGAATCCAAGTGATACAAGTTAATGGAATGTGGGTCAATAGTTTCATAGTGTTCCTAGGCATCCTAGATCGTAGGTGAGGAAACATGTGAACTGTGAGGTGCATTAGATTCCTCCACCTAGAGTTTCAAAAGTCAATAATGATGGTTCTTCTCAAGGGAATCCAATTCTTGTTTTTATTGGGGGAGTGGCTCATTGCAGCTCTGGTGAAGTCCAATTTCTTTTCTTAGTGCCTAAGGGTTGTCATACTAACAATCTTATGGAGGCTTTGACCATTTTAATCATTGTAGAACAATGTTGTTTTAGGGGATTTTATAAGATTATATGTAAGACTGACTCCCAAGTATTTGTGAACTTGTTAACTATGCATGCACTTGAGGATGTTAGTTAGTAACTAGCTTCAATTGTTAATTAAACTCTCCTCTTTTGTAGATCTCTTGAGTCTGTTAGTTTTACTTACTTTCCCCAAGAGTGGAATGGAGCTTCTGATTGCTAGGATAAATGGGCTTTTGATCTGTTGGACTCTCTAAGTGTTGTTGTTTATTAGTGTCAAACACTTAGTTATTTACTAGGAAGAGTCAATCAGTCATCACTATGACTGAGCTACTCTATATAGGTCAAGTTTGTAAAGACTTATAAATAAATTTGTATATATTGAGCTCTATAGGAACCAAGTAAGCCTGTGATCACTAAGTATTCTCAATGTAAGTCGATTCTAATGTTAACTAAACAATTCAAGCATATTGAATCCAAGTTAAACATAAGGTACCAATCATAGTAGAGACCAAGTGTCAAAAGCATATACAATGAGTGTTGAGTGTCAAAAATAGTAAGTGTTGAGCAACACAAAATTTACATTCAAGTTAGGAATGATACAAACTTTGAGGTAAACCATTTCAAGCCAACATGGGCAAGATATTTAATATTTTTATTTTTTTATAGAAATTTTTATGCATTTTATGACCTAGATCATAGATCCCTATGCTCTTGTTCATAAAAATTATTCAATTGTATATTATCATTGATGTTACACAAATTTTATACTCTAACCAAGCACTGCTAGTTGGAACCAAGTTCAGAAGACTCTATTATCAATTGAGCATAAGTTTAGAAGAAGAAAATTTGAAGGAGTTCAATATAAATAGAGTCAAGTCAGTTACTAAAGGAGCTCAGTGTAAACCGAGTTAGGTTGGTTACCAAGGAAATCAGTGCTAACCGAGTGACCCAATTTTTAGTCTTATCAACCTACATCAAATTAGTTTTATTTATTATTTAGTTTATGTAAGCCAACTGAGTGGATGTTATTTATTTATTTGAAAGGGTATTCAAATATTATATATATATATATATATATATATATATGAAAGGTTAAGATGTGGATTGAGATATGAGAAAATGGAGAAGAAAATAAGATGTGAATAAAGAAGGATATCTAATTTAGAGAAGAGTATCCAAGGAGCTACACAAAATATTCTAATGAGGGAGGATCTAGAGGGTAAGTCAGAATAGTGATCTGAATCTGCAATTCAATTGCTTCATTAATCAGTTCAATCATTCTTACTCTCTTACAATTGTAGCAATGAAGAAATTTTTTAACAAAGTTGACTTAATAGTCATTTTATAAATCCACTAATAAGGTAGAATTTCTAGATTGAAGTGTATTAAGACCTCTAATAAGGCCACTCCTAACAAGGTGATACAAATCCTTTAACAGGGTCACACCTAACAATATGTTTTGTATCCATTAACAAGGTTGGCTCCTAATAGGACTCACTATAGAAGAGAGAAAAGTTGTAACTAGTTGCATTGGTGGTTGTTTCAAATTGGGTTTCTGTGTTAAATCTTGGTGTCTCATGTGTTCATGTTATTTTATTATTGCTTTATGTTTCTACAACTAAGTTACTAAAAGTTAATGCACATCATTATCTTAAGATTTCTTTGCTAACTGAGTTACATTGAATATCTAGTTCTAACAAAGTTGTGAGTTAAAAGGAATTTTGTATTCACATCAAAGGGATTTGGAATTATTTTTGTGGTAACTGATTCACCCCTACCCTCTTAGCTTCTCATTTTATGTTTCCAACAATTGGTATCAAAGCTCTTGGTGCTTGCAAGAAATGTTTCAACGATCTAAGCTAAAGATCAAGATGTCTTACAGAAGAGAGATTCCTAAGTTGAACAAAGATAAATTCAAAGCATGGAAGGAACTAATGAAGCTACATTTGGGATCCATTGGAGATACAAGCCTAAAATTCCTAGAGAACTAGTATGTATCACCTCTTGATCCTTTGACTATGGATTAGATACTAGATAAAAAGAATCACAAAACAATGA
Source organism: Cupressus sempervirens (assembly GCA_028749045.1). NCBI lineage: Eukaryota > Viridiplantae > Streptophyta > Pinopsida > Cupressales > Cupressaceae > Cupressus > Cupressus sempervirens. The sequence continues at coordinate 96,441,038 of CM053792.1, forward strand.
TGATTATCATTTCTTATGGTCTCAATTATGTTGAATTTGTTGAAGTCAGGGATTTTCCTAATACTCATGAAATGTGGAAGAATCTGCAAAAGATCTATAGAGGATATGACAATGTGAGGAAAGCTTAAGCAAAAAGTTTAAGAGGCTAGTTTGATCAGATGAAAATTAGAGAAGATGAAAACATTGCAAAATATAGTGAGAGAATCAAAGAAAGTTTGAGTGTAGTTAGAGCTTTAGGAGGAACAATTGAAGATGCAACAGTAGTTAGCAAGGTATTAAGAACTCTTCTTCCTATTTATGCAATTATAGTTTCAGCTAGTCAAGAGATGAGATGTGATCCTAAAAATGATATAATAGCTTTTGGTTTGGATAACTTTGATAACTATCTTCCTAGCTCTTGGAACATAGAATCATCATTCAAAGAAAAACTAACTCTTGGTAGAAAGGAAGGAAACTCAAAAGGAAAATAGTTTGACACTAAAGAAGAAGAAGAATCTAATGATGACCTTGGAGCCATTGAATCCCTACTTGAAATAAGATTACCAAAAGGAAAAGGTAAATACAAAGGCAAAATTCCATTAATTTATTTTTCTTGTGAAGAGGTTGGTCATATTGTTGCATTGTGTCCAAACAGGGAAAGTAAAGATGAAAGAAAATCCAGCAAGTTCAAAGGCAAGAAATATTTCAAGAGCTACAAAGACCATAAAGGCAAAGGTAAGAAATCTTTTTATATTTTTTAATATTATAATAGTGATGATGAAGATGAAATTATATATATTTCTATTAAAGATGATGAGGATGATGAGGATAATGAAAAGATGGTACTTATTTCTCATATTAGTAATTAAGAATGACACATGGATAATAGATAGTAGGTTTTCTCATCATATGACTAGTGATAAAACTAAGTTTGAACACTTGGAGCACCATGATGGTGGAAGTGTTGAATTTGGAAACAATGAACCATGTTATGTGAAGGGAAAAGGTTGCATTTTATTGATTGATGGAATAAAATGTGATAATTCCTACTGGGTTGAAGGAGTGAGACACAATCTTCTAAGTGTGGCACAACTGAACAAAATGGATTCAAGGTAGAATTCATAAATGGGAAGGCCAAGCTTCTGGAAGGTAAAGGAAACCTAGTTGGAATTGGCAATCAGATAAAAGGTAATCTATTCTATCTAGATCTAATTGATAGTTCATGTTTTTTTGGCAAGTAGAGGAAATTTGGTTATGGCATAAAAGGATGTGTCATGTAAACTTTGATAATCTAGTTACTATAAGCAAGAACAGAAGAGTGAGAGGTATTCCAAATCTGAAGAAACCTAAAATGGCCATATGCAAACAATGTCAGATTGAAAAGATGGGTAAAACTAGCTTCAAAAGTAAGAATTGCAATACTAAAGAATTCTTGGAACTAGTTCATATAGATCTTTGTGGACCAATAGGTACAGAGAGCTACATTGGAGACATTTTTTTCATTTTTTTGTTGATGGTTATTCTAGGATGATGATAGTAATGTACTTGAAGGATAAATCAAAAGCTTTTCAAAAATTCAAGTGGTATTTGGCCAGAGTTGAGAATGAAATAGGTAGGAAGTTAAAATGCCAAAGATCAAATAGAGGAGGAGAATTCATCTCTAATAAATTCAATGAATTTTGCAATGAAAGAGGAATCAATAGACATGTATCTACCCTTGGGACACCTCAATAGAATGGCATAGTAGAAAAAAGAAATAAATCCATCATGGATTGTACAAGAACACTAATGATAGAGAAAAATTTTGCAACCAAATACTAGAAGGAAGTAATCAACACAATAGTTCATACCTTGAACAAAGTTCAACTAAAGATTTAGGTACAGATCAAAGACCTTATGAATTATGGTATGGCTATAAACCTAATGTTTGTTATTTCAAATTATTTGGAAGCAAATGTTATATTCTAAAAGAGAAAAGGAAAGGAAAGTTTGATGTCAAAGGTGATGAAGGCATTTTCCTAGGATACTCCAACAAGAACAAAGCATATAATATTTGAATCTTGCTACTCACAAGGTTATAGAAAGTGTACATGTAAAATTGGTGAGTTTGTAGCAAAGAAATAAGAACAAAGCACCAAGGAACCTGAAGATTATAAAAGCTTTATTTACTTTGAATTTGATACTTTACCTAGCATTCAACAGATTACCCCACCTCAGTCACCCAAGTATAGAGTTTTAACCGAGTTACATCTAGTATCAACCGCAGCTAGTATAACCCAAGTTGGAGATAGTTTTAACCAATTCTTAGACAAAGGAACCTGAGTCACAGTCTGTGGGAACTGAGTCTTAGATAGCAGAAATAGAGTAGAATTTTGAAATTCATAGAACCTTTGAGCATGGTGAACCAAGTAAAACTAGTCCATAATCTAGAACTAAGATACCTATTGTATGCTTAAAATGTGAGCACACTTCTATGAATCATTATATTCAAGATTACTCAAGAATGAGGTCTCAAATGGTGACTCATAGCTCTCTAGTCATGGACTACAAGGGTTTTGCAATGGAGACCCTCAGTTTGACCTAGTTCATGCCCATGCAAGTACACCATGAAATGAGAGATTCAAAGATCCAAAATGCATGCAAATGGAGATGAAAACTAATCTATATGATAACAATGCAAGAAAAATGCAAAATCTAATCTATGAAAGCAATATCTAAGCAAATATGACTCTAAACTAACATGAAAATGCAATGATAAAAGCCCATGATGAAAGCCATGGGTGCAAGAGAGAATGAGACAAGAAGATAGAAGTTTGCCACAAAAAGCTTTAGCATTCAAAAATGCCTTCTTCAAAAATTGCTCTCCAAATCTACAACATAACAATAACATCATCCATGTCTAAAATGAGGAGAGGGCTCTCCCTTATAAAGGAAATTATGGAGGTGAGAGGCTTCTCACAACCAATATGGGATAATAGAGTTTGATCCATATGAGACGAAATTCCACCAATGAGAAAAGAGGAGTGGTTGAGAAGAAAGTGAAAAGATAAGTCCCACTTAGAAATATGTGCATTTAAGTGTAGAAATTAAATAAAAGAATTTATTTTATTTCCCTTTCATCAACAAGAGATATTTAAGTGGGATTTTTATTTAATTAAAAGGGAGCAAGTTCTTTTAATTAAATAGGAGCTATTTAATTAAATTAAAAGAGGGGTTTTTCTCTTAATTAATTAAATGCGGATGAATTATTTAATTAAAAGAGAGGTTTCCTTTTAATTAAATGGGGACTTATTTTATTTAATTAAAAGAGGAGATTTTATTTTAATTAAATAAGACTTAGGATAAAATGATCAACCTTAGAAATAAAATAATCGAATTTGATCAAGGAAATTGATTTGAATTGATTTAATAAAACATTGCAAACCATTGATTCAAGAAATTTGATAAATTGATAAATTGAATAATGGGGGCCCATAGTCTAGGAGACCATTTTAGGGTGTATACATTTGCCCCTCTTTAACTAATGTGTGATCGATTTGAAAACACATGTAGTCAAAGAAAGAAATTGAATCAAAGATTGAAGTTAATAATTATTGCCCCCTCATGATCGAAATCTAAATGAGATAGAGGAGAGACAACAAATTGATAAATATGATCAAATCGAACAAAAGATAAGGTTCTTGATGTAAGATGAAAGATATAAGAATCATTGAACCAAGGTAGATCATCAAGAATGAAATATTATGCCCCAAAGGTGATTTTAGAAGAAAAGAAGTGGGGGATAAAGAAAATGGAAGATAGGAGTTTGAAAGATATGGAAAGAAAATAGAAAGAAGAAAAGAAAATGCTCCAAAATCAATCAACTGTTTAAGATAAAAATTTTGATTGAGATCATGAAAGAAGATAAGGAAATGAAGATCAAAACATGACCAAAGTTGATTAAAATTCCACAATAAAGATGAAGGGAGAACCCTCTCAAACTCATAATGTAGCCTAAAAATGCAAACTAACATGAAGTCTAATAATGCAAGCTACATGAAAATGCAATGGTGTACTTGCAAAAGAGCAACTATAACATAGGATTTTGTGTTCATCATTCATTAGAGAATGTAAAGAACTTATTTTCATCATTGGGCCATTATTAACGGACATCAAAAAAATCACACAATCATCACTAGTCACAAGTGCAACTATGAAGATACCTTTCTCATTTAATTAAATAATTGCATTTAATTAATCAAGATAGGCGTATTTATTAAAAGTGATTTAATTTAAGGATTTGTTCTGAAGTTGATGATATGAGGACCAATTGCTAAGCTTTTAAGGACTATCTCTAGAACAGAGCTTAATCCCAAGGAATCCAGGTAGAGCACCTAGATACCTAAGATTGAAAGCATTTAGAAGATTATCTCCAAAACGGAGCTTAACCTTCAAGGATCTAGATAGAACACATAGATACCTGAGATTGAAAGCATTTAGAAGATTATCTCCAGAATGGAGCTTAACCTTCAAGGATCTAGATAGAACACCTAGATACCTGAGATTGAAAGCATTTAGAAGATTATCTCCAGAACGGAGCTTAACCTTCAAGGATCTAGATAGAACACCTAGATACCTGAGATTGAAAGCATTTAGAAGATTATCTCCAAAACGGATCTTAACCTTCAAGGATCTAGATAGAACACCTAGATACCTAAGATTGAAAGCATTTAGAAGATTATCTCCAGAACGGAGCTTAACCTTCAAGGATCCAGATAGAACACCTAGATACCTGATATTGAAAGCATTTAGAAGATTATCTCTAGAACGGAGCTTAACCTTCAAGGATCTAGATAGAACACATAGATACCTGAGATTGAAAGCATTTAGAAGATTATCTTAAGAATGGAGCTTAACCTTCAAGGATCTAGATAGAACACCTAGATACTTGAGATTGAAAGCATTTAGAAGATTATCTCCAGAATAGAGCTTAACCTTCAAGGATCCAGATAGAACACCTAGATACCTGAGATTGCTAAAAGATAACAAAGTCTAATCATGAGTTGTAGAATCATCCCCAAAATGAGGCTTGATCCTCAGGAGTCAGGGTTTAGACTGTCCTAATACCTGTCCATCAAACTCTGAGAGGAGCTATTATAAGGTTGATCAATTGATGAAAAGATAAGATAGATAGCAAAGATGCCAGATAGAAGGGAACAAGATGCCCCAAGTGATGAGATACCCCAAGTGACGAGGACATAAGATGGGAACGAGATGCCCCGAGCAATAAGTATTCAATGATGTAATCATCCTATCCCCTCAAGAGCAAAATTGAAAGATGACACACCAAAAATATGATGTAAAGTAGTATATCAATTTTGAGATTCAATAGAATGTAGAAGAAATCAGAATGATCTAAAGAAAAGATGAGGAGATCAGAATGATCAAAAGAAATTGAAGAGATCAGAATGATCTGAAGAAAAGATGAGGAGATTAGAATGATCAGAAGAAATTGAAGAGATCAGAATGATCTAAAGAAAAGATGAGGAGATCAGAATGATCAGAAGAAATTGAAGAGATCAGAACGATCTAAAGAAATGTGGAAGTTGATCTGAAGTGATTTTGAGGTCCAAAAGCCCAAGTTTGATTTGAAAAGATTCTAAGAATCGCAAAAGTATCAAAAGAATTTGGATTGCCCAAAATTCTAAAATGCATTTTTGAGCCACTTAAGTGTGTCAAATTTTGAATATGATCCCCAAAAAAATGGGTTCTAAGAAGCCTAATCGATCATTTGTGCAGTCGTGAAGAAGATGATACTTTGAAGAGATCAACAATCCCTCATCAGAGAAGGTGAAAGTAGATTTGCAATTGAATCACATGCTTATACAAGTGAAGTATGAAATGTGAGAATATGTTAAATGCAACCCTAGGTCTGGTTACCAAGCCTCAATATTTAATCATCACCAGACATAGAACAAAGATCGTAGGTCATACAATTCCCACTGACATTGCAATCATGGAAATATGAATATAACATACCTTATTGGTTTTTCGGGATTAAACATAAGCATTCGAGGCACAAGAAGCCAGAATGACCAAAACATTTGTCCCTTTTAATGTTGCAAGTTAACATAAGCATCAAAGCATAAACGCTAGGATGACTAGAATGTTGCTTGCATGATAGGAACACCAAACACATAGAAGATCCCTCTTATGCTAAGCATTCAGTATTCATTCTGTCCGCAACAACCCTTGTGTTCATAACCTGAGACGGAAGTGTGCTAGATATACTCGCAGTGACTCGTACATTCACTTAGCAAGATGAGTATTAGTATTTATTGTAGCATGAAGAGTTCACTCCAATAAACAAGAAGAAGCACCAATGTTATTGATGTATTCTTATAAAAGGAGTCAAGGTACACACGGCCATCCAATACAAGATGGAGGCTCTTATAGTGGACACCCCTTTTATAGGAGTAGATCAACTTATTGGAACTAAATCGCAAACAGCAAGCAAAGAAAAAGATCATGCCCCCAGTCATTACTTCTCTAGTCGAAGATGACATCATCAAGTTGCTCGAGGAGATATAATAAAGAAAAAAAAAGAAAACAAAGAAAATGCTCAGCATAACCAAACAAGTATATCAGTTTTGAGTTCAATGTTTTGGGATTGATGTCAAGTGCTAATGTCCAGAATACATTTGAAAGAAATCTCTTTAGTAGGGTGACAACAGTAGGTAGACATAGTCAGAATGATTGGTGACTGATGTCAAAGAGGAATCTTCACGATGAAGAACCTAAAGAGGATTGGGCGACAGTAGACAGACACAGCCAGAACGACTGGTGATTGATGCAATAGAGATCTTTCATAAATGAAGTTGGAGACGTGACCTAAGCAACAGTAGGCAAACATAGCTGAAATAACTGGTGACTTTTTTGAAAGAGATTCTATGAGGAGAATCTTGAAAAGCATGACACTAGCGACAGTAGGCAGACACAATTTGAAACAATTGGTGACTGTCACGAAAGAGATTCTATGAGGAGAACCTTGAAAAGAGTGACACTAAGGGGGGATGCCCTCGAGCTGGGACAAGACTCAATCCATGGATACATGAGTAGGAAAAGCAGGAAAGAAAAAGCGTGAAAGTGATTGTACAGAATAGCTAGAAGATGCGCTGCAAGATGGAGCATTGGGAACAAGAGGCCCCTATTTACCAGGTTTTCACCTTCTTGGAAAGATTTTCTTTTTTTGCTACCATGATGTCTGTTTCCAGGTTTTCACCAATGGCACTTTTCTATTTTTCTATTATTTTTTTTGTATTTTTCTCTTTTTTTGATTTTTTTGTATTTTTTGAGATCTTTCAATTTTTTTGGTGTTACCAAGGCACCTATTGCTAGGTTTTCGCCAGGGTAACAATTTTTTTTAGGACTTTTTTCCAATTTTTAGATTTTTTCGGAGATTACTAGCTCTCAAGAAGAATCACCTTGATTTTGTTCTAGTGTCTAGCAAGGTGTAGGACGAGATGTAGTAGCAAGATAGTGGATAAGTAGAGATGGAAAGACGAGTATGAAGCGGTGAATGTTACCCTCAAGGAAAGTCTTCACAAGATTACATAAGCTAGGGAAAAGGATATAAGCTCATGGTGTAATGAAAGGTATCATGTAAGTAATCCAAGAAAATGACCATGTCAAGAGATTGCTAAGAACTGAGTTTTCTTATTTCTTTCATTGATCAAGACCAAAGGGTTTCTTGAATAGGACAGAAAAGTTTTTTTTATGGAAGTTATGAGTGAGTGAGTTGAGACGAGGACATCTAAAGGATAAGAAAGATCATGATAGGATGTCATGGTACTTATCCAAGGTGCCACAAGAGGTGGTTTTCACCATAGAATGGATTTATTTATCTTTACTTTTGCTACCAAGGTGCCACAAGAAGTGGTTTTCACCAAGGCACTTTTTCATTTTCTTTTTTTTTTCTTTTTCTTTTTTTCTTTTTTTTTCTTTTTTTTTCTTTTTTTTCTTTTGGATTTTTAGAGTTTTTGGAAAGAATTCAAGCCTTCTTCAAGTTGAATAGTGCTCCTATAAGAAAGATAAGTTATGATAAGCCAAGACCATAACAAGGTATGCTCAAAGATGTTGATAAGGTAATGGAGGGAGATAGGAAAATGAGAGGTAGATGGAGGATACAGTTGTTGGTTTTGGAAGACTGAAACAAGCAAGGATGACAAGCAGGCATAAGATTTAGAGAATCTTATGAGGGTGGATGAGATATTAGGCAAGATCAACATTGACACACACCTTGAGCGGTAGTGGAATGATGGAGGAAATATGGATGAAATAGATTGAGGCTTAGATATATGAGGTAGAAAAGCCATTTTGGAGAGGGGTGGAGTAGAAGGTTTTGAAACCTTTTTAGGAAGATGTTGGGAAGAAGATGGAGTGGAAGCCTTTGGAAGCTTGAATGTCAACTTTGATTTGTTTTCGATATTCAAGTCCTTCAGAAGAGACTTGGGAATCCATATAGCTTTTGATTTTTCATTAGATGCTTTGGAATGCATTTCTTCAATAACAGATTTAATAACCCATACTTTCTTTGGTTGAGCTCTTTGAATAGTGGACCTTTGCGGTCTCTTTTGCATATTTTCCTTCTTGACATTCACATGTTGATTAGGGGAGACATAGTGAACTTTTGAGGATGGATTCATGCACTTTTGTTTGAGCTAATCATCCAAATTGCTTCCAAAGGACTTGGGACTTGTGGATGAATGAGGCCAAAATGACTGGTTTGGATGGAAAGGTGAATGTGAAGAGTTCAAGTATGTGTATCTTTGTTGATCTTGGGGTAGGGTAGGAAGAACGTGTAATGAGCTAGTAGTGGCAGTACGAGATAGAGGAACATAAGGTCCCAATATGGATGGAAGACTTGAATGTTTTAGCTTGGATGGGTAGGGACCAAGGATAGATTTAGAAGATGTGAATGAACCATGAGTAGGGATATCAACATCTTTAGAGTGAGCAATATGACCAAAGTCATCAATAGATTTATGAATAACTGTTATAGGAACAATACCTTTGATGGGAGTATTTAAAGCTTGAGCATAGTTTGGAGGTGAATGTAGCGAGGTAGAATAGGAGAGCGAGGGAACACTTTTCTCTTCAAAAGGAATTTTGGGTAACATAGGAAAAGTATCCTTCTCTTGGTCTTTTTTAATCTCCTTAAGGATGGTGGAAGGAACATCTTGATCTTGCTTAGTAGAGGTGCATGACATGGGAGATGGAGGACTATGTGGCTCTTGAGATGGAGGCACAAGATCCTGGAAGACTTGAAAGGGGATGAAGGAATCTTGGTCTTGATCAACACTTGTTTCTTCATCATTTAAGTGGTCCTCTTGACATGAAACCAAATCCAAGGATGAGGGAGTATCTGAATCTATATTCGAATATATTTCTAGAGTCTCCATAATAGGATCTTGAAGGGACAATGGAGGAATAGTTGGATTGGGGATAATAGGAGGAGCAACACATGGAGGTTTTGGATCTTTGCTTTGTGTAGTATGGGAGAGGTTTGCAGCTAAGTCAAGATTAGCTTGAGTTTCCTTTAAAGGTAGTCCTTGAGGGTACACATAGTCAACTAGGGGAGTAGTGAATTCTTTTGTTGTGTTGGAAAGATTGGACAATTTAGAAGGTGGATGTATGTTGGAGGAAGTAGTAGTTGCATTTGAACCATTACTAGACATGGTTTTATGAGGTTGATCCTTCTTGAGAGTAGAATCTTTAGTATATGAGAGCTTAGATTTTTGAATTATGCCATTGTCAAAGAGATCTTGGATCTTGTTTTTCAGCTCCTTACAATGGGAAGTTTTATGTAAATTATGTCTATGATAGGCACAATAGTTACTCATAAATGAAACTCCCACCAAAGTGAGCTTAGGTAAAGTAATGAGTTTTTCTTTGAGAAGTTCTTCCTAGGTTAATTCATAAGATTTTCCCAAAGGGGTGAAATCATGCTTTGGTTTAGATTCCCAAGGTTTTTCTTCAAAGATATTCCTAGATTTCTTGGGTGTTTGTGAAGTGTTCTCAGATATCTTGGATTCAAGATCACAAGAATGTGATTTTTGATTGTCATAGGAGGAAGGGAAAATTTCTCTCAAGGAGAATTTGTTTGATGATGCATTTTCCTCTTCTTTTAGTCTTTGAAGTTGAGCATTTATCGTGTCAATTTGTTTCTTCATTTTTGTAATCAGAATCCCTTCTTCCTCAATAGGAATATTGGATTTAGTGCATTTTTTGTTAGCCATTTTGATGTACTATGTTTCAAGTAGTGACAGTCAAGTTTTAGAACATAAGTCAAGTTGCCACAGTCATAGACAATGACAAAAAGTAGAAGCTTAGACAAGGACCACACTAGAACTTAGTCTCAATGGGACAAGATAAGAGTTTTGTATACTAAGGCATGAATAGTTTGATTTGAAGGCTAGAACAGCCAAAGATTATGACTATTATAACACAGAGTACAACAAGCACTAAAGGACAAGAGCAAGATAACTGAGAGACAAGACTAGTTAAAGTATGGATCACAGGTCATTAGCTAAGAAGGATGCCACTATTTGAGACTGTTTTCAAATAGAGAAGCAGTAAACCGATGCAAGAAACAAACTTGGTACAGAGCACAAATAGCTCTAATAGACTAACTTGACAGTTCAGACTCAAGATCTCATGTGAAGATCCTCTGAAAGGCACATGAGAAAGTACACAAGGGCATGCAAAGACTCTAGATAGCATAAAGATTTCACACGAGGATGTGATGTAGGCCACGCAAAGTAGTTCAAGGTTAATTTGGATAGCATAAAGATCTCACATGGAGATGTGCAACTATTTACATGAGAACTTGGACAAAGCTATGTGAAGAAGTAGTAGGACAACAAGTATTTGGGCAAAAGTTTACAAACTATGTGCGAAAATGGAAACCAGACTGACAACTGAACTGGATTTTGAAAAGACTTTGAAGATTTCAAACAGTTTTGGACAGATTGTTGATTCATTTTAGTAACCAAGAAAATAAACAAGCACGTAGAACAGCAAGCAAGTGATATCAAGCACGTCTGAAAACAATGAGCAAGGGCAAAAGCAACCTTGCACATGAACAATCAAGTGACTTAGTTTGTGCTAATCCCTAAGAGAGCTAATTGTGTATCTTTTCAAAGATTTTTGCATTCATTGCACACATTCCTAGAAAATGAAAAAGTTTGGCCTCTCTAACGTTTTTAGTAATGGTTTGACTCTGCAACTTTTATGACTCACAGGGGTGACCTCCAATCCCAGCGCACCGAGGTTTTGACACAGTCCGAGAACTTAATCTTCAAGAGCTTCTGGGGAGATCTGAAAACCCACAATGAACCACACCTGTGGAGATTTCTTCCACAAGGACATTTATATAGCGATTGTCACTACCATGGCAAAAATGGCTATTATCGCTTGAGGTTCCATCAATGCAGTTTTCCCTGTAGAGGGATTGTCTAGTATGGTTAACCCTCTCTAAAGGTGACTGACTCACAATAGTGTACCACAAGGGGACTTAGCTTCCAGATCCAAGGTTTTGACACCTTTTCACTTTTAGCCCAATCAAAGCAGACAGATTAATCCGACACGCTAAACTAAGAGTATCTCTTAAAGATATATGATATCAACTCCCAGTGATCTATCAACCTCTTTGGAGAAAGGATGCTTTAATCAACAAGTTGAAGATTCATCTATCTATGAGATGCTCAAAGTATCCTCCCCACCTACAAGGAATTCGTCGTAGAGAGGAGTTTCACTAGGAACCCACTCTCTCAAGATCCATGAATAGTTTTCATGAGGCCTAATTACTATGTGTATACAGATGTTAATTCTCGAAAGAAAATCTATCCAAAAGCAACCAAAGAGCACAAGGTGGTACACTTAACACTTTAACTAATGCAAGTTGAGTCCAAAGATGTGGAACATTTAACCCCTCACACAAGCCAAAATGAGTCCACAACTCATAACCTAGTGAGTTCTAAAAAGCGCAAAAGGGTTGCCTAGTGGAACATTTAATGCTTCTATCCTGTAAACCCCTCCCCATTTAACATGGTGCTGAGCTTGCAACCATAGGGTGGAATGAGGGGCTAATGGATTAGCGAGTCCAATAACCCAAGATAGCCAATTAGATATATCACAAGTAACTAAGCCTGCTAAATGGAAACTAATGGAGATCACAACCTAGTATCAAATTATGCATGTGTTGTAAAATAAGAACATGAAAGGAAATACACACACAAGCTTGACACAAGAGATGTTCATTTTAGTTCCAAATGAAGTGTTATCAGTCAAAGAAAATTACCTGGTAATCCTCGCAATGCATCTTTTCTTTGTTGTACCTTTCGTTTACACTTGATCGCTCGCTCGCAACGAACAAAGCAACAAACTCATGAATGCAATATATGTCAACTCATGCAAAATCAAGGTTAGATCTAAAAATATAATTTTTAAAAGTGATGATAATCAGCAAGTAACCCAAATGAAAGCCCACATTATGCATTGATTCATTGTAAAAATGAAATGCAAACTATTCATTCAATGCCTTTTTTTTTTCAATTGATTTTTGACTTAGTCATAAAGATAGGATCCACGTGATATGAATTTGGATCCAATACTCAAAATAGCGAAAAGTAACCCCTATCAAAAATTAGAGAGCATTCCAAAAATGTAAAAATTTTGAAAAGATCTTTTAATTTGTGCCCTAGGGAGTTGTTTTGTCAAAATAGACCAATTTTTGCAAATCGAACTATTGACCCATAATATGACCTCTAAAATTGAAACACAAAGAAACAACTCTATTTAAAATGTGAGCAGATTTCCAAAACTATAAATTTTTTTGAAAAATGTGCTAATTTACGCTTGAAAATGATTTTTTATGAAAAATGAATAAAATATCATAAAAGCTCGAAAACGTTTTAGAAAAGTCTGAAAATTGGACCAAAGCTTCTTGTATATATCACTGCCTTGGAAAAAAAATTTCAGATCAAAATACACATCCATTTGAAAGATATGAGCAAATATTTCAAATCTAGGGTTTCTTTGAGTCTACAAACAGATCTGCACAAAAACCAGCAAGCAAAGGTGGGTTACCCCACAGTGGGCACCAAAAATGTATGCCTAAAATGTGAGCACACTTCTATGAATCATTATATTCAAGATTACTCAAAAATGAGGTCTCAAATGGCGACTCATAGCTCTCTAGTCATGGAGTGCAAGGGTTTTGCAATGGAGGCCCTCAGTTTGACCTAGTTCATGCCCATGCAAGTACACAATGAAATGAGAGATTCAAAGATCCAAAATGCATGAAAATGGAGATAAAAACTAATCTATATGATAACAATGCAAGAAAAATGCAAAATTTAATCTATGAAAGCAAGATCTAATCTTATGAAAGCAAATATGACTCTAAACTAACATGCAAATGCAATGATAAAGCCCATGATGAAAGCCATGGGTGCAAGAGAGAATGAGACAAGAAGATAGAAGTTCTTCACAAAAAGCTTTAGCATTCAAAAACTTGTTCTTCAAAAATTGCTCTCCAAACTTGCAGTATAACAATAACATCATCTGTGTCTAAAATGAGGAGAGGGCTCTCCCTTATAAAGGAAATTATGGAGGTGAGAGGCTTCTCACAACCAATATGAGATAATAGAGTTTGATCCATGTGAGACTAAATTCCACCAATGAGAAAAGAGGAGTGGTTGAGAAGAAAGTGAAAAGATAAGTCCCACTTAGAAATATGTGCATTTAAGTGCAAAAATTAAATAAAAGAATTTATTTTATTTCTCTTTCATCAAAAAAAGATATTTAAGTGGGATTTTTATTTAATTGAAAGGGAGGAAGTTCTTTTAATTAAATAGGAGATATTTAATTAAATCAAAAGAGGGGTTTTTCTCTTAATTAATTAAATGCGGATGAATTATTTAATTAAAAGAGAGGTTTCCTTTTAATTAAATGGGGACTTATTTTATTTAATTAAAAGAGGAGATTTTCTTTTAATTAAATAAGACTTAGGATAAAATGATCAACCTTAGAAATAAAATAATTGAATTTGATCAAGGAAATTGATTTGAATTGATTTAATAAAATATTGCAAACCATTGATTCAAGAAATTTGATAAATTGATAAATTGAATAATGGGGGCCCATAGTCTAGGCGACCATTTTAGGGTGTATACACCTATACTTGCTAGATATTTTAAAAGGCATCATGCACCTAAGAAAATAATTGGACATCAGATAGGAGGCACAATGACAAGGAACAAACTAAAAGGTACATGTCTGCTTATTTATTTTTAATCTATAACTCTTAATGATGCATTGAATAATGAAATTTGGGTAGAGGCAATGAATGAAGAGATTGAGAAAATTGAAAGGAACAATACTTTGACTCTTGTTCATAAATCCAAGGACAAAAATGTAACTGGTGCAAAGTGGGTATTCAAAAACAAATTGAATAAAAATGGTGAAGTATCAGGGAACGAGTCAAAGCTAGTTTGCAAAGGTTACACTCAAGAAGGCATAGACTATGGAGAAATATTTTCTCATGTTGCTAGACTTGAAGGAGTCAAAAAACTATTTGCATAAGTTGTATTTAAAGGATTCAAACTATATCAAATGGATGTAAAATAATCTTTCTTGAATCAAATTTTGGAAGAGGAAGTCTAGATTGATCAGCCAGAAGGTTTCATCAATCCAATCACAAGAGACATGGTTTATAAGTTATACAAAGCTTTATATGGTCTGAAGCTGTTAGGAACCTGTGTGTTCCTTCTGTTTATTTTGTCAGAGTAGTGTTGTTGGACGCATATGCTTTGTAAGTCGTCCCGTGAGTATATTTTATTATCCCACATGCATAGGTAGTATTACTTTTCTAGATCGTACTCAGTATATAAGAATAGGTTGAGGCCCTTGATGGGTACGGACGAATTTATTGTATTGAGCTTGCTCAAAGGAGGTTACCCCCTCGAAGTGGCCTGCGATCAGTAGATTCATTCTGAGTTTTGCTATCACTTTGTATTCTGTTATTTCGAGCATTCTCACGATATTGCTATAAGGAGGTTCTTCACATCTGGTATCAGAGCACTCTCTTGGGCTCGCTGGGTGGAAATTACATCAAATTTTTTTTTCTGTCGTGGCCTTCAGGTTCCTCTCACTTCTAATATCTCTTGTTATTGCAATAACTCTTTTCAGTTGTTCTGTCTGTGAGTGAATTTTTCTAAGTCGACTGTTCAGAAGAAAAAAAAAAAAAAAAGAGTAAAATTTTTTCTTTTTTTAGTCGTAGCTTCCTTGTTTGCTTTCTGTTTCTGCTCATACTTTCGCAGAACGTCTGCAATATCATTTCGCATACTTCCTTCCTTGGCGACCCAACCCCAAATTTTACATATCAAAGCCCTAAATCCCTCATTTATCTAATTTTAGGGTTTGCCCTATCTTTTTCACCTCTCATCCAATCGCCACCAAACTGAGCCACAAGATTCAATTCCTCATTTTGCTCCCTTATCCCTCTTGGACTGTTCGCCTCATTTCACCTCCCTACCCTTGAAACCCTCATTTTTCTGTTTCCCTTGTCCCCAGATAGTCTCCCACCACCCGTCGAACACCCATTTCCTATCTGAGTTTTACCCAAATCCAAGTTTGCCGTAACTAAAAAAGTTTTTGTTTCTCATCTTCTACCCATTCCAAAAAAAAAAAAAAAAAAAAAAAAAAAAAAAAAAAAAAAAACCTTGCTTTATGGTTGTTACGCGTACAGGAGCAAAAATCATGGAAGAAGAAATGGCATCCCTCAAAACCAAACTTCAAGATCTGGATGACAAAATTCTGGGTCTTAACTTTCAGCAGTCAGCCATGAGCCGAAACCATTCAGGAGATACTGGGTCCTCTTCTGGCAATTTCCATGGACCAAAGCTTGATTTTCCACGCTTCGATGGTTCTGATCCGACTGGATGGATCTATAGGGCAGAGCAGTATTTCAGCTTGCATAATACTTTGGATAACCACAAAGTCCCCCTTGCATCTTTTCATTTGGAACATGAAGCTCTTCAATGGTTCCGTTGGTACATCAAGGCTAATGTAGGCCCAACATGGAGAGAATTGTGCACCCTCATTTTGGAGCGCTTTGGCCCTAGTTCCTTTGATGATTTCATAGGAGCACTTACTAAACTGCGTCAAACAGGCACTGTAAGAGAATACCAGACAGAGTTTGAAAAATTAGCTAATCACACAGAGGGCTTGTCTGATGAATTCTTTCGCAGTTGTTTTGTCAGTGGTCTAAAGGATGCACTTCGCTCAGAAGTCAAAATGTTTCGACCTACTACAATGATGCAAGCCCTTGGGTTGGCTAAGTTAGCGGAAGACAAGATTAGTGCTCTACAACGCTCCAGATCTAATTTTGTTCCATTCAGAAATACAGGTTCTCACAACCCTCCAGTCATACCAACTCCCAGAACTACTCCGATCAAGCACTTGTCTGAAACAGAGATGCGAGTCAGGCGAGACAAAGGGCTTTGTTATAATTGTGATGAGAAATGGTCTCGGGGCCATAGATGTGTTCAGCAAAAGCTCTATCTCTTGGATGTGGATTCTCCACCGGAACTGGAAGAATATGTAGATGCTCAGGAAACAGTGGATGATGCGGTTGAGCCTCACCAGCCTGAACCTCCTTCACCAGAAGCTCCACCAGAGATATCTGTCCATGCTTTGGCAGGAGTCACTACTCCACAAACCATGCGGGTCCAGGGTTTCTTCAAGAAGATCCCTCTTACTATACTCATTGATTCTGGTAGCACTCATAACTTCATTGATCCACGAATAGCCAAACAGGCTGATTGCTTTATCCATCCCTGCTCTAGCTTTGAAGTCATGATTGCCAATGGGGGCACTTTACCTTGTAAAGGGAAATGTCGCAATGTGCGTCTCTCTATTGAAGATTATAACATGCGCTCTGACATGTTTGCCTTACCCTTAGGTGGCTGTGATGTGGTTTTGGGTGCCCAATGGTTACGCACTCTTGGCCCCATTCTCTGGGATTTTGCTAAACTTTGGATGCAGTTTTCAGCTGAGGGGCACCAACACACTTTGAAAGGCTTACAACCAGGGTCTCTCAGCATCATCAGTTCACACCGTATGGAAAAACTTCTTAAGAAGAATTCACATGGTGTCATCGCTCAGCTCCATTCCATTCAGATGCAGCCATCAACAGTCTCTAGCACGCCTGCCGATCTCCAACACATTTTGGACAAGTATTCTGGTGTATTTGCTGAACCTGTGGGATTACCTCCTTCTCGTCCAGAGGACCACCGTATTCAGCTCCTTCCTGGCAGTGTTCCGCCCAACATCAGGCCCTACCGCTACCCATTTTATCAAAAGACCGAAATCGAGATACTTGTCCGTGACTTACTGAAGCAAGGTATTATTCGCCCTAGTACCAGTTCCTTTTCTTCTCCAGTTCTGCTTGTTCGCAAAAAAGATGGGTCATGGCGACTCTGCATTGATTTCCGAGCACTTAATCATCTCACTATAAAGGACAAGTTCCCCATTCCAGTTGTTGATGAACTTCTTGATGAACTTCATGGGGCTCATTTTTTCTCCAAGTTAGATCTTCGTTCTGGGTATCATCAAATTCGGGTTAATGAGGAGGATATACCTAAAACTGCCTTCCGCACACATGATGGTCACTATGAATTTTTAGTCATGCCCTTTGGCCTCATGAATGCTCCTTCAACATTTCAGGCAGTGATGAATAACATATTTCGACCATACCTCCGGAAATTCATTCTGGTCTTCTTTGATGATATCCTCATATATAGCAAAACTTGGGCTGAGCATCTCCATCATCTGGAGCTTGTCTTGCAACTTCTCTCTGATCATCACCTCTGTGCAAAACTATCTAAATGTGTGTTTGGCCAGGAGGAAGTGGAGTATCTCGGGCATATTGTTGCACACCATGGAGTGCGGGTGGATCCTACAAAAATAGATGCCATGAAAACTTGGCCGCATCCTAAAACTCTCAAGAGCCTTCGGGGTTTTTTGGGGTTGACTGGCTACTACCACAAGTTTGTCAAAGATTACGGGAAAATTGCAGCACCATTGACAGCTCTGTTAAAAATGGATGCCTTCTCCTGGACCCCTGTTGCTGAGACTGCATTTGAACAACTGAAACAGGCTATGTGCAGTACACCTGTTCTCGCGATGCCAGATTTTTCCAAACCCTTCACTATTGAGAGTGATGCTTGCGGCAATGGATTGGGTGCTGTTCTCCTGCAAGATGACCATCCTATTGCGTTCACTAGCAAAGACCTCTCTGGTAAGAATCTAGCCCTCTCTACTTATGAAAAAGAAATGATGGCTATTTTGCATGCTGTACAGAAGTGGCGGCCATACCTCTTAGGGAGTCATTTTTGCATCAGAACCGATCACCAAAGTCTGAAATACTTCCTGGAACAACGGGTAACCTCTCCTACACAACAGAAATGGGTCAGCAAACTCATGGGGTATGATTATGAGATCACCTACAAGAAGGGTAAGGAGAATATTGTGGCAGATGCTCTTTCTCGCACATTTGATAATCAAGCTTCCCTTTCCGCTATTTCTATGCCCCTTCCCAATTGGTTAGCGTCTGTTCAGCAGGGCTATGACAGTGACTCTTCTTTATCTCAAATCATTCACCAGCTAGCCAATAATCCTTCTGCTATACCACATTACTCTTGGGATGGTGCTTCTCTTCGATACAAGGGTCGGCTAGTGCTTCCTCAGAACCCAGCTCTACATCAGGCTATTTTTTATGAACTCTATGCTTCTCCTTCAGCAAGGCACTCAGGCTTCCTCAAAACTTATGAGCGAGCAAGGAGAAACTTCTTTTGGAAAGGGATGAAACAGACGATTCAACAGATGGTGGCTGAATGTGATACTTGCCAACGCCACAAGGGTGAAACGACCCTCCTTCCTGGCTTGCTCGAACCATTGCCCATCCCTACACGGATTTGGACTGATATTTCTATGGATTTTATTGAAGGGCTTCCTAAATCCGGTGGCAAGACAGTGATCTTGGTTGTGGTTGATCGTCTCTCAAAATATAGTCATTTTTGTGCCCTCAGCCACCCCTATACTGCCTCCTCTGTTGCACAAATCTTCATGGACCAGATATTTCGTCTTCATGGACTCCCTTCTTCCATTGTCTCTGATCGTGATGCAACTTTTACTAGTCATTTTTGGACTGAACTGTTTCAGAAAACTAGCACCAAACTGAAGATGAGTTCAGGCTATCACCCACAAACTGATGGTCAAACTGAAATTGTCAATAAATTCTTGGAAACTTATCTTCGTTGCTTCACTTCCGAACAGCAACATCAGTGGGCCAAGTGGCTCCCTTTAGCTGAATGGTGGTACAATACCTCTTACCACACTGCCTCTAAAATGACTCCATATGAAGCAGTCTATGGTCAGGCACCTACAGTGCTCCTTCCCTACACTCCCAACAGCTCACCAGTCCAGGCAGTTGACATAGTTCTCCGCAGCAGGGATCAGATTCTTCGTACCTTACAGGATAATCTTCACATGGCCCGTAATCGGATGAAACAGCAAGCAGATCAACACCATTCTGAGCGCTCATTTCAAGTTGGGGATATGGTTTTTCTTCGTCTACAGCCATACAAACAATCCTCCCTAAAGCTGAAAGGGCGTCATAAGCTGGCCCCAAAATTTTATGGGCCTTATAAGGTTCTGCAGAAGATTGGTTCAGTTGCTTATAAACTGGAACTTCCTCCTTCTTCCCGCATTCATCCAGTCTTTCATGTTTCTTGTCTAAAGAAAGTTCTGGGTACCACTGTCAGAGCACAAACTACTCTCCCTGAAATGGATACGGAAGGATCCATTATCCTGGAGCCGGTGGCAATCATTGACCAGCGCACTCGCCAGCTTCGCTCTTGCTCCATCTCTGAGGTCTTGATTCAGTGGCATGGCATGCAACCAGAGGATGCTACCTGGGAACCCCTTCTTCAGATTCAACAACAATTTCCACACCTTAAGCTTTGAGGACAAAGCTTTTTTCTAAGGGAGAGGGGATGTTAGGAACCTGTGTGTTCCTTCTGTTTATTTTGTCAGAGTAGTGTTGTTGGACGCATATGCTTTGTAAGTCGTCCCGTGAGTATATTTTATTATCCCACATGCATAGGTAGTATTACTTTTCTAGATCGTACTCAGTATATAAGAATAGGTTGAGGCCCTTGATGGGTACGGACGAATTTATTGTATTGAGCTTGCTCAAAGGAGGTTACCCCCTCGAAGTGGCCTGCGATCAGTAGATTCATTCTGAGTTCTGCTATCACTTTGTATTCTGTTATTTCGAGCATTCTCACGATATTGCTATAAGGAGGTTCTTCACAGAAGCAAGCTCCTAGAGCATGGTATGAGAGACTTCATGGAGATTGGTAAAGATTGGTTTTCAAAGAACCAATGATAAAAGAATTTTGAATATCAAAGAGGGACCATAGAACAAGATTTTGTTAGCAAAAATATTTGTGGAGGATATCCTATTTATAGGTCATGATGACTTATGCAAGTCATTCTCTAAAGAGATGATGAAAGAACTTGAAATTTCAATGTTTGGAGAAACAAAATTATTTGTTGGTTTACAAGTTTATCAAATGAAAGATGGAATTTATGTTACTCAATCAAAATATGTCAAGGAGATATTGAAGACATTTGAAATGGAAGATTCCAAACCAATTGGAACACCTCTATCTAAGAATGATGATTCAAAAGAGGTAACTCAGACTACGTATAGATCTATAATTGGGAAACTTTGGTATGTTGTTCATACAAGACCTGATATTGCATTAAATAAGTTGGTATAGTTTCAAGATTCTCTACAAATCCCAAAGAAAATCATATGATAGAAATCAAAAGAATTATGAGTTATCTAAAATGCACTCAAGACTATGGTCTATGGTACAAGAAAGGAGGAAATTTTGAATTGAAATCCTTTATTGATGTTGATTGGGCTAAAAGAATTGATGATAAGAAGATCACCAGTGGAGAAACATTCTTTCTTAGAAAGAGGTTAGTATCTTGGACAAGCAAAAAGCACAATTGCATCTCTCAGTCTATAGCAGAAGAAGAATATGTTGTTGTAGTAGTTAATTGCGCCAACATAATATGGATCAAGAAACTGTTATCAAGAATAAAGGAAGAAACCAAGGATCTAGTGGTTATCTATTGTGATAACACAAGTGTCAACAATATATCTAAAAATCTAGTGATGCACACCAAGACAAAACACATTGCAATCAAGTATCATTTTTTGAGAGAATTAGTTCAAGATAAAGAGGTCAAATTAGAATATGTTAACACAAAGGAGTGGGTTACTGAAATATTTTTGAAACCATTACCTAAGGATGCATTTTTGTATCTAAGAGGAAACTTAGGGATCATTCCCCTATCTGATGCTCACTAGAGTACAAATTGTTGATGCATCAACTAAACTACTTTGAAGATCTATAAAGTTGATGCAAAGAAGTTAGAGCTTGCTACATATGACTAATTACATCAAGTACATTGTAAAATTGTTGTGTCAAGTCTTTAGCATTTGATGTCAAAGAGAAAGAGAATCATGTCATATATTCATTAAGGGAGAGATTGATGTAATCAGGAAAGAATCAGAGGTAGTACTCTACAAGAGGGAGAACTTGATTTGATGGAGTCTAAAGATAAGATGGTAGAGGAAGAATACTAGAGGGAGTTCTCATGGATGGATGGAGAATCAATATGAAAATAAGGATATTATAAAATATTATAAATCATTTTTATTTCTCAATTTTTTCTTTGCTTAATGACATGTTGTGCTTCCATCAATGTCAAAGAGGGAGATTGTTGATAATAATTATTCAATAGTATATTGTCATTGATATTACACAAATGTTATACTCTAATGGAGCACTACCAATTGGAACTGAGTTCAGAAGACTCTAGTATCAATTGAGCATAAGTTTAGAAGAAGCAAAGTTTAGGGAGTTCAATGTAAATTGAGTCAGGTTAGTTACCAAAAGGATTTCAGTGTAAACTGAGTTAGGTTGGTTACCAAGGAACTTAATGGTAACTGAGTGACCTAGTTTTCAGTCTTATCGACCTACATCAGATTAGCTTTGTTTCTTAGTTAGTTTATGCAAGCCAACTTAGTGGATGTTATTTATTTATTTGAAAGGGTATTCAAGATGACTTGACATTGGGTTTCGTAAATATGAAAGGTCAAGACGTGGATTGAGATATGAGAAAATGGAGAAGAAAATAAGATGTAAATAAAGAAGGATATCCAATTTAGAATAGAGTATCCAAGGATTTGCAAAGAATATTATAATGAGGGAGGATCTAGAGGATAAGTCAGAATAGTGATATAAATTTGCAATTCAGTTGCTTCATCAATCAGGTCAATCATTGTTACTCTCTAACAATTGTAGTAGAGAAGAAATTTCTTAATAGAGTTCACTTAACAATCATTTTGTAAATCCTCTAACAAGGTGGAATTTCTGGATTGAAGTGTCTTAAGACCTCTAAAAAGGCCACTCCTAATAGGGTGATACAAATCCTTTAACAAGGTCACACCTAATAGTGTGTTGTGTAACCTTTAATAGGGTTGGTTCCAAACAAGGCTCACTTCAAAAGAGTGAAAAGTTATAACTAGTTGCATTGATGGTTTTTCCAAATTGTTTTTCCATGTTAAATCTTGGTGTCTCGTGTGTTCATGTTATTTTCTTATTTCTTTATCTTTCTACAACTAAGTTACTAAAGGTTAATGCACATCATTATCTTAAAATTGTTGTACTAATTGAGTTACAATGCATATCTAGTTCTAACTAAGTTGTGAGTTGAAAGGAAGTTTGTATTGACATCTAAGGGATATGGAATTTTTTTATGGTAACTCATTCACCCCTCCCCTCTTAGTTACTCCTCTTATATTTCCAATAGTTCATTGATGAATGAATCAGATGGAGGGACAAAATAAGGAAGCATCTAGAAAACTCTTTATGAAATCTTTATATAAGGTAGAAATTAACATATTTTTGTATGGTATTGTGATGTGTGTGGTGATGTGAAGCAGAAAATAGGCTATTCACGTGATTCAAGTGTGAATGTGTGAGTATTTCAGAAGAGGCAAGGAGTTTTATTATTCTAGAATAGAGAAAGTGACCTAGTTGAGAAGTGAATGATAGAAGAGCCATATTAGATCAAAAGATCAAATTGGATTGGAAAGAGGAGATCCAAAATTATCTTATCAAAGAAGATCGAGGATAAGAGACTGATTCAATTTTAATTAATTGAGTCAGCATATATCTCTTAATATATTGATCTTAATAGATCTTTGTAAAACTCCTAACAGAGTCCTTACTTTATTTTAAGTGTAAAATCCTCTAACAAGGTGAGATCTAACATTTTAAAAATATTTTAATAAGGTAGACCTATCATAAGCTATCATTAACGATGATGATCAGATATATATGAATGTAAAATCAATACTATTCAAATTATTAATAAAATATACTCATTAAATTATATAATGGTTATAAATCTATAGTAAATCAAAATATATTCATTGTATAATGGGTATGAATATATATTGCTAATAGATATGTGTCATTAATATATAAATCATTAATATAAATATCATTAATAGTAGCATTAATAATAGTCGGATATATATATATATATATATAATACAAAATTATATAATGCTAATATTCACATATTGTCATTTATTAACACAAGGAAACAATAAAATTAACCAAAGGATATTGTAAACAGCTGATAAAGGCCTCATACCATTTAAAAATAATAATTAAGGTAAAAAATTTCAAAGACATTTAGGGGGGAGGAAGAAAAAAGGAGGATTGAAGGCAAATCCTAGTGAACAATTGATAGAAGACAAAGAATACAGCCACAGAGTTTGGAGTAGAGATCCATCTGTCACTCACACCTGATCAGTACATAGCAAATGAAAGTAATTTGATACTCAAACCCTAAACTTGGTAAGTATGGAATAGTGCTCTAACAATATTATTACAGTATTAAAACTGAATTGATAAGATATCAAAAAGATAACATAATATGCCATTCAAACAAAAATATTATTACAGTAATTCAAGGATTACGCTAACCCTAAACAGTAAGAGATATAAAACATGATATGATATGCGATTAGAATGGTTAAATTCATTTTTTTAGATTGAAATCTGAGTAGTAAAAGTATTATGTGAAACAACAGAAGGTGACATAACCATTAATTATAAAAGAAAACCCTAATCCAATATATATATATATATAATATTTACTAGACAGCTTAAGATGTCTACTGTATGGAATACAATAAATAAGAATTACTTGTTGATTTGGAATGAACAATGTAAATATAAATATTAAGTAAACAAATGAATTATATGATGGAAAGTAAATAACTTCAAGCTTCCAACGTATTTTTTTAATTACAAGGAACTCTAATTCAATAAGAATACAAATAAATATTAATAGGAAATTTAAATGTTGTATATATATTTGGATAAGGAACAATCTCAACTATATGAACAAGTAATCATATGTTTTGATAATTGAATAAACAAATTAAATGTATGATGAGAATAAACAAATAGACCAATTAATTATATGATGAGAATAAATAATTTAGTTATTAAAGGAATACAAAATGTTTCAATAGCCCAATTAAATCAGCATATTATCACCGAAATAAGAATGAATACAAAGAGGAACAAATAAATACAATTGGTTGATTAATAATGATTTCCCAAAATTGCATTCAATAAGAGCAGAGGTGGGTAAGAGGGTAGAAGCTGGATCCTAAGGCAAGAGGAGGGGAAAATTCCCTCTTGGGTTTAGGATTGTCAAGCCATGGAACCCCACCACAATGTTCGAGGACTGAGGTATGGTATAGAAACTAGGCATGGCAAAGATGGGAGGCTCACTTTTGAAGGCAGGCACCTGGGGTCTTGTCAAGCCTTTAATGTAATGTCTTAACTCAGTCTCTAGATGTCCTAGCCTATACATACAATGTAATAGTCTAGAAGAGAAAGAAAATTATATGTAAAGAAGAAGAAATGAATATACAAAGAAATTACATTATTTTAATACAATAAATTAAATTAGGACTAATTATCTGGAATTTATAGGATAATACTTAAAGTCCTCACAAGGAGGAACATTACAAGACCCCTCATAGGGTAGATCATTGGATATGGTCAAACATTGTAACCCTATTAGGTTAAATTTATTATTGCAATAGTGAATATTTGTGGATGTCATCCCAACCCCATTTTTACCTTCACCTTGAAGTGTTTCTACATAACCAAGATTGTTGTGTCATACGATTACTTTTCATGCATGTGAATGATAGATTAGATCTATATGCTATTACAGTTTGATTCTATAATTTATGCATGCATGAGCAATTGGATATGATATGGTGAATTTGGTGAATGCATTAGAGTATTTTTGAAAAGGTCAAATTGTTATAGTTCCTTTTTCCCGCTCTCAGTATCATGGTTTCCAATTTAGACTTCCAACAATTTATATCAGAGATAAGTTCTCTTGGAGAATTTTAACAACTTGGAGTTCAGATCTTGGAGATAGAGGCTTTTAAATTGGACAAAAATATTGACAAGAAAGTGATTGACATCTAGCTCATAATACAACAACTTGAGACAACCATAAAAGAACTAAAGAAATCCCTAAAAGGGAGAAAGGAGTTGGCTATTCAGGATAAACAACTTCATTATGAAGAAGTTGAAATAGAAGGACTATTTTAAACAATAAATTCAAATGGCACAAAATATATAGAACTACTAGATAAGAACAGAATCCTAAAGGAAGAAGTTAGAGGATTAAAAAGAAAATGTGACATTTAATCAGTAAGGCTATGTGAAGTAACAGAGAAAAAGAAGAAAGTTGAGGAAGACAAGGTTATTTCTGAGGAAGACAAAAGGCTAATGACAACTAGACTTGAAGAAAGGATATTTGATGTACTAAAGCTCACAAACACTCAACTTGATATGATGAATCAACTAATGCTTGCAAATTGAGAGTTGAATAGAAAGGAAGTGGAAATAGAAAATTTAATATCATAGAAGGACTTACTGAAGAATGAACTAAAATTTGGGAAAGAACTTGTGGGGAGATTCAGCAAGCCAAATGAAGTAGTGAAATACTTTGAAGAGCTTATGAGGTCATTTGACAGAACTATTAGTTCAGGACATTCATCTACTGAGAAAGGAGAATTATCCTAGAGTAGAGAACTGAGAAATGCAAAATCTAAAGGAAAACCAATATGCTATCATTATGGAAAAATTGGCCATAATAAAATCATCTGTCGAAGAAAAAATGTTATGCAAAATCCTAAACCTAAGTTTGGTGGTTATTATTTCTACTGCAAGAAGCAAGGACATCAAATACATGTGTGTAGGTCAAGAATGAAAAATGCATCTAGATTTGAAGAATATTTTTCAACTATCAAAAGTATGTATATAGAGCATATGAGTGCAGATCATAGAGAAAACCCTACTAGACTAATCAAAGGTAGAACCATGGACCTAACGATATATGATCCAAATGTCGCAAGTTTGGACATTCAAGAAAATATTGCAGAACTCAAGTACCAACAAAAAATCATAATAATGCCAGGGAAAAGGTAAAGTGGAAATTGATCAAACAAGTAAGGAGATGAATCAAACATGGAAGAAAAAGGTAGAAGATGGAAGTAGTGGAATAAATGGAGTTGAGATCACCCAATCCAATGGAGAAGATGATCACATCACCTCAAACTAAGTATGAAAGGTATGTATGGAACTATATATCTAATGATACATCATACATGAGTTCCTAACATAAAATGTGCTAAAGTTCATATTTTCATAAGTAAAGATGCATAAGAACATATCTATGAAAGGACCAGAGCAAAAGAATTGTGTACATAGTTAGTATCGAACATAAGTAAAATCGTCTATATTAACTAAGCATTATAATATGGACTGAGTACTTCAGAAGCTAAATTGATGTATAGGCTAAGTTTGATGGAAGAGACCAAGCTATTTAGTAAAGACCTAGTTTGAAGGCACGATGTTGACTAAGATAGCTAGCTTCCACCTACCTAAGTACACACCATTAATGGAAACCCTAAAACAAGAAAAAGGAAGTATATATCAAAATGTGAAGACATTATTTCATACCTTGCATATAGTATTCAAGAGCACGAAGTGATTTGAGTGAAAATAGACCCTAAGGTGATTTAAGAGAAAATCTAAGACAAGAAGATTGATTGAGTGAAGATCTAAGTAGTGTCGAGTGATCCAAAGGAAGGATGCTTAAAAATCCTAACAAAGAGAAAAATGGCAGCTTCATCATCTATAGGAAATAGTCAAGGAGTAGAAGTTAGTATTGGTCAATTGGAAGGAGTGATGCTTTTCCTCCACGTAAATTGTGTGTTATTCCTAAAATCATGATGAAAGGAGACTCAATGGGTGTGTTATCCTCGATACCACCCAAGGTAATCATGATACACAATGTGTAGAATTGCTACATGTGTAAGATTTGAGAAGTAGGTGATTATGAAATCTAGAAGCATATTATAAATTATGTGATGAAGAATTTTGGAAGGAGGAATTCAAAATTGTTGAAAGGAAATGGTTAATTTATGCCTTAGAGTTTCCAAGAATTTTAAGATCGAATGGATCAAGGTTGTGTTGAGAAGGATCCATGGCATGAAGTTTTGGCTACATAATGAACTAGTTGAAATAACCAAGAAGATCATTCATAAGGTTACTAGTTATCCAACACTTGATAAGAAGAAGACCATGTGAAGTCTGGGTCATGAGGAAATTAAAGCTAATACAAGAGTTTGAGTGGAATGGACAAGGGTTGTCCATCACAAACATTCCTAATCCGTTGATTGAATTTGGAGTAAGAGTTATCTCTCACAAATTATATCAGTCTAAAAGATTGAATAGTGTTCCATGTATGGAAATGGACCGAGCATGGAAGATAGTCATGAAAGATCATGAATGTGATATTGTTGAGTTGTAGAGACTATAATTAGAAGAAAACTTGACAGCCATTAGGAAGGAAAAAAACTCAATGTGTAAGTTCAAATCACTTATCATGTATATTTTCTTTTACATTTAGAAGCATTTTCCCAATATTAGTAATATTGTATGGGAACAAGGAAATCCAATAATAAGGCAAATCAATGAGTATATAACTCAATTAGGAGAGAATTTTGAAAATAGCATGGATACATGTTTTGAAGAATTCATATAGAGAATGAGAATGAGGATGATGATACCAAAAGAGTTGGTAATGAAAAATTATAATGATATATATTTTCTAGTAGACATAGATAACACAGTGTGTAGGCAGTTAAGCCAAGGAAGGCATGGCTAATATCATTTGGTTATGAGATTTATATTGATATAGTTAATGCAAACATTGTTCCATTGTTGAAAGAAGAAATTGATATAGAAGTTTAATCTTTTGGGAAATATGAAGAAGCTAAGGAAAGCATTACTACAAATATCAAGATAGATTCCAAGGAGAAGAAAATGAAGAAAGTGATTGAATACCTAGAGGTAAAGCTAGTTAACCAAGGCAAGAGAAATGAACCTTTGTGGATTACACAAGGTCTAGGAAAAGATGAAGAAAAGGGTACTAGTGATGAAGAAGACGAAGAAGAAGAAGGAGTTAAGGGTAAAGCCGCAATTAATGTCACACCACCTAGCAAAAGGGCTAAAGGAACTACAAAGAAGCCAGTGGTGACACTCCTCTCTCCTCCACCACCTACCAAATCAAGGACAAAGGCAGTAGCTAGTGCCAAGCAGTCTGCAAAACAAAGAGTAAAAGAGACCACTAAGTCTAGTGGGTCAAAACCAAAGAGAAGGAGATTGGTCAAAGGACCACCCACTAGGAAAAATAAATCTATTGATGAGGTATGAACCAACCTAAGAAAATCTTTAGGCTTATCCAGTTTTAGATTTGTGAAATGTGACACATTGGATAATATTGATAGAACAAAACTTGAGGAGGCCATGATAGATATGATGGAAAATCATAAGTTAGCTCCAAATGAAGTAGAGAAGAAGATACCTATATATTTGTATAATAGACTTGTTAGAAGGTGGCAATAGGCAGTGGAAGAAGAGAAAAACATTAGAACTAGCACATTAGCCAAGGTTATGCTCGATCTATCACAAGAACAAAAGGATACATTTTTGGAGAGATACAGGAACAAATTTGTTCCTAAGTTTAGATTTTTTATGATATTGAAAAATAAGATTAAATTTGTAATTCAATAAACTAAGTTACTTTGGAGAAGCATTTTTGGTCTTATAATAAAAGAAGAGAAGGATATAGAGATTGATATTGTTCAAGATTATGAGAGTGATGAAATAAGTTTAGGTGTGTCGAATCCACAAGGAAACATGTTACCAATTCATGTTAACACCTCTAATACTCCTAAGAAGGCCTCAAATGCAAACAAGGAGGAGCAAGAAGCAAAAGAAATTGATAAGGACATTAGTGTAGACATTCCTACCAAAGGTCAAGAAGGACCAAATGTGCCAAAACCTCACATTAAGGTAAATGAGGAGGAAAATAAGATAGTACCAAGTGCACCTATTGTTATCTCTAGCATTGATGTACAAACATGATCGAGTGGTGATACCCCCTCACCATCTCCCAAAGCAATGTTGAGTAGCAACACTTCTATACCTCGCACAAGGAAAGATATAAATGACCCCTCACCAAATATTGAAGTTGGTCTGGGTGAAGTTATTGAAATGCCACAATTGGATTTGGTAAATCTCACTCTTGAACAAAAAAATTTGTTACAAGAAATTTTGGCTAAGACAAAAAAGCAAGTAGAGATAAGAAGGGAACACTAATAGAAGAAGGTATTGCATGATGTGAAAGACATTTTTGTTGAAGAATTTGATATACAATCCCCAATAATTTCCTAGCTTGTAAATATTTTTGAACAAATCAATGTTTGGAGATGTAGAATCCAATGGAAAATTGATGGATTGGTCAAGGAGAAAATTTGAAAATAAGATTGTGGACAAAGTTTCTACAATAATTGCCAAGCAAAAAGTTCAATTACAGGAATGTGTACAAAATATGATAGAAATAATTTTTAAAGTACAACATTTGTATAATATTTTATGTGATGTGCCAAGATTCACTAGTGATCTCCAAGAAAACTCCAGCAGATTCAAGCTAATATGAGAATAGAAAGCAACACTATTTTGCATTCATCTAAATCTAGCTCCCTGCACTATAATAAGTTATTGAATGCTCAAGGAAAATTGGTTGATCTTTAGGTAGTTGATAGCAGCATGAGATTAGAGTTGATCTCCATTCAATCAAAGTTGATACCTCATTTTGGAGGTTATGCAGGAAGAAATCAAATCAGCACAAGATATTATAATGAATAGCATAATCTTTTGGTGGATGAGAGTTTGATTGATTTGGAAGCTAGGTTATAGTTTTAAAATCACATTTTGGAATCAAAAAGAAACACTTGAGATCATGCATTTGCTATGATCAACCAAGTTCACAAAAATTTTATTGGAAAGTATAGTTTGATTCTACCCATTCAACCCCAACAGTAGATATAAGTGACAAAACAAAGGGGGAATTGTAATAATGATTGCATATTTTGAATGGAGAACAAAAGAGAAGTCAAAGGGGAATATAATGATGATCAAAATAGTTCAGAATGAAATTAGAGTTTAGAATGTAGAAGGCAAATAGGTTATGACACTAAAACAATCTAACTACTTAGAGTCATGTGTATATATTGTTTATTATTTGTTTTATTCGACATAAGTCAATTTTTTGTAGTTTTATATAAACTAAGTCATAGGCTTAGGGGGAGGACTCATATTTTTAATGATGTAATCATGAAAAAGTTATTTTGCCACTAATATTGTCAAAGGGGGAGATTGTTGGTCTCTATAACTATTGTTACCTATTAGTGTCAAAAACTTAGTCATTTACTAGGTAGAGTTAAATGGTCATCATTGTGATTGAGATACTCTATATAGGTCAAGTCATGTAAAGACTTATAAATAAACATTTATATACCGAGCTCTATAGGAGTTGAGTAAGACTATGGTTACTGAGTATTCTCAATGTAAGTTGAGTCTAATGTTAACTGAGCAGTTCAACCATATTGAAGTCAAGTTACATAGAATGTACCAAGCATTGTAGAGACTGAGCATCAACAACATATATAGTGACTGTCAAGTGTCAAAAATAGTAAGTGTCAAACAACGTAGAATTTATATTCAAGTCACGAATGATACAAACTTTGAGGTAAACCATTTCAAGCGGATTGAAAGATATTTAATAGTTGTAGAGTTTGTTACAAATATTTTTACAAGTTTTATGATGC
This sequence comes from Cupressus sempervirens, assembly GCA_028749045.1. Taxonomy (NCBI): domain Eukaryota; kingdom Viridiplantae; phylum Streptophyta; class Pinopsida; order Cupressales; family Cupressaceae; genus Cupressus; species Cupressus sempervirens. The sequence continues at coordinate 96,472,494 of CM053792.1, forward strand.
AGATCATAGAGACCTATGTTCTATGATGAATGAATCAAATGGAAAGGTGAAACAAGAAAGCATCTAGAAAACTCTTTATGAAGTCTTTAAATAGGGTAGAACTTAACATGGTTTTGTATGGTATGGTGATGTGTGTGGTGATACAAAGGAGTGAATAGACTATTCATGTGATTCAAGTGTGAATGTGTTAACATTGTAGAAGAGGCAAAGAGTTATGTTATTCTAGAATAGAGCAAGCGACCTAGTTAAGAAGTGAAGGATAGAAGAGCTATATCAAATCAAGAGATTAGATCATATTGGAAAGAGGAGATCCAACATCATCTTATTAGAGAAGACCAAGGATCAAGTATTGAATCAGTTTTAACAAATTGAGTAAGGGTAAATCTCTTAATAGAGTGATGTTAACAAATATTTGTAAATAGTTTAGGAAAGTCCTTACTTTTTTGTAAGTGTAAAATCCTCTAATAGGGTGAGATCTAATAGTCTCAAAATATTTTAACTAGATAAACCCTCATAGGGTAGATCATTGGATATGGTCAAACAGTTTAACCCTAACAGGTTAACTTTACTATTGTAGTAGTGAAGATTTTTGGGTGTCATCCCCACCCCAGTTTTACCTTCACCTTGAAGTATTTTTGGGTAACCAAAATCATTGTGCCATGTGATTAATTTTCATGCATGTGAATGATAGATTAGATCTATATACTATTACAATTTGATTTTATAAGTTATGCATGCATAATCAATTATATGAGATGGTAAATGTAGTGAATGAATTAAAGTATTATTGAAAAGGTCAAAGTGTTACAAATATTGATTCAAAACCCCCCAACCCTCTTAGTATCTTGGTTTCCAATTTAGACTTTGCATCTTGATCATGTGCATGATTTGAATATTGTTGATAGGGGGCAACTACCCCTAGATTTGTCTCATGATTTTGATGACATTGTTAATTAGGATATAGCTCCTTCCTGAGCTCTCCTTTTCATATCTCTTTTTTTCTTAACAAATTTTGATCCCTCTTTTAGTCAAATGTGTAACAAATGGTTATATACACTATCAATAAATTGGAAGTTAAATAAATGACCTATGCTATCTAAATTTATTGCTAAGACTAAATGAACTAACCCCAAGCATTAGGGAATCATATCATATCATTTATGGCTAAGACTGAATGAACTAACCCTAAATATAGTACACTTGGTTAGAGTAACTATTGATAATAGACATCATATTATTATTTAAATGAGTGATACAACTAATAAAACCCCTACACTCCTCTTTTTTCAGAGTTTAGTTTTAATTAGAAAATCACTTCATAACCTTTTCAATGATTTATAATATGTTGGTATAACTAATGAAGATCGTGTTAATTAGTGGTGTGGTATAGTTAGAAAATTTATTTAATGTATTGTCATTGATGTCAACTTAGTGTTATATTGGATGATAATATATCAGATAAGTTGATCATAAGCATTATGGTAGTTACTGGAGTTTAATTAGAGTTTGTGGCTTGAATGAGAGACTTATGCATGTCTTGAGATATTGTATGTTGGATTGTAGATGTTAGAAACATGTACAAAAAGAGTTATAATCAATTAAAGGTTGATAGATCAACTAGAGGGACAGACAGCAGCATATGTTGAATAATCTGGTTAGTTTATCAAATTCAATTAGTTTTAGGTATTTCAAATCAATTTGCATTATCTTAACTAGCCTATTAGATTATTTTTATTTCCATAAGGAGTGGAGTACTAGAAGGCATAGTTTCAATGGACAGAAGATCATTCTATGGAAGTTGGTAGAGTATTTGGAGTAGTTGGTGTCAAATCCTCAATTAGTGATGATTTAGTCAATTGTAGTGTATCTTTTTGTATTCTAGGTGTCATGGTGATGTGGAAGATAAGATATGTAATAATGAGGAGGAATCGCATCAATTGTGGTGATATAGTTTCTTGAAGTTATGGGGTATGTTGGAAAGAGTCAAAAGGTTTGACTATTCCTAATCAAATGGATGTGAGACTACTTCTGGAAGCTCATATGGATTTGTAAATATTGAGTTAGGGTTTGGTAACACATTTTGAAATATCAAGATGAAGCACATAGAGAAAAAACTAAAATTCAATTTGTAACACTTATTTATGGTAGTGACCGCCCTAGCCAGTGAAAAAAATGCATTTAAGTCCAAATTGATGGATTAGAAAGTTGTAGATCATAGATATTAGGTGTGGTCAAAAGAAAAGTGTGGATAATCTACAAGGCAAGTAGATATTGTGCTTAATTGGATCTACATATATAGGAAAAGTAGTGTTAATCTCAAGTCATTGTAATTTCTGAATCCTAATAGGTTCTCCAAGAAAATCCCTTGACTGAGTAAATCCTGACTGCTCTAAAGTTGAAATTCCTTAATTGTGTGGCTTTATAACTAGTTTTTCAAATCCCTTAACTAAGTTATTCTTAGTAGGGAAAAACTCCTAATATGACTAGAGGTAAATCTCTTAACTAAGAGACTCCTGAGAGGGTCTTCTCTTAATAGGGCATCTATATATCTCCTAACAAAGTTAGGCCTTTAAATAAGTGTACTTGATACTAGTGAAACAAATAGTGGGTACTAATTACCACCATTGCTTTTTCCTTTAACCAAGGGTAAAGTTGGACCTTATTAGGAGAAGGGTGAAACAAATAGTGGGTACTATCAAGTCATTCTCATGTCATTACATTTGTATAGGAAAAGGAGTAGTGTTATTCTCAGGTCATTATACTTTTTGAATCCATCCTTATTGCCTCATTTTTTAAGCCAATTGGATAGATGAGAAATAATTTAGAAACTAATAAAGTTAAATATTTCACTTATTTCTTTATTAAATGTTATAATAAAATATTATTAGAAATGTTGACAAATTTTAATTGATTAAAGTAATAAAATTTTATCATAATTTTATTTTAAATATAATTAATAATAATAAAATAATGATTCAATTATTATCTTATTATGAAAACTAGTTAGTATATAATTCAATTGAAAGCTTTCATTAGTCGATAGGCTATTATAGGTGGACATTTCTTTGTAAACATGTCCAACGCTTAAAACCACAATAGTTTTTAGAAGTGGTCTGCAGTATAGCCTAGATCGCTTATCTTTCAATATCAAATCAATTTGGTGGTTTTTTTATCTAACCAATATTCTAATATTCAAATATATATGCAATTAGATCAAATCTTTCATAGATATGGAAAGGGCAATATACAAAGCTTTTAGCTCATTCTTTTTTATGGAGAGTATTCATGACTGCAATTTATTATCTCTGATTCAGAAATCTAAAGCAATTGATATTGAATCTCTTGTTAGCTTGGGGGAATACCATTAATTTTTTGCAACTTCACTTCCATCCATGCTTTATTAGAGCACTCTTTTTTTATCTCTTCTAGGTGAGTTTGTAAGTGATTTTCTTCTCAAGAAGTTTGGCTACAACTTGTGATTCAAACAGACCATAGAGCTCCATTGCAGTGCCATCATTGTTGCAAATTGAGGCTTAAAACATGGTAATATATGTTGGATACAATTGATTAATTGTGTGTTGTCTTTGATGTTACACAAATTTCATAATCATTATTAGTCAATGTATGTCAAGCTCACTCAAGCAATGAAGATAATTCTCAGTATCTACTAAGTTTTCCTATGTTTGTCTAGTTTAGAAGGTAGTGTCTATCGAATTCACTCAAGCGTCAAAGGAAATTTTCAAAAAGTGAGTAGTAACTGAGCTTACTTAGGTAATGAAGGAAAGTTGGATGGAACTAGTGTTAATCGAGCTCACTTGGTTGCCAAAAGATTTTTGTAAGTTTGCAATTTTAACCAAGCATCTATTGGTTAACAAAGGAAATTGCTTCAGAATTAGTTTCTACTGAGCAGGGTTGGCTAGCAAAGGATTTTCCTTTTTTTTTGTATTGATTTTAATTTATCTATCGATTGAGTCCAGCTGACTAAGGTGATAAATATTGATTATTGTAAGTTGTATTTGAGCTGACTTGACAAATGAAAGGTATAAGTATAAGGTCAAGTTGTGATTTCAAGTTTGCAAGCAAGTGTACAAGCAAGTACAAGAGAATGTGTGAATTATGGTGATGTGATTGAAGATCTATTGGTAAGCAGAAGAAGAAAATTTGAAGGATAAGCATAAATATCCTTGTGGTACAGCAAAGTCATATTCAATTAGGAAGGATCAAGTACAAGCTAACAGAGATTTGAAATCAGCAATTTAGTTGCATTCAAATAAGATCATTTCATTGTTACTCTCTAACCATTGTAGTAGTGATCTAAATCTCTTAACAAAGTTGGCTTAATAGCTATTTGCAAATCCTTTAACAAGGTGGCAATTCCATTGAATTGTTCTCAAGACCTCTAACAAGGCCACTTCGAACAGGGTGATTAAATCCTTTAACAAGGTCACACTTGTAACCTTTAATAGGGTTGGCTCCTAACAAGGCTCACTTTAGAAGAGTGAAAATCAGTAACTAGTTGCTATTGGTGGTTTGTCCTAAACTGGGTTTCCATGTCAAATCCTGGTGTCAAATATGTTCATGTTATTTTCTTTATGTGTTTGTGACTAAGTTAAAGTAATGGTAATTATAGATAACATCTAATGGTTTATATGTTAATCATTTATCAAGCTAATCTAGTTATTACCATGTTACAGCACTCTATGTGTTTGTCAAGCTTCAACAATATTCAGTTATTTTTTTGTATTTTGTACTAACATCAAAGGGATCTAGGATTTATTTTAGTAATAATTGATTCACCCCTCCCCTCTTAGTTACTCCTCTTATATTTCCAACAATTGGTATTAGAGCTTTTGGTGCTTGCACAGAAAGTTTCAAGGACCTAAGCTAAAGATCAAGATGTCTTACAAAAGAGAGATTCCCAAGCTGAATAGAGATGATTTCATAGCAGGGCAAGGAATTATGAGATTGCATCTAGCTACCACCAATTATTCAAGTTGCAAGTATCTTGATTCTGAATATAAGACTCCCTATGGAACATTATTAGTTGAAGATATTGCTGAAAAGAAGAATCATAAATCATGATGATTGACATTGCATCTGCTCTCAGTTATGTTGAATTTGATGAGGTAAAAGATTGCAAAACTACTTTTGCAATGTGGAACAAACTAAAAGATATCTATGGAGGAGATGAAAATGTAAGAAGAGCCAAAGCAGAAAGCCTTAGAAGAATAGTTTGATCAAATGAGAATGAGAGAAGATGAAAACATTGAAAAATGTGTGGAAAGAATCAAGGTTAGTGTAAGTGCAATCAAAGCATCTAAAGGAGACATCAAGGAGGAAATTGTTGTAAGTAAAGTGCTCATAACTCTTCTTCCCATTTATGCAATTAGAGCATCTACTATTCAAGAAATGAGATGTGATCCAACTAATAAGATAGGGTTGGATGCTCTAGTTGGAAGATTAAGAGCTTTTGAGTCAGACAATTATGATAACTATGTTCTTGCATCAAAGAATATTGAATCTACATTTAAAGATAAACTCTTGCTCAAAGAAAAGGGTAAAAAGTCAAAATCCAGTCAATCAGGAAGTGAAGAAGATGGATCATCAGAAGAAAGTTTAGATAGTGATCTTGAAGTTATTGAAACCTTGCTTACAAGGAAATATTCCAAAGGAAGAGGGAAGTACAAAGGTAAAGTTCCTTGTATCTGCTTTTCTTGTGAAGAAATTGGTCACATTGCTACTATGTGTCCAAACAAGAAAATAAAGGATGAAAAGAAAAGAAACAAGTATAAAGGAAAGAAGGACTCCAAGAAATACAAGAACTTCAAGGAAAAAGGTAAGAAATCTTGTTTCATAGCTAAGGATTCTGATAACAGTGAAGATGAAATGGTTTATATTGTTGTGAAAGATGAATATGATGATGAAGGAGATAAGATGGCACTTATTTCTCATGTTACCAAAAATTATATATGGATTATTGATAGTGGCTACTCACATCATATGATTGGTGACAAAAAAAAATTTAAGCACATGGAATATTATGATGGAGGTAGTGTAAGATTTGGAAACAATAAACCTTGTAATATAAAAGGAAAATGATGTATCTTGTTAACTAAAGAACTTGTGTCTAATAATGCTTATTGGGTTGAAGGACTAAAGAATAATCTACTAAGCGTGGCACAGCTGAATAGCATTAGATTCAAGGTAGAATTCATGAATGGACAGGCCAAACTGCTGGATGGGAAAGGAAATTTGGTTGGTTTTGGTAAGAAAAAAAAAGGTAATCTATTTTATCTTGATCTAAGTGATTGTTCATGTTTTATTGCTCAAGTAGAAGAAAGTTGGTTATGGCACAAAATACTATGTCATGTGGACTTTGATAATCTGATTAAGATAAGAAAACATAAAAGAGTAAGAGGCATCCCTAGTTTGAAGAAGCCTAACATGGGTCTATGCAAGAATTGCCAAATTGATAAGATGGGAAAGACGAGCTTCAAAAGCAAAGACTATCAGTCAAAAGAAGTTTTTGAAATTGTTCATACAAACTTATTTGGACCTATTGGAATAGTAATTTATTTTTCATTCTCTTTGTTGATGACTACTCTAGAATGATGATAGTGATGTACCTAAAATAAAAATTAGAAGCTTTTCAAATTCAAGTGGTATCTAGCTAGAGTAGAAAAAGAAATAAGAAAAAAGTTGAAATGTCTAAGATCAAACAGAGATGGTGAATTCATTTCTCGTGAATTCAAAAATCTTGTATTGAAAGAGGAATCAAAAGAAAAGTATCTACTCCTAGTACACCACAGTAGAATGGTATAGCAGAAAGAAGAAATAGATCTATCATGAATTGTGCAAAAACCTTGATGATTGAAAAGAATGTTGCTCTTAAATACTAGAAGGAAGCTATGAGCACTGTAGTTCATACCTTGAATAGAGTTTATTTGAAGAAAGATTCAAACAAGACACCTTATCAGCTATGGTATGGCTACAAACCTAATGTAAGTTACTTAAAGGTATTTGGAAGAAAATGTTACATATTGAAAGAATCTAGAAAAGAGAAATTTAATGTAAAAGGAGATGAAGGCATATTTCTAGGATACTCCTACAAAAGCAAAGCATACAAATGTTTGAATTTATCTACTCACAAAATTATAGAAAGTGCACATGTCAACATTGATGAATATGCAAAAAAGAGTGAAGAAGAAAGTAGCAAGGAACTTGAAGACTATAGAAAATTTGTTTACTATGAACCTGATACCCTTCCTAATCTATTTGAAAGAAAATATGCTTCAACTCTCGAGTCCCCAGAAACTCCAATAGCTACCAAGTTGTAGATAGTGCAACCCAAGTCGCAAGGACCTGAGTCACAAACATAGGCTACCAAGCTAGTTCAAACTGAGCTTGATGGACTCGAGCCATAGAGAGAAGGACCCAAGCTTGAAACTAAAATTCAAAAAGAAGATGATGGAACTCATTCAAATACCAAGGAACTTGTATTAGCAAGATATGCCAGAAGACATCATGCACCTAATCAGATCATTAGAGACAAATTAGATGGAACAATGACAAGAAGAAAATTAAAAGGTACATGTTTACTTGTTGAATTTGAACCTAGAAGTGTTAAAGATGCTTTAGAAAATGAAAGTTGGATTGAAACAATGAATGAAGAGATAGAACATATAGAGAAGAAAAAAACTTGGACTCTTGTTTCGAGACCCAAGGATAAAAATGTAATTGGTACAAAATGAGTATTTAGAAATAAGCTAAAAGAAGATGGAGAGGTGTCAAGAAACAAAGAAAGATTGGCATGCAAAGCTTACTCTCAAGAAAAAATAATTGACTATGGTGAAAATTTTGCTCCTATAGCAAGACTTGAAGGTGTTAGAACTTTACTAGCATATGTAGCACATAGAGGATTTAAAGTATATCAAATGGATGTTGAATCTTCATTCTTGAATGGAATCCTTGATGAGGAAGTATACATTGAACAACTAGAAGGTTTTGTAGATCCTAGCAAAGGAGACATGGTTTGTAAACTACACAAATCTTTATATGGTCTCAAGTAAGCTCCCAAAGCTTGGTATGAAAGACTCCATAATTACTTGGTACAGATTGGTTTTCAAAGGACTAATGATTACAGTAGTTTGTATATCAAGGAAGGACTAGATAAGAAGATTGTGTTAGCAAAAACATTTTTTGATGATACTTTATTAACAAGAAATGATGATTTATGCAAAGCATTCTTAGAATAAATGAGAAAAGAATTCAAGATGTCCATGTTTGGTGAAATAAAATCCTTTGTTGGATTGCAAATACAATAGAACAAGAATGGTATCTACATCACTCAATCTAAGTATATCAAGGAGGTACTAAAGAAATTTGGAATGGAAGATTCAAGACCAATTGGAACACCTATGTCTACTAGACATAAACTTTCCAAAAATGATGATTCCAAAGAAGTAGATAAGACTACTTAGAGATCAATGATTGGAAAATTGTACTATGTAGTTCACAAAAAGCCTAATATTGCTCTAGCAGTTGGAATAGTGGCAAGATTCTTAGAAAATTCCAAAGAAAATCACATGATGGCAATCAAGAAAATCATGAGATATCTGAAAGGTACTGAAGACTATGGTTTATGGTACAAACTTGGAGGCAATTTGGACTTAAAAGTATTTATTGATGTTGATTGGGTAGGAAGTTTTGATGATAGAAAAAGCACTAGTTGTGGAGCATTCTTTATTGGTAAAAGACTAGTATCTCGAACAAGCAAGAAGCAAAATTGTACTTCTCAATCAATAGTAGAGGCAGAATATGTAGTAGCAGTAGTCAATTTCTCCAACATTGTTTGGTTCAAACAACTATTGGAAGGAATGAAGGTAGAAATCAAAGATCTGGTTGTTATATATTGTGATAATACTAGGGCAATCAACATATCAAAGAATCTAGTAATGGATTCCAAAACAAAGCATATTGCTATAAAATATCACTTCTTAAGAGAATTGGTACAAGATAAAGAAGTTAGATTGGAATATGTGAATACAAAGGAACATATTGTAGACATATTCACCAAGCCATTACCTAAGGATGCATTTCTATATCTAAGAGGTAAGCTAGGGGTCATTCCCTATCTGAAATTCACTAAATGAAGTCTAGTGAATGCATCAACTAGAACCTATTGAAGATCAATCAGTTGGTGCAAAATTGGCAAGGGCATATTGTAGATGAATCAGTACTCAAGGTACATTAGAATTTACAGAGTTATTGTCTTTGGCATGTGTTGTCAAAGAGGGATAAGTTTATTGTCATATCTCTGAGAAATTTTTGAAACTAGAATAAAGTCATAAAACAAAAAGGGAGAAGACCTCTAAAAGATGAAGTATGCTAAAAGAGGGAGAATGTTTTGAATGATCTTGATAACAACTATTGTAGATGGAATTTAGTAAAAAGGAAAAGCTCATACTGATAGAGGGAGTTCTCAAATCCAAAATTTCGTTGTGCTATGACATGTTATGCTGCCATCAATTCTAAAGAGGGAGATTGTTGGATACAATTGATTAATTGTGTGTTGTCTTTGATGTTACACAAATGTCATAATCATTATTAGTTAGTGTATGTCGAGCTCACTCGGGTAGTGAAGACAATTCTCAGTGTCTACCAAGCACTCCTATGTTTTCCTAGTTTAGAAGGCAGTGTCTACTAATTTAACTCAGGTGTTGAAGGAAAAGTTGCAAAAAGTGAGTGTTAACCAAGCTCACTCGGGTAAAACTAAGCTCACTTGGTTACCAAAGGATTTTCATAAGTTTGTAGTGTTAACCAAGCAACTATTGGTTAACAAAGGAAATCGTTTCAGAATTAGCATCTACCGAGTAGGGTTGGCTAGCAAAGGATTTTCCTATTTTGTTGTATTGAGTTTAATTGATCTATTTATTGATTCCAACTGACTAAGGTGATAAATATTTATTGTTGTAAGTTTTATTTGAGCCGACTTGACAAATGAAAGGTATAAGTATAAGGTCAAGTTGTGATTTCAAGTGTGCAAGCAAGTGTACAAGTATGTACAAGAGAATGTGTGAATTATGGTAGTTTGATTGAAGATCTATTGATAAGCAAAAGAAGTGGATTTGAAGGATAAGCTAAAATATCCTTGTGGTGTAGCAAAGTCATATTCGATCAAGAAGGATCAAGTACAAGCCAGAACAAAGATCTAAAATCAGCAATTTAGTTGCATTCAAATCAGGTTGTTTCATTGTTACTCTCTAACCATTGTAGCAATGATCCAAATCTCTTAATAGAGTTGGCTTAACAACTATTTGCAAATCCTCTAACAAGGTGGCAATTCCATTGAATTTTTCTCAAGACCTCTAACAAGGCCACTCCTAACATGGTGATTAAATCCTTTTATAGGGTCACACCAAATAGTGTGTTTTGTAACCTTTAACAAGGTTGGCTCCTAACAGGGCTCACTTTAGGAGAGTGAAAATCAGTAACTAGTTGCTATTGGTGGTTTTTTCCAAATTGGGTTTCCATGTTAAATCCTAGTGTCAAATGTGTTCATGTTATTTTCTTTATGTGTTTGCAACTAAGTTAAAGTAATGGTAATCATAGATAGCATCTAATGTTTTATATGTTAATCATTTACCGAGCTAATCTAGTTACTACTAAGTTACAATACTCTCTATGTTTACTGAGCTTCAGCAGTATTTAGTTATTTGATTGCATTTTGTACTGACATCAAAGGGATCTGGGATTTATTTTAGTAGTAACTGATTCACCCCTCCCCTCTTAATTACTCCTCTTATATTTCCAACAATAGTATTGACTTCCAAGTGAATCTTCCATGATAGTTCCCTTCACATAACTTTCTTTAAATCATACTTTTAATGTTATGCTCTTGAATTAATGTTAGTATTGTATGATGTGTCATGTTCTTGCATTTAGATTATCAATGAGCATTATGGAAAAAAATCATTTTGTCATTTTGGAGTTGTGAATTTATCCAGATTTAGAAAATGACAACCTACATATTCAACTTTCTGTGAGGCCAATTTTGGCCATGCCATGCTAGAGATTTATTGGAATCACAATCAAGATGGAACATCTATGGTAGAAGATTCAATTTGGTTGTACAACTAGTATTAGTATGTTTATGTAGGTTACAAAGGATTTTTAATCTTCAATGGTTGTATAGGCCTCAAAATAGTTTCACATAATGCACATATTTTTAAGGGATACATTTTCTTAGGTGAATAATTTTTTATTCTTGTGTAGTTTATACCAATGAATGGTACTTATCATACCTTTCTTATCCTACAAAGATTATATAGATGATGAATCAAGTAGGTTTTCTTTGTTGGGTTTGCAATCATGAAGAGTTGCACAAACATATTAACTCCTACCTAATAGTATGATGCTTATAGGTGGGATAAATGCCATCTGTCTCAAACAAGAAGAATTTAAAGAAGGATAGGAGAAGGATCCAACCTTGTCACTAGAGATCACCATCCATACAATTTTATATGATTGAAAGATTCTAAAGCACCTGGGTTATTTGAGGGTGTGTTGCAAACATGTGAAAAAATATACTTTTTAAGTTCAATGTTTATAAACTAGTGATTTTATTTCCTAAATTTCTAATGTCAATTGTCAATTAAATTGAAAAAAAGTCAAAAAATTACCAAATAAAGTAGCCAAAATTGATATGGGCTCTTCAATGACATTAAAACCACAAGAGTGTCACTTTGTGAAGTTGGTCAAAATAGTCTTCACTAATATAGACAATTCTTTGTTTGACAACTGTTTGTTTTAGCCATGGTTTAGTTATTTAGAATAGAAAATTCACCAAAATAGAGGAATGTTGGGGACCATGTTTTGGGGATTGCAGGAAAATCTCCTTCAACTAATATTGAATAAGAATTTTGAAATTAAGATAGCAATATAGCAATGATATGTTAGACTTATTTATGTTATTTATTGTTTGAAGTTGTGAGTTGTTTAATACAAGTTGAAAACTAGTTGTACCTACTCTTCATCAATTTGCCAAACATGTTGGATGTTGCTAGAGTTTGTTGATATGTAGGAATATTGTGACTAGTTTCTTTGGTTGTCTAGAAGTAAGTCATTTTTTTAAATTGAGTCTATTTGATCAATTCCTCCAAGTAATATAGGAACTAACAATCTGTGGGAGTAAAAAAATGACAAATTGTTTTTTATTAGATAAATAGGTTTTACAAGGACCCTGAAACCCAAGAGTTAAAACATAAACAAGGCTAATAATAAGCATGAAAAGCCCAACCAAAAAAGTTTTAGTTCAAAGGTTGATAATAAGCACAAGGCCTAGACAACAAACTAAAACCATAGAAAAGACCAAGAACAAAAACCACAAGAAATGACCAAGGCAACAGCCCTTACAAAAAGCCAAAAAAAGGCACAGGAAGAAACAAAAGAACAGGTAGAGGATTAGTCCTCGTTCTTTCTCTCTAGGTCTTGCATGACCTGAGCTACCTCATAGGCCATCTTGTTCTCCTCAACCTCATGTAGGTGCTCCCTTTGATCCTCATGGTCCTGATCATTGTTGATGTTGTCCATAGCAGTGTCGACCCCCATTCTAGCTTCATCTCTCTCTTTTCCATCCTCATCATCCTTCATAGCTCTATCTTTGATCTAGTCCATTAAGGATATGATGTTGCTATTAATGGAGCTAAGCATCAAAATCATTTGATTCGAGAGCTTATGATTGTAGATTTTGAGGTTGTTAATCCTTCTCTTTGCCAGACTAAGCCTCTCATCATTGCCTTCTTTTTTATCAGAGTTCGCTCCATTCCTATTATACTCCATATGACCCACCTACTCTTTGACCTCCTCCAACTCATGGAAAAGCCACTTGATTGATCTAAAGTTATCAATCATGCTATTGCAGGCATTATTCATGAGATTCAACCTAGTTTCCCTTGCTTTGTTTGAAATTGCCACAATCATCGGGTCTATGAGTTCTTCAAGCCTCGTCTCTTCTTGGTTATCCATGAGGACCTGCGGGATCATGGGCTCTCTAAAAATGCCCATTTTTGAGGTCCTAACTCTGAAGCTTTTCCAAGCTTTCCTCCTATTATTTACTTGCACCTCCTCACCCTTTGTCTCAGAATCCAAATGTTGTTCCTCAGGTTGTGCATGAATATGGATAGGTGAAAGAGGAAGCGAAGACATAGCCCATTCTTGCTGCTTTATCTCATCCTTTAGACCCTCCCTCTTGCATTTCTTCTCTCCACAATCATCCTTATTTTCCTCCTGCATCTCCATTTCCTCCTCTTTTGTATCTACATCCTCCTCCTCATCACTATTATGTTGGAAATGATTGCCAAAGAGGGAGATTGTTGGAAATGATTGAAAATCTCATCAATGAAGAGTAATGGAACTGGTAAAGAATGTTTTCAATCATTGTTTTGTCATTGATGTCAAACTTGCTACTTGCAGGAATGACAATTGCTTTAGTAATCCAAATACTATAAGCTGGTTGATTGACAAGGAGGTGGCAATCAATAAGATGTAACTAGAGTACCTACATAAAGGTTGAAGTTATGATGTTGTAATGAAGTATAAGGATCAGCTAAGCCATTGACGAAATAGTGTATTGATGACAATACTTTAAGACACAGAGGATGGACACACTAAGACATATCAAAGATGTAAGGTTTAGCTAAGTCATTTGTAAAGCCTAACTAAGTTCATTTGAAAGAGCCCAGCAAGCTAGTTAGTGTCAAACAGATTCTCAGTTGAAGCTGAGAAAAGTTCAACTTAGTGTGTGCCAAGTGATCTTCAGGTGCCAAGCAGTCTTCAGGTGCTAAGTGAAGATCAAGTGCCAAGTAGTAGAAAAGAAATAGGTGCCAAGTGATATTGAAGTGTCGAATGAATTTCAAAAGTTGAGTTTTAATGAATTTCTTTAGGTGTCGAGCATAAGTAAATCAATAATGTCGAGTTGCTGCATTATTTTGAAAATCAAAGATTCACCAGATCTGAGCTGACATGGTAGTTATCTAGAAATTTTTGAATTAGATAGAAGATAAGAATGATGAGCTAGGGGCACAGAACACTATGTAAAACATTTTTGGCAAATACAAATTGGATTCTAGATGAAGTTTCTAGATAAGAGCAAGATATGGGATAGATACATTGTATCTTACCTAATCCATTAAAACCCTAAAGCTAGAGAGGGAGAATCGAGTGGGAAAGATATTCTAGATTTCTATTTAAGGAGTCATAAGGTCACGAAGCAAAGAGAGGTGGTCAAGCATGAAAGCATGAAGTGCTGAAGAAGGTGCTAAGGTGGAAGAGAGCACAGATACTCTACTTCGATAGGTGACCATAGATATAATTGCATTTGTATGATGAGTAAGAAGACTCAAGGTGAGAAAGCTTGAGATGAAAAGCTTATAGAGCTGCAGTGATTAAAGCCAAGCAAAGGATTGAACTAAAGTGTGATCTGTAATTTGCAAGATATGTTGTAAGTTGTATCAGATCAAAAGCCATTATTGCTACTCTCTAGCAATTGTTAAAATAAATCTTATGGACTTAGGTTGGTTTAATAGCCATGTTGTAAATCCTTTAACAGGCTGACATTCCAAGTGAATGTTCCAAAGTCCTTTAACCAGGCCCATTCCTAACAGTTTGGTGAAATCCTCTAACAAGGTCACATTTAACAATGTGTTGTAGCCTTTAATAGGGCAGGCCTTTAACAGGATAGACCATCAAAAGTGGTTGAAATCAATTACGCAGTTAATTTTGTGGGTATCATCCCCACTCCATTTTTACCTTCTTATTCATGGAGGGTTTCTAGGTTATCAAATTCTCAGTGTTATGATGTGATGCATGTTTACTTTTCATGATTGTTTAATGTTCAATTGCATGCATGATAATTTTAGTTATGCATCATTAATGATTTGTAGAAAAAGCATTATTAGGGAATTTGGACCTTGAATAACTAATTCACCTCCCCTCCCCCCCCCCCCCCCCCCCCTTAGTTATTCTAAAGAATTATAACAATTGGTATTAGAGTGTTGCTGCTAACTTAGTTTAAAGGGACTAGAAGCAGAAAAGATCAAAATGCCTAAAAGAGAAGTTCCCAAGCTCAACAAAGACAACTTTGCTGCATTGCAAAGCTTTATGAAGCTACATCTTAGATACATAGGAGATTATGCCCAAAATTAAATTGTTAGTGAACATGTTGATCCAATTGGTACTCTTACTGCAGAAGATTTGAAAAACAAACAAGAACACAATCAGACAATGCTAGAAATTGCTTCTGCACTCAACTATGCTGAATTCAATGATATCAAAGGATGTGACACTACATTCAAGATGTGGAAAGCCCTATCAGACATTTATGGAGGAGATCAGAATGTGCAAAGAGAAAAAAGAGAAAGCCTTAGAGAAAAGTTCGATGATATGAAAATAGAAGAAAGTGAGAAAGTTGTTCAGTATGCTGCTAGAATAAAGGAAGTGGTAAGTGCAATAAGATGTTTGAATGATCAATTAGATGATGATGTTGTTAATAGTAAGTTTTTAAGAACCTTGCTCCCTATCTATGCTATTAGAGTATCAGCTATACAAGAGCTAAGATGTGTGCCAGGAAACAATCTAAGTTTTGAAGGTATAGTGGGTAGACTCACTGTATTTGAGTTATCTAACTTTGACAACTACAAACCTAAGAATATTGAATCTACTTTCAAGGCCAAGCTATCACTGAAAGATGCTGAATAGGTGAAATCAAAGAAGGGAAGAAAGATGAAATATGTATCCAGTGATAGTAGCACTAATGAGGAAGATGTGGATTAATTAGAAGCATTACTAGCTCGAAGATTTCACAGAGAAAAAGGAAAATTCAAAGGTAAGATTCCTATCATTTGTTTCAATTGCAATGAAGTAGGACATATTGATGCAAGGTGTATACAGAAAAAGGAATACAAGGAAGGTAACAAGTACAAAAATAGAAGAGAAGATGATAAGAGAGATTACAAAGACAAAGGCAAGAAGTGCTATATTGTTGAAGAAGATTCTGATGATAATGATGATGAAGTTGTTTATGTGGCCATGAAGGACCAATCTAATGAAGAAGAACCTATAGCATTGGTAACATTTATGAACAAGAATGACAGATGGATCGTAGATAGCGGATGCTCATATCACATGACAAGAGACAAAAGTAAGTTTTTTAACTTTACTCAGTATGATGGAAATAGTGTTAGATTTGGTAATGATGCTCCATGTCAAATCAAAAGAAAAGGCTCCATTAAGCTTACAGAGAAAATTTCATGTGATAATGCATACTATGTTGAAGGACTAAACTACAATTTGCTAAGTGTCTCAGAGTTAGGCAATGTAGGGTGCAAAGTAGAATTTGGAAGTAAAATTGCAAAAATCTATGATACTGATGGTAGATTGATAGGAAAAGGAGATCAAACAAGAAGTACTATGTTTTATCTTGATATGGAAAATGCTTCTTGTCTTGTTGCAAAATTTGATGATGTATGGGTATGGCATACAAGGCTATGTCATGTAAACTTTGATAATCTGATCAATATCAGTAAAATGAAGAAAGTCAGAGGTTTACCTAAACTGAAGAAGCTTGACAATATCATATGCAAACAATGTCAGCTAGGAAAGATGACCAAGTCAAGTTTCAAAAGTAAAACCTATACATCTAAAGAAGTACTTGAGTTAGTCCATACTGACTTATGTGGTCCAATAGAAGTACAAAGCTACAAAGGAGATAAATATATAATGTTGTTTGTTGATGACTATTCCAGGATGATGATTGTTATGTTCTTAAAGCAAAAATTTGATGCTTTTCAAATGTTTAAGTGGTGTCTGGCTAGAGTTGAAAAAGAAATAGGAAAGAGTTTGAAATGCTTGAGATCAGACAGAGGTGGTGAATTCACATCAAATGAATTTGAGACATTTTGCAATAACAAAAGAATCAAGAGACAAACATTAGCTCCTAGAACTCCCCCAAAAAATGGAATTGTTGAGAGAAGAAATAGATCTGTGATTGATTGTGCCAGAACATTAATGATGGAAAAGACTGTTGCTCTAAAATATTGGAGAGAAGCTGTAAGTGTGGCTGTTCATACACTGAACCGAGTACAAGTCAAGAAAGGTACAAGTGCAACACCTTTTGAATTATGGTATGGTCACTCACCCAATTTAAAGCATTTCAAAATATTTGGTTGCAAATGCTTTATCCTTAAATATGCTAGAAATAAAAATTTGGATGCAAAAAGTGATGAAGGCATATTTCTTGGCTACTCCACTAGAAGTAAAGCATATAAGTGTTTAAATACTAACACTGACAAAATTGTAGAAAGTGCAAATGTAAACTTTGATGAGCATGCAGATGTCCAAATTGAAAAACCAAAGAAAATGGATGACTATAGAACCTTTGTGTATTCTTATGAAGGAATGCCTATTGACGAGGGTACTACCAATCAAATTGGGATTCAATAGCAAATTTCAGTCTTAGCCAAGTCACAACTAGTAAATGTCGAGCTGCATTCAGAAGCCGAGTTGCAGAATGAAGAAAATGTTCATTCTGACTTTGAAGTCAATACACATGAAAGAGATGTAGAATTACTTGACAACGAAGTGCATAGTGACCCTGAATCTAAAAGATCAAACATGGAAACAAGGACAAAACCAAGATTATCCAAATATGTGAAGAGGCATCACCCTACTGAACAGATAATTGGTGACAAAGATGCAAGACCAATGACAAGGAATAGACTAAGAAATGAATCATGTCTGCTAAGAAAATTTGAACCTAAGACAGTGTATGATGCATTACAAGATGGTGACTGGTATAAAGCTATGGAAGAAGAGATTGATCAAATAAGGAAGAACAAAACCTAGAGTTTGTTTCCCAGACCAGTTGACAAGAATGTGATTGGCACCAAGTGGGTATTCAAAAACAAGCTAGATGAGAATGGTGAGATTACTAGAAACAAAGCCAAACTAGTATGTAAGGGTTATGCTCAAGAAGAAGGATTAGATTATGGGGAAACATTTTCCCCTATTGCAATAATGGAAGGAGTAAGAACTTTACTTGCATATGTTGCATATAAAAGTTTTAAAGTCTATTAGATGGATGTAAAGTCTGCTTTTCTAAATGGTATATTGGAAGAGGAAGTCTACATTGAAAAACCAGAGGGATTTTTTGATGAGAACAATGGGGATATGGTTTGTAAACTACATAAAGCACTCTATGGTCTAAAACAAGCACCTAGAGCATGGTATGAAAGACTTCACAAGTATCTAGTGCAAATATGATTTGAAAGAACTAATGATAATAGCAACTTGTACATCAAATCAGAAGAAGGTAAGGATATTATTTTATCTCAAATCTTTGTGGATGACATAGTATTTGGAGGAAAGGAAGTGCTTTGCAAAAGCTTTGCTGGCAAAATGAAACATGAGTTTGAGATGTCTATGTTTGGAGAGATCAAATTTTTTGTTGGTTTGTAAGTACATCAACTAAAAAATGGTATATTTATGACATAATTAAAGTACATCAAAGAGATAATTAAAACGTTTAGAATGGAAGACTCCAAACCAGTTAGCACACCAATGGCAACCGGACATAAGCTATAAAAAAATGATGTATAAGCCGAAGTTAATCAAAAAATGTACAGATCCATGATTGGAAAACTACAATATGTTGTACATAACAAACCAGACATAGCATTAGCAGTTGGAATAGTGGCTAGATTCTCTATTAATCCTAAAGAGAATCATCTCATATCAGTAAAAAGAATAATGAGGTATCTCAAAGGAACTGACGATTTTGGCCTATATTATAAAAAAAATGAAAAAGTTTGAGCTCAATGCATACATAGATGCAAATTGGGGAGGTAACATTGATGATAGAAAAAGCACAAGTGGAGGAGCATTATTTTTAGGTAAAAGACTAGTTACTTGGACTAGCAAGAAGCAAACATGTACATCTCAGTCCATTGCAGAATCAAAATATGTGGCAGCAGTAGTCAATTGCACAAACATTGTGTGGCTCACATATCTATTGAAAGGAATGAAAGAAGAAGTAACCAAACCTATGATATTGTATTGTGATAATACAAGTGTTATAAACCTATCCAAGAATCCAGTAATGCATGCAAAAACCAAGCATATTGCAATCAAGTATCACTATGTCAGAGAATTGGTAGAATACAAACAAGTGAAGATGGAGTACATTCACACAAAGGAAAAAACTATAGATATCTTCACCAAACCATTGCCCAAGGATGCTTTTGAATATCTTAGAGGCAAGTTGGGGGTAATGCCCCTAACTCAAGTAGTTTAAAGCAACAAAGAAGCTACCCTGCATCAACAGGAACAAATCATTGAAATATGACAAGAATGATGCAGAGGATGATAGTAGGAGCAGAAACTCCAAATCAGTCACAAGCATGGTGATAGAGGGAGAAAACATGAGATGCAAAGCTTATATTTCGCATGTTAAAAATGTTACATCTTTGGCATTTATGTCAAAGAGGGAGATATATTCAGAAAATTGATCATCAATACAAAGTAAGAGGGAGATATATATGAAAGAGGGAGATTTATGAGAAACTGAAAGGTAAAGATATGGAGATATATGAGATCAGTAGTAAAGGATGCAGCAGTCAAGAAGGAAGCAAAATGTAGCAAAAAACGTATATAATTTTGGTGGTAACAAAGTTGATCAAGTGATTAGTTTGGTTTTCCATCAATGCCAAAGAGGGAGATTTTTGGAAATGATTGCCAAAGAGGGAGATTGTTGGAAATGATTTAAAAGCTCATGAATGAAGAGTAATAGAACTGGTAAAGAATGTTTTCAATCATTGTTTTATCATTGATGTCAAACTTGCTACTTGCAGGAATGACAATTGCTTTAGTGATCCAAATACTATAAGTTGGTTGATTGACAAGGAGGTGGCAATCAATAAGATGTAACTAGAGTACCTAGAGAAAGGTTGAAGTTATGATGTTGTAATGAAGTCTAAGGATCAGCTAAGCCATTAATGAAATAGTGTATTCATGACAATACTCTAAGACACAAAGGATGGACACACCAAGACATATCAAAGATGTAAGGTTTAGCTAAGTCATTTGTAAAGCCTAACTAAGTTCATTAGAAAGAGTCGAGAAAGCTAGTTAGTGTCGAATAGATTCTCAGTTGAAGCTGAGCAAAGTTCAACTTAGTGTGTGTTGAGTGATCTTCAAGTGTCGAGCAGTCCTCAGGTGTCGAGTGAAGATCAGGTGTCAAGTAAGTTTTCAAGTGTCGAGCAAGATATAAGTGCCGAGAGATATTGAACTGTCGAATGAATTTCAAAAGTCAAGTTTCACAAAATTTCTTCAGGTTTCGAGCATCAGTAAATCAATAATGCCAAGTTGCTGCATTATTTTGAAAATCGAAGATTTGCTAGATCTGAGCCGACATGGTAGTTATCTAAAATTTTGTGAATCAGATAGAAGATAAGAATGATGAGCTGGTGGCATAGAACACTATGTAAAATGTTTTTAGAAAATACAAATTGGATTCTAGATGAAGTTTCTAGATAAGAGCAAGATATGGGATAGATACATTGTATCTTACCTAATCCATTGAAACCCTAAAGTTGGAGAGGGAGAATCGAGCAGGAAAGATATTCCAGATTTCTATTTAAGGAGTCATAAGACCACGAAGCAAAGAGAGGTGGTCAAGCATAAAAGCATGAAGTGTTAAAGAAGGTGTTAAGGTGGAAGAGAGCACATATACTCTGCTTCGATTGGTGACCATAGATATGATTGCATTGGTATGATGAGTAAGAAGACTCAAGGTGACGAAGCTTGAGATGACAAGCTTACAAAGCTGTAGTGATTAAAGCCAAGCAAAGGATTAAACCAAAGTGTGATCTATAATCTGTAAGATATTTTGTAAGTTGTATCAGATCAAAAGTCATTATTGTTACTCTCTAGCAATTGTAGCAGTTAAAATAAATCCTATGGAGTTAGGTTGGTTTAATAGTCATGTTGTAAATCCTTTAATAGGGTGACATTCCAAGTGAATGTTCCAAAGTCCTTTAACCAAGCCCATTCCTAACAGTATGGGGAAATCCTCTAACAAGGTCACATTTAACAATGTGTTGTAGCCTTTAACAAGGTAGGCCTTTAACAAGGTAGACCATTAGAAGTGGTTGAAATCAATTACGCAGTTAATTTTGTGGGTATCATCCCCACTCTAGTTTTACCTTCTTATTCCTGGAGGGTTTCTAGGTTATCAAACTCTTAGTGTTATGATGTGATGCATGTTTACTTTTCATGATTGTTTAATGTTCAATTGCATGCATGATAATTTCAGTTATGCACCATTAAGGATTTGTAGAAAAAGCATTATTAGGGCATTTGGACCTTGAATAACTGATTCACCCCCCCCCCCCCCCCCCTCTAAGTTATTCTAAAGAATTATAACATGTCCTTCACATCCTTCACAGGATGCTTCTACCCATGATCCCTAGGAATTTTTCTGCTAGGGGTGATGGAGGAAGGCGAGTTTTTTCTCGGTTGGGTGGCTTTCTTATCAGCGAAAGAAATCATGTCATCCTCAGAGCTAAAGCATTGAATGTCATCCAAGTCTAAAGAGAAGCTAAAGATTCTAGAGGTCACATTCTCAGTCTGAGGGGGAGCCTTGCTAATAGACTAGGCCTTAAAATGCTCATAAATAAGCAACAGGAGCCCCTCATGCAATGCCGGGTTATCAGTAGGTTTCTTTTTGAAGCTAACCACCACCTTGCTCAAAGAAGTTAACAAGTAAAAAGGGAAAGAAATTTTATGGCTGCACTGAAAATGATTCAAAAGAACAAAGTGGTGGGTACGAGCCCTATCAAACCTAGGGTCCAAAGTAATATACTCTATAATAGCTCTCAGAACATACCTCTAAAGTTTCTTCATGGTATCAGGAACATAATACATGTCAATCTTCTTCAGGGCTTTCAGTTCCTTCTCGTCCTTTACAAAATCCCACACAGCATTAGCTGAGAGCTTCTTGTCCCTAAAAAACTTAAAACCCTCAATCGAGATTTCAGTAATGGTCAAAATAACCTCCTCACTGATCATGTAAGAAACCCCATTCACCTTCACTCTACAATCCTTCCATGACCCAATCATACTATTGGTCACCTCCTGATCAAAGCCATGCAATTTCATTATGTATCTAGTAATCCCACCCAGATCCAACTACTCCCAAACTTTATCCCTACTCTTCCACTTCTCAGTTTCACCCATTGGCTCTTTTCTACACCTTTTGCTAACCATATTTGCACTTTGCACACCCTCAATTCTCATATGCACCTCGCACTGCAATAGATTGGAACCCTTTCCCTTTGATCCATTCATACTCATAATTGTGTATTGATCCTCTTCGTACATCCTTGGATCTTTTCTAGATCAATCAAGCTTTTAACATCTGCTAGCAAAGTATTTGTAGGATGCCATGTCATAATTTGGCTTGCGCTAACCCCTATATTTGCAAACTTGTCAGCAATCAGGTTAGCTTCCCAGAAAATATGAGTGACATGGACTCTACTGAATTTGGCAAGTGTCTCATGAGTCTCGTCAATTAGATTCGCAATCAACCATGATGGCTGAGAGTTTCCATTAATACATTTAATAATGTTGTTCAAATCCCCTTCTAGCCAAAGATTAGTAACTCCAATTTTAAAAGCCAGTTTGACAACATTACACGCAGCATTCGCTTTCACAAAGTGGTTGGTTTGATAACCTAGCAGGAGGGAAAAAGCCACAATACCATCTCCACTTTCATTCCTTATTATGCCTCCACTTCTCGAGGAGCCAGGATTACCTTTGGACACTCCATCAAAGTTGGCTTTATGTCAACCTTCCAGTGGGAGAAGTCATTTGGCTTCCTATCTTTTCATCTTTCTATCTTTTGCCTTCTCCTTATTTCTACCACCTAATTCAATATCTCCACCTTTCCTTATTGAATAGTTTTCCTTAATGTTAGCAAATTTTTTTTTTCCTATCACTTTAGCCAGCTCCTCTTTATCTCTGAAGATTCTATTATTTCTCTCATTCCAGATGCTCCAACAAAAATGAGGCAGAATCCAGTTACGTAATTCCTAAAGATGAGACCTATTGAACATACATTTCTATTAACAAAAGAGGTCCAGGAGGTTGGAAGGCACACACTAGCTGAAGCCTAGGTCCTGGGTGAGGAAGACCCAAACCTCCCTAGAGAAAGAGTAATGAATGAACAAATGATTGCTAGTCTCCTTCTAATATTTACATAACACACATCTACTAGGCATAATATAACCTCTTTTAATGAGGTTATCATGGGTAAGGATTTTCTCTCGAAGAGCCAGCCAGTAGAACATATTAATTTTTGGAATGAGGCCAAGAATCCAAGCCCTCGACCAAGGTGGAATCTCTTTTAATCTCCAAAGGGTTGAGTACCTAGAGGTAGTAGTATATTGCCCATTAGCATTATCTCCCTAGACCAACTCATCCCTTTTGTTATTTAGGGCTATAGAATTAAGCATAATCATAATAGGGATAAGATCTACAGAGATGACAGAAAGGTCTATCCATCATTGGTCATTCCTGTAGTTACTAACTTTCTTCCAAAAAGGTTGATGCGGTCATTCATCCAAACCTCATAGCTGGGGTTGTTCATAAGGGGGCCCTAAATGAGCTAGCTATCAGACTAGAACTGGATATCCTCCCCATTTCCCAGTTTCCAAGATACTCTAGAATTAGCCAGATCCCTGGCTTTTAAAAAACCATTCCAAACAACGGACCCTCTTGGAATATCTTTGCTGAAGAGGGTAAATTGTTTAGAGGGTCTCTTAATATACTTGTTTTCCATAATGTCTCTCCATTCCCCTATGTTGCTGAAGATACACCATATTTGATTTTCCAGTAGAGCCTTGTTGAGGTGAGTTAGCTTCCTGGTGCCTAGACCCCCATATTTCTTAGGGAGGCAAACTTTCTCCCAAGAAACAAGAGGATACCTTTTATTCTTTTCAGCCCCTATCCATAAGAAGTCTCTCTGAATTTTTTCCATTCTCTCAGCAAATTTCACAAGGATCACAAAGAGGCTCAAAGCATAGACAAACAAGTTTTGAAGGGTGGATTTCACTAGTTGGCATTTTCCAACTTGGCTAAGAGAGGCCCCTTTCCAACCAACTAGCTTCTTATTAAATCTATCCATAATGTCATTCCAGAAAGAATCAGGAGGGTTCGTGCCCAAAGGAAGCCCAAGATAGGTAGAGGGAAGCTTCCCCACACTACATCCCAGAATTCTAAAGATTTTCTTCTGTCTGTCCTCAGGGGTGTTGATAAAAAAAACACAGCTCTTATCCCAGTTGATGAGCTGCCCCAACCCTCTGGAGTAGATATCCAAGATGTCCCTCATAGCCTTAGCCTCTTTAACAGAAGCCTCCCTCCCATTATTGTATCATCAACAAATTGCTAATGTGAAAAAGGCACACTTTTAGAAGAAGGTTTAAAACCTTTGATTCCCAACCTTCTTATTCTTCTCTATAAGTATGCCTAAGCATTCTACCAAGATAATGAAGAGAATTGGCGAAAGAGGATCCCCATGACGAAGGCCATGGGATGGTTTGAAAAAATTAGAGGGAGATCCGTTAACTAAAACTATGAGAGAGGGAGTAGACACCAACTAAGAAATCCACTTACAAGATTTGTCATCAAACCCAAAAGCCTTCAGCACCCTATCCAGGAAAGACCAGTTGACCCTATCATAGGCTTTAGAAAGGTCCAATTTAAGTAACATCCCTTCCCTTTTTCTAGCTTCCATAGAGTGAATCACTTCATGCACCATCGTTATGGAGTCTAAAATTTGTCTGCCTGGGACAAAGCCAGTTTGCTAATGAGAAATATTCAAAGGGAGGAGTTTGAGAAATCTAGAAGTAAGAACCTTTGAAATGATCTTGTAGAAAGAATTGCAAAGACTAATAGGTTTAAACTTGTCCAAGGAATTGGCACCAGAAGTTTTAGGAATGAGAACTAAAAAAGTGGAGTTTATCTCCTTAAGTATGCTTCTTGCCCCAAAGAATTCTTGAACAGCCTGCACCACATCCTTCATCAAAACATGCCAAAACAACTAGAAAAAGAAAGACGGGAAGCCATCAGGGCGAGGGGATTTATTAGCCGATAGAGAAAAGAGAGCTTCTTTATTTTTTGACTTAGAGGGAATGGCTTGAAGTAGATTATTATGGTGAGGAAGGATGACCTTAGGGATACAAGAGACAATGTCATCCTAATCCACTTTGGAAAGAAAAGGATCCCAAGACAATAGGTAAGAGAAGAAAGAAATAGCCTCAATTGATATTTCCTCATCCTTGGTCAGCAATCCCTATCCTTTCTTTAAACTTGTGATTCTACTATTTGCACGATGCTTAAGAGTAGTGAGATGAAAAGACTTTGTATTCTAATCTCCCTCTTTGAGCCAGTTTACCCTTGATCTTTGTCTCCAAAACTTTTCCTCTTTACTAATAATATTGTGTAAATCTAAAAGGATAGACAACTCAACCTCCCTGTTTAACTTGTCATATCCATCCTCCTAAATAGAGGTTTGAATAGCAAAAAGATTGTCGGTTAGGACTTCCTTCTTAAAGAAAATGTGGTCAAAATCAGACTTGTTCCAAGCTTTAACCATCCTTTTAACATTGCTTAGTTTTCTTGCTACCTTGAACATAATTGTGCCTTCCACATCAATACTCCACCAGAGCTTAATCTTGTCTAAAAGGTCAGGGTGGGAGGTCCACATTTTTTTGAAACAAAAAGGGGGATGCCTTTTGGGACCTATAGGAATGACCAAAAGGGAGATAGGGGAGTGGTCAGAACCCACTCTGGGAAAAATAGTTAATTTACAAGAGGAGGTCTTCAACCAATCAAGATCGATAAGAGCTCTGTCCAGTCTTACCTAAATACAATCCTGACCAATGCATTTATTTGACCAAGTAAAGGCACCTCCCATGAGGTCCAGATCCAGAAAAGCCAGACCATTTATGAAGTTTGCAAGGTCAATTTTACTTTCCCAATTCGGAGGCAGACCTCCCTTCTTCTCCTCATCCATTAGCAGAGTATTAAAGTCACCCATATTAATTCCTTTCTTTAAATTGCTATTCTACACTAGACTATGAGCTCTGGTCTAGTAATTCTTTCTTTCTCTCTTATTGTTAGGAGCATATAAGTTCATCAAGAACTAGCTAACATTGGAAGGGATATGAAAGACATTACACAAAAGAATATTACCATCATTGTAGGCCACTTCAATTCTAAAATTTTTGGTATTAAAAAGGGTCAACAGACCCCCTGAGGCACCATCAAAATCTGAAGCATCCCCACTCATCAAGTTGCTAAACTTAATCTTTCCCAAAAAATCCTTTTTCATCTTAGTTTCCTAGATCATCAAGATGTCTAGTCTCTAATCTCTGATCAGGTTCCTAATAATTTCTTGTTTATGGGCTCCATTAAGGCCCCTTATATTCCATGATATGATCTTCATGATTAATTCTTGGAACACTCCTGAAGAGTTCTTTGGCACCCATTCGCCAAGCTTCTTCTAGTCTCCTCCTCTTTGGCTACCTTCTTAGATTTTTTTCCTCTTCTAGCTGCTAAGCCCACATCTGATTTGCAGCTACTTCTAGTCTCCATTGGAGAGGCTTGAGAAGGTCCTCTAACATTTTTCTTCTTGGGCTTTAGGGAATTAAGAACTCCAATCTTCATGCAAAAATTCAACAACCTAGAAGTCTTGAGAGCAGACATTGGGTTGGATAGCGCAAACTCCCACTGGTCCAATTCCTTAACCAAAACATCCAACTTTCCTGTGCTGGTCCCTCCAGCTAAAGAGGAAACAAGATTTTCCTCTGGGTCTTGATAGATGATAATATCCCTGTTATCTCTATTATTCTCCACCTCTAAGGGAGCCTGGACCAACCTACTCTCAGAAAGTGGAGACCTTATTAGCACCCCCACCTGAGCATCCTACAGAGGGGCTTTCTTACCATCCTCAACTCCAGAAACCAACCTTCCCTCAACTAGAGCACCCTCAGTCAGTTGGGGAGGAACAATAGTTTGCTTCTCCCTAATGACAAGAGAGGAGGTCAGGGCAGTCTTTGACAACTCAGCCTGAGGGCCTGCCATATCAACTGTGCCTTAAGGCAAAGTAGAATCAGAAGGATGTGATTGATTTACCTTCTTTGAGTCATCTGCCACCTTTAAATTCGCTGATAGCAGCCCCTGCTATCCTTGGATGGAGGTCTTTTTTCTCCAAACTTTCTTGACCCTTACATGAGAAGCCATAGAGGGATTCTTCTTCTTAATTAACTTTGCTTTCGGGCATTGAAAAGCCTTATGGCCTATCTTAAAACAATGATAACATCCAAATGGGACACTCTCATAATCCAACTACTGAATATGAGTGCCAAGTTTGGACTAAAAGCACACCACTTTAGGCATATCATCCCCTTCCCTAACACCTATACAGATCCTTGCATAGGTTAGCATACTCTTAAAAGCAGTAGTTGGGTCTATGGAGAGAAGCTCTCCAAAAGAACTGGCCACACCCATAAACACATCCTCACTCCAGAATTCCAAGGACAACTCTGGGAGTCTAACCCATACTGGAGCTTGCTGAAAGAAAGATTCATTTAAATCCAATTTAGAGGACCATTTTTGTAGCACTAGGGTAGCCCTTCCAATGGTTCAAGGTCCTTTACACAAGATGTCATCCATATCCTCTTTACAAGTGAATTCAAAAGAAAGAAATCCCTTTTCCATTGCAGTAACACTAACCTACTCTTTCAGGCTCCATTTCTTCATTATAAAAGACTAGACAACATCAATGTTTGGTCTCTAACCCATAAACTTCCCCACCAGAGTGGCATCCATCGAAGCTATGCTATGATCAACAATTTCATC
The DNA here is from genome assembly GCA_028749045.1 of Cupressus sempervirens. Classification (NCBI taxonomy): domain Eukaryota; kingdom Viridiplantae; phylum Streptophyta; class Pinopsida; order Cupressales; family Cupressaceae; genus Cupressus; species Cupressus sempervirens. Next base: position 96,500,469 of record CM053792.1, read on the forward strand.
TAGAATAAAAATCGTGCATGATCCCTTTTCTAAACTAGACACAACCTTAACCAGAGGGAAAGAGGACTTACCTAAAGGCTTAACACCAAAGAGTGAAACCCATTTCACTGGGAGATTCCCTGGTCTGTCCTCCTTGGATAGCGATTCTGGCACATGTTGGGTGCCACCTGCCCCATGTGGGGCCCTATCCCCAAAAACCTCCTCTCCATAGTCAGCATGGATACCATCCTGCTTGCCAGGATTCTGAGATCCACCTCCTTGAGATTTCCCGCCCAGTGCCAGGTTTGAAATTTGAACAACTCTTCGATCTCTCCCCTTCCCGCTCCCAAGTTTGCATCCCTTACCTCCATCTTCATGTGGGTCCCCATCCTCAGACTTCACCTCTCTGCAGTCAGCTTGGATTCCATCCTACATGCCTAGGATCTGAGATCCATCTCCCCGAAGTTTCTCGCTCGGTGCTACGTTTGAAATTTGAACATGCACTTCTTGTTTGCTTCCCTGCCCTCTACCTTGCCCTCTCTCCTTCATTTTTGTTTCTAAATACAATATTTTACAAATGAATGGCAAATTGTTACAACCGTAATGTATTCTTGTTATGAATTTTGTAGTATCTAATGAAGTTTTTCTTGTGCAATAATGACGTTATTTGTGTTTGCCTTTGGTTTCTTGATTGTAGGACCTCAAAGATTATAAAATTGAAGCCACTACTCCTTATGCATGGTTGCATCTTCAATACCATACATGTTGTAGTTTAAAATATAGCTACTTGTCCATTGCTTTAATCAGCTTTCAATCCTTGAAAGTTCTCCTATCAAATCATCTTCTTGCTAGGTCAATGTTTTGTTGGGTGAAATGTGTGATTAAGAACAAAAATTAGAAAAAATGATGAATTTTCACTTAAAAGCTATAGCTAGCCATTTTTGGAGAAATTCTAGAATCCCAACTCTAGACTTGGGAGTTTGTTCCTAAGAGTCATGAGTGTTAGCCCAAATATTTAACAAGACTCTTCTCACAAGCTTGGTTGACTCAGGATGGTCAAGAAAAAGGTTCGTGAGTTCACTGCCCTACAAAATTCTTGATGAATCTTCAATTTATGATATATCGTATGGATAACCATTACATACCCCTTAATTACATCACCATCATCAATAAGAAGTAATTAGTAGGTTGGGTCCATATCACATAGGATTAAGAGCACAACTAAGCATATGAATAAGGCTTGAAATTTCTTCAATAGAATTATAATCTTGGATCCTCATCATGAATTGTTTGCCTTTAGTTAGCCATTTATAGTAGAGAATAAGTTTTTTTTTATGAGAGCCATCCACAATAATTACAAAACAACTGCAACACACGAAAATGCATTTAGACCTTGGATAAAAATAACAAAAGAATTTTTTTATTTTTTTCAAAAAAGACAAGTTAGGGACTAATAATAAGAGGACATGAGGATGGGACCTATAGAAGGGTAAGCCACATGATTGATGAATGAATGAAAAATTTAATCCTTATGCACTCAAAAAAAAATTATACTATTAGTCTTAGCAATCAATTTTTTGTGAGAAAATCAAGGAAAAACTAGTAAAGAATTTCATAGCTGACTAAATAGAATTGTAAGAGTCATGTATATCAAAGAGCATTGGAGATTATAGCAGATATAATGTGCCCTATTTCATGAAGCAAAAGTTTTTGATGCTACCAGGCTATAAACAAAACACCTAATTGGAGAGTGCATAAGCTTCCTTCTAAAATGCTTATCTTATTGTAATAAAATTAGATTAAAAAATGTAAAATGTTAATTAGACATGTATAAGCTAAGAACAAAGGCAACGTAAATAAATAGAAATAATTTAAAGACAATTTTTGAAAGCAAAAATAACTTAAACATTTGGAATAAAGAATGTGGAGTTTAAAAGCATAAAGAATAAAGTGCACTCCTATTTAAATTATAATAATTATAGGAGGAAACAAGAAGTATTTCATACTAATAATTTAATCAATTTTAAACATTTTTATATTGTAACATTTATGTTTTGAAATTTATAAAATAGATCTCTCTTATAATACTCTTTTCATGATTCACCACCAATTTTAGGAATGAATCTCTTTTTTATTGATTTTTTTTTTTTTTTTTTTTTTTTTGGATCGATAAACGGTCAACGCCTTGGATCATATATTAAATAAAGATAAAAACAAGCTACAAAGAGTTACTCCATTCAAATGGACACTGGTAGGAAAGAACGGAGAAGAAAACCTCCAATCTTGCCCAGGACTAATGTCCTATATTATTACATTTCCATAGGGGCATACCTCGGATCTCATAAGTAACATGAATTTACATAAAATTATATAAGAATTACATAAAAATCACATGGGCATTCCCATGGAAATCTGTCTCTGATTAGTATCCTTCTGTCTAAAGTGGAAGATCCAATGTCAAAAACCTGTCTAGAGAATCTTACTTCAAGAAACAAGGATTGTTAGTAGAACAAAGAAAAATTTCAATAAAAACCATAATAAAAACATATATATTACTAATAAAACCTTGTATTTTTTTTTTTTTTTTTTAATTTTATTTTTTTAATTTATCATTCTACTAATCATGATTTATCATAGTTTATTAATCATATTTATAAATTATTTAACCCTTTTCTTAAGCTAAGTTGAGATATTGATCTAACATGAGTGTTCTATGATCACCGAGCTAAGACAAATGTCATTACTCTTAAATCCCTTATAAGTCACGGTTCGATCTTAATGTCTACCTTTGAGTCTACACATTAACCTACTTCTACCTTATATACCTTCCTAACTGTAAATTATAAATGAGAATCCAGCCCCTCAGAGCTATTGACACAGTCAAAATTGATCTTTATGTAATGGATTGAATATAATTCCTTGTCACTAGGCTATTCCCTTAATATATTATAATCAATTCTATTTACTGAGGAGATCTTACTGCTAATCTCCAATTCTTATGGAGTTATTATTATCAATTTGGAACCAAGATAGAGTAACAATCAAAGAAGGAAGCCCGAGTAATCACATTGTTAAAATATAAATTAATGCAACCCAAAAATTATTTATATTAAAATTATCTAAACTTTCAAATATTATAATATTCCTAATACATCTTCAAACCTTATTAATAATTAACGAAACATCCCTACTAATACATCTAGTCAAAGCTGGTAACATGATTTCTATAGCATTGTATACCAGCCCGACACCCTTGAATCTAATAAGGAACAAAAACCAGAATCTTGAGCAAAGGAAATATCATATAATGACACTTTTGAAGTGATTCTAGGACACACCATCAAGGTTCCCATCTATACTAGTAACGATCAAATTCCTTTGTAACTTAAAAGAAAAATACCATTTCTTGAAGACACATCCCATATCTGAAATTCAACTACCGCTCACAGAGCAATCCCTAAATTGATAACGTTCTAATCAGTCACTATATTCTTAAATCTCTTCCTTAAATTATCTAATTAAGCAGGGCTACAAATCTAATCCCTTCAAAACACCAAAACCATATGGAAATATATTTCTATTATCAAATTTACATTTCATTACAATGATGTCACAGATTTACAGTACCATACTAATTACAATACCATTCTATACTGTCAAAGATTTACAGAATAGAACAATATATTGCTATAACAGAGATCAACAAACACCCTGTATTATACGGATATAAGAACTCTATACAAACTGTAAGCATACTATAAGAGCCCTTATATCTAGGGACAAAACAACAGTCTAATGCTGGAGTCCAAAAATTGTGAACAGATTCTACTATTTCCATGAAACCATAATCAACTCTGGGACAGAGTCTGGATCATCCATGACCATATTAGGAGGAAGCACATAATCAACTCTTAGTCTGCTCAATTTTTTCATGTTGAGAATGCAGAATTCCAAGGCATTGAGGTCATTGAATACTACTCTCAAGCTCACATGAGCTTTAAACATCTTGATGTACTTGACTACCCACTCCATATTCTCTGCTACCCTAATTCCACACCATCCCAGAAGGAAATTGACACTTGCTTCCATTCGTGGCCAAGCCCTAAAAAAGGCTAGATTATCCCTAACCGTAAAACACTGACGTCGAGGGGTCGTCCTTAACTCCTCCACACCCAAGGGGAGGCCCATGTATTTCTCAGGGTAAGGGATTCTACCCTTGTCATCAATACTAAAAACTGCCTTCTCTAACCCTCGTCTCCATATAGGGTTGAAAATGTCTACACAAAGCCTAACAATCTCTTCTCTATCAATCTTCGCCCTCATCATTACCCCAATTAATGATCCAATTATCAAACTGTTGGTTCTCTAGGACACCCTATAGTCAAACACATCCTCCCCTATCACCCTATTCACAGAAAAATGCGTCATATCATCTGCATTTCTCAGGAGACGACTCCATCTCTTCGGTGTTGCCTTCGTGAGAAAGGCCATCGTCCTGTTCTCTGTCCTATGGTAGACATTAACATTAGATTCCATCATGACAACAGGAAAACACATAGAGGTGGTAATCAAAGACTATCACTCTCAATCAATGATCCCTCTCAACATACATTTTCATTTAACAAAGGAAAACCATCATGATTCGACCTCTCCTATGTGTCCTTTAATCAAAGGCTTCAATTTGGCAATGACCTCAACCACTCACACTTAGCATTGAGTATCTAATCACATATTGCAGAGCCTTAACTTTATGAGCCAAGTGGCATATTCTGAACCCTCTCCATCCTAATCTTATAATCATAACTTATTATGATATCTTCCAAGGACCTAAGTTAGTAATAATAACAATTAACAAGATCTTGAGCTGGATGACAGCTGGAAAGCACGAAACAGCTAGACCAAAGAAATGGTAAGTTAGGATAAAGATCAATTTGATTAATCTCTATACCTTAATACTTTAGATAAGCCTTATGTGATTCATACTGAGTGTAGTCTCTATACTAAATCAGTCTGTCACCACAGAATATGAAAAAGGTTCCTAAGGAGGAACAATTATGAAAGAAATCGGGTTTTCTCCTCCGTAACTACAATAGGAACACTAATCTAGGAGACTTTGAATGGAAAAATCTCTGGTTATTAGTGTAAATAGCAATAAAGCTACATACTAATAGTATCTTTATTAATATAGGTTAATTAAGTACTGATGATAAGGGTTTAAAAGATAAACTTTCAAATATATCTTTTTTTTATCCTCCTTTCTGTCAATTTCTTTCATATTTTATTATTAGATATTATATTTAAATATATATAATTTTAAGTATTTTCAAATATAAATATTGGATATATCTAAGAATAATTAAATCTATATATACAAATATATATATATATATAAAACTTATGCATATGCATACTTAAGTATGTATGCATTTATATATATATATATATAAAAGAATAAATGAATGAAAAAATAAGAAAAACTCTCTAGGAAACTACAACGGGGGAGGAGGCTCAGAGTTGTATATCAAGAGCGATTCTCCATCAGCACCCCTATTGGTAAGTTCGTCAGCCAACTTATTGCCTTCTCGATAAATGTCTTTGAATAGGACATTTTCAAAAATTTCCAATAATAGCAACACTTCTTGGAGTTTAGAATTCAAGGCCCAATTAGGAGTCTTTTTTTTCCTAATGGCATTCAAGACTATTTGAGAGTCGCCTTCTATGACGATTTTAGATAGACCTAAATTATGATAAAGTTGCAGACCTTTCTCCAACGCTTCAAATTTTGCCATATTATTTGAAATCGGAGGAAGAGGAGATGCTAACTTTGCTATCCACCGACTATCTTCATCATTGATGATACAACAAACACCAGCTATACCGGGGTTCCCTCTTGTAGTACCATCAAAATTTATTTTATGCCATCCTGGAGGAGGAGGAACCCATTTGCAGTTGGCCCTTGCCTCCTTATTGCTGGCTGCATAAACCAGTGGAGGGTTGATCAGATTGGTCCATTGTTTCTTCATCATTGCATCCCAAAAAGAGAAAGAACCTTCTTCATGAGAGGATTTCCTTAGATAAGAATTCATAACTTCTGTAATAGATACTTGGAGTTTTATCAGAAAACTATCTAGATTTCACTCTTTATTTTTGAAAATATGATGATTCCTTTCTTTCCATAGTTCCCAAACCACTATGGATGGGAAAATATTCCAAAGTTTTCTATATACCCCACGAACCAAATGTGTAGGCCAGGAACAAAGGAGCCCCTTAAGGGAATTTTGAAAAGGGGTTGACCACTTAAGTCTGTATTTAATCCATTCCCAGCAATTTTGAACGAAAGGACAATTTAGGAAGAGATGGTCTACATCTTCATTGCTTTGTTTACACATGACACAACAGTTAGGGCCCATGATACCAAATCTAGCTAATCTGTCCATGGTCAGAGCTCTGTTTTGAAGGGCAATCCATAAAAAGAAACCCGCCTTCGGTAGACATCTAGGATCCCAACATAATTTTAAAGGGATCTCCACATAGTTCCACCGTTGTGATTGAATAATAGATAGATACCCAAACTTCACACTGTAATAACCATCCTTTGAACCAGCACAGATGAGGTTATCCGACCTTTTAGATTGTTTGATTTTCCTATTTGAGATGATCTTTTCAAAGGCTACAGCTGAATCCAAATCAAAATCTGAATCCTTGATAGAGCGCCATCTCCATCGCAATTCCCCATCCACCATCTCTTTAACTTTATAATCTTTAACCTTATTGCCCCATAATGTTTTTAACTTAGAAATAAGGTTCTTTAGGTTAGGGGATGAATGGATGGGAGGTAGCCCATCCCAAGAATCTTCCTAGAACAAGGCTTTATTCCCTGCCAACACATCCCAAGTTAGACATTTGCTAATAATTCCCCGGCATTTTGACATGAAATTCCAACACACCGACCCTTTGGGCAATTTTTCCATCCTGAACACCGATTCTGGGTCTGTTGGGTCTAGATATTTATAATATAATATTTTGGCCCATTTTTGTTCATTTTCTTGATATAACCTCCATACTAGTTTAGCTCCTAAAGCCTCATTTTGCCATTGTGGTTTCTTAATGCCTAAACCCCCCCACTCCTTGGGTTTGCATAAATTGTCCCACTTAATGAGAGAAAGTTTCTTGTCACTTTCCTTATCCTTCCATAGGAAATTTCTAAGTTTTGATTCAAAATTCTTGGACATCCAATTATTGAGAGGAAGACATGTCATGGGAAAAATTGGAGTGGCTGATAGGACTGTTCGGATCTTGGTGATCTTCCCAGCCTTAGAGAGCCACTTATTCTTCCAGCTACCAATCCGCTTATCCACCTTATCGATCGTATCAATCCAAACTTTGGTGTACCTCGAATTCTTCTCCAAGGAGATACCTAAATATTTGCATGGGAACTTTCCTTTATTGTAACCCATAATTCTGCATATTCTATTTTCCATATCAAGAGTGGTATTCAAAAAGAAAATTTTGGATTTTTCTTTGTTAACCTTCTGACCTGAAGCATTCATATATTGCTGAAGTATGCTTTTAAAACCCAAAACCTCTTGGATAGAGCTCTTGCCAGGTAAAATGGTATAGTCTGCATACTATTGATGTGTAATATAAGGAAGATTCCTGGTAACTGAGATACTGGAGATCCTTCTTTCCTTATAAGCGAAGGAGACTACTCTCCCGAAAGCTTCAGCCATTAGAATGAAGAGAGAGGGAGATAGTGGATCTCCCTGTCTAATACCCCTGGAGATATAGAAAAAACCTTTAGGCATCCCATTAATGAGAACTAAAATCCTCGGGGGTGAAATAAACTTGAATATTAGGTTTACCCATTGTTGCGAAAAGCCAAACGCTTCTAAGACTTTACAGAGAAAACACCAATCAACCATATCATAAGCCTTTTGTATATCTAACTTCATAAGCATACATGCTTCTTTATCTATGGAAGCTGAGTGGATGACTTCCTGAATAATGATTATACCATCCAAAATAGATCTTCCTGGAACAAAACTTGTCTGTTCTTCAGAAATCAATTTCTACATGATGACCTTGATTCTATTGGCTATAACTTTTGAAAATATTTTATATATAGTATTGCAAAGAGCTATAGGCCGAAAGTCTCGAGGATGATCCGAACAATCCTTCTTGGGGATAAGAGTAAAGAAGAAATAGTTGATTTCAGCTGGCAAGGATCCACCATTCCTTGATGTTTCAATTGCTCTCCATAAATCTTCCCCTAGAATATCCCAACATTTTTGAAAAAAGAAGGCTTGAAACCTGTCAGGGCTTGGAGATTTATCTAGACTCATATTAAAGACCACTATCCTTACCTCTTCTAGAGTTATTGGTCTATTTAGGATTTTGTTGTCTTCTACAGTGACCAGTTTTGGAATAAATTTGAGCATTCGGGACTGTGCCTCCCTATTAGACCCTTCATAATTATTAAGTAAATTCTTAAAATGAGAGACTATTGTGTCTACTATTTCAAGTGGGTTTTCTGTACGTAAACCCTGCGGAGTTGAGATACTAGTGATTTTCTTTAGAGATTGGTTCTGTATAGTTGAATTATTAAAAAAATTTGTATTTCGATCTCCCTCATCCAACCATTTCTCTCTAGATTTTTGTCTCCAGAAGGTTTCTTCTTTGGATAAGATAGCTTGCTGTTTCATGAGGAGTTCTTTTTCTAAAGTGTATTTCTCATAATTCATACCATATTTTATAATTTCCTGATTTAGATTTGCCAGTATTTCTTCAGTTTCCAATTTTTCTTTAAAAATATTGTTGAAGTGTTCTCTGTTCCACCTCAAAATATTTTCTTTCAGCAATTTAAGTTTGGAAACGAACACGAACATTTTGGACCCAGCGAATTTTGCTTGAGTCCACCATGTCTTAACCAATTCCAGAAATCTCAGATCTTGAAACCACATCTTCTCACACTTAAAAGGATTTCTAGGAGGTTTAGATGGTTCTGAAATCTCTAAACAAATAGGGAAATGATCTGATCCTGCGAAAGGCAGAATGGAGGATTGAAAATCCTTATTGTAAGAAGAGAGATTACCTACAATAAAGAATCTATCTAACTTTTCCGCGATGTAATCCTTATCCTTCCTTCTATTATTCCACGTAAATATTCCATTACTTGATGGGATTTCAAATAGCCTAAGTTTATCAATCCAGATTTTGAATTCTATAGATGCAAGTGACAGGTGTTTAGTTCCCCCTACTTTCTCATCTAAACTCAGAATCATATTAAAATCACCTCCTAATATAATCGGACTATCTTTGTGCTTTGAAATAACTGTACTTAATTCGTCCCAAACATTTTTTTTCCTTATTATGTTGTTAGGACCATACACATTGATAAGAATGAATTTCATGTTTGATTTTAGACTCTATATACTGACACACAGCCAATTATTATTATTTACTAGATAAGTTAGAGTTACTTTCCTTGAGTTCCAAATAATTCCTAAGCCACCCGAAGCACCCATTGCCTCTATAAAGATTGAATCCCATAGTCCCCACGTTTTGCTGAGTTTAGCTCCTTCTATCTTATTAAGTTTTGTCTCTTGAATTAAAATTATTTATGAGTTAAAGTTTTTTAAATATTGTTTGATTAACCTTTTTTTACTAGGGGCATTAAGGCCCCTAGCATTCCAAGATGTTATCTTCATACTGCCTTAGGAAGGCACTTCCCCTTCCTCATGTTGAGAAGCTCATCAATTTTCCTCTGTTCTTTGGCTAGGCCTTCAGTTTCACGTAGTTCCTTCAATGATCTCCTACCCCTTTTTCCTTTAGGCTTACCGTAATTTGGAAAGATTAGACCTTCCTGATTCATTTGTATGTTGTAGTGCCTGCCCCTAGTTCGCATCTCTGTTATTTTTGTCAAACTCTTTTAGGCTAATTTTATGTTTAATGATTAGTAGTATTGTTTGGTGATTATCAGATATTGTCTTAGGTTCAGTTGATTTTTACTCTATATTTCATATATGCATGATGATTATACACTGTTTTCAGATATTGATGGTTTATTATCACATGTGTTTTCTTATGGATACTTACCCCATAGTTGCATGTGTATGGTGTGCATGTTTATTTTCTTTATGGATGGCATTTCTGATGTGGTTAAGGAAGGGAGTCGTAGTCACCTGCTAGTCGAGATCTACACGATGCACCACTTCCTGCCATTGCCTGTTTAGCTTAGAATATTGTGTCTATACATGCGTGGATTTTATGCAGGTTGCAGGTACCGGGTATCGACTTCCCTGAATTGCCAGGATGAGCATACCCTATCGCATTATCTCAATGGTAAGAGAGGGGAGATAAATCTTAAGTCTAAATCCTAAACCCTTTAGCCATTTGTCCTAATTAAAAATTAGGACAAGTATCTAGTCAAGTACCCTCCGAATGCGTCAGATGACGTTAATTTGTGATTATAACCCCTTTGTTTGATTTAGTATGTGTTTTGCTATGATGGGTTTTCGTATGTTGTCTTTATGAGTCTTTGGTGTATTTTCTATTAATTAAAATTAATTTTAAAAAAATTAATTAATGATTTAATTTAATAGAAGATTATTATATTTTTTAATATTTAATTATATTTAATTAATTGAAAAATTAATTAAATAAAAGAATTAAATTTGGAGATAAAAGTTTAAGGATACATTTAGAACGTGATAATATTTATTTAATTTAATAATAATATATTTAGAGTTCATTTTTAAATAAATGCTAAATATTATTGTTATTTAAGTTAATTAAATATTTTATCAATTAAGTTTCTAAAATAAATTAAAAAGTGAAAAGATATTAATTATTAAAAAGTTGTAAGATCGCATGATGCATGCATGAGATTAAATAAAAGAGATTAATTAAAAGATAACATAAGTGAATATAATAATGTTATTTTGATTTCATAAAGTGCGCATGGGATTAAAAGTAATAAAGATTAAAAATAGAAGTCAACTGAAAAATTACATAAAGTTATTTAATAATTCATTTAACGTGCATGAAAAAATTAAGCAAAGATTAATAAAAGTTAATTTAGAGTTTGAGTCTTGTGAGCAAGGAGTCCTCTCAGTGAACGCACTATTAGTGCCCTGATTTGAGGAGAAAACTCCTTATCACAACTTTGGGGTTCATTTTTGAAGAACAACAGATTTTGGAAACGAATTTGGACACGAATTTTGGGAGATGAATTTTGGATGTGAAATTTGGAAGCATTTTCAGAAGGAGAATTCAGGGAAAATTTTCAAAGAAAGGTTCTTGAAGAGGAGCGAATTCTCTCACAGTTTTCGGGGATTGTGTGTGTTAGCATCAGGTTCAGGTAGGGTCTTGTATTGTGATTACTGATTTGAATTATGCAATTTGATATTCCTGTCTACTTCGTGTTTGTAAGAACTTGTCTTCTCGAATGTGTCAATATCTTTTTCTTTTCAATTTCTTCTATAAATCCAAATTGAAAAATTATCTAGAAAACCTCGTTCAACAATGGAAAGAAATTAGAATTTAAATTGGGTTTTGGGTTGAATTAAATAGAATTAAAAAGGAAAGGAAAGGTGGTTTTATAGTCCACGACACTATGCCATAGTTTTTGGGTTTACATATGGTGACAGTGATATGGGACTACCTCGTACTCTTTTTCGAGAGGCGCTTGGCGCTACAAACAAGGCGTACATACCCTACCCCCCAGTGGGATTTGAACTTGTGACCTCTCTTTCAAGAGTACAAGTTCTCCACCACTAGGCCAACTCAGACTGTACAGGCCAACTCAGACTGTACATTTGGAAATTTATTTAAGAAATTTAAATTTGGAAAGGGGTTGTTTTTTTTTTTTTTTTAAAGAAGATTTTAAATTGAAGAATTCGAATGGTTAATAGAATTTTCTCTATCAGATTATAGTTGTAAACGTTATTTAAAAATAAATTTTAAAAAATTAAAATTAATTGAAATAAAATAAAATAAAGATTGTTTATGTATTTAAAAATATTATTATAGAAACTTAAATAAAAATAAATAAAACACATAAAAATGTGTGTGCTAAAATTATAAAATAACATAATATATACACTTTTTTACATATGTTGTGGGTGGATTGTTTTAATGTTTTATTAAAGAAAAGTTATAAAAATAAAATAAAAATACATAACCCAACTACCTTTTTATATTACCGGCGGCTTGCATGGGGTCAGCATAGTGTACGCAGTGTACTATTGTACCTACACTGGAAGCACGGCCACACGGCTAAATAAAGGCCATCGGCATTCATTGTTTATTAAAACAATGTTTTTAATTTATTCATTAAAAGGGTTACGTAAAGTATAAACTCTTAGTAATATTTTTAAAGTAAGATACGTTTCATGTTTTTATAACTTTTATTAGTATTTTAATTAAAGAAGTTTTGGAAATAGTTATATATAAATATATAATTATTATTTATAATAATTATTAATGAAGTTTATTAATAACTTATTAATATTTATTAATGAATTTAATAATACTTAATTAATAAATTTATTTTATTTTATTTTTAAATAGTTTTATTTTTTATTTTTATTAATTACTAATTTGTAATGCTAATTGTTAAGTTATGTGAATGCGAATATAATTATTAATTTAATTAAGTTTAATTAATAATTGAAGATAATTTAATGGAGCTTAAAATTTATTTAATTGTTATTGATTAGCAATATTGATTTTTTATAAATTATAGTTATTCTATTTAAAATCAATAAATAGTTATTTCTATAACTAAATAAATGAATAAATTATCCTCTTATTATCTTTTTTAAGAAATTGATTTTTATTATAAGAGTAACTTTATATTTATGGGTTGAATAATGATCGGGTTAAATTATAAGGGTAATACTAAGAATCCTGTACACCTGAAAACGTACCTTGAAACTAAAACTGAAACGTTACATTAACTCAATAATATATTATCAATCAAACCAAATTATGAGGTTATGATGTTTTCTATGCATTGTCTATGCTTTGTGGTTTTGGGGGTTGGCTTAGTTTTGACCAGTCTTAGGTTGTTACCAGAGGCTTGGGGGTTTTGTGAATGTGATGTTATGGTGATTTGTTCTCGATCTTTCTAAACCCAACCATGGTAATGCGATGGCATGCTCTATGATGTGTGTGGATTATTGTTTGTTATTGCTTTTCAGTCTTCTTGTGTAAAGTTGAGGTGTATGTATATGAGATCCCTGACTTAACCATTTCTGAGTCATCGATCAGTCATGTTTGATCTGACTTCCAGTCGCTTGAGAGGATTGACATGTTTTGGGTGATTTGATCTTGATGATGTCATGTTGTGACATGTTTTGACTTGACCATTCTGGAGTCTTCGATCAATATTGTGATTTATTATTGGGATACTTGTTGGTTGCTCATTGGAGAACCATTGGATATTGTGATTTATCACTGATGCCTTCAGTTGCTGATAGAGAACTATTGTGATCATTATGATTATTATTTGATGCTTTCCAGTTGCTCATGGAGAACTGATGTGATTATTGTGGCTTATCTGTTGATGCTTTCCAGTCGCTTGTATAGGGCTAAGGTGATTTTGTGATTTGTGATTTCATGAGCCTAGGGTAGGTTATCTTTATGTAGTGTCGGGGAGTGGCTTGCAATGGGGGCCGAGGCCCTAAGTGGCTACCAGGGTAACTCATTGTAAGTTGTTTTAATAAGTGATAACATATACACTAAATGAGAGTAAAATGAACCTAATAAGATTAATTGTATGTTCTCTCCCATGCCTTGAGTGCTAGTACAAACTAGGATGGGGTAGAGAGAACGCTTGGTTATGACCTTGCATTCCGTAGTATGCCTTGTCAATATGAGAGGATACTAGTGGCCGCAAGGATCAATAGGGACCCGAGATTCCTAAGGGATTGCTTGGGTAACTTCTACATGACTTTTGCGATGACACTTTCTCACTTATATAGTAGATTTCCTACATGTCTTTGTGGTGCCTCTGGGTCTAGATGTCGATCTATGTGTTGGAACCTTTGAGTTAGTATACTTTTAGGATTTCTTGAACTTAGAGAGTATTTGTGATTATGTGATTTGATATCTTGTTTGGGACTTGAGACTATCTCCTCAGCACGGTGGGAGTGGACCATTTAAGTTTCATGCGGTCGGGTGGTAGTGCTTTTCACTCTTACCATTTGAGATCCGTCTGTTGCTACCATGGCTGGAGCTTCTTGGGATGCTTGTTCATAATGTTTAGGTGATGTCATCTACTTTGGAGAATCATCTTATGCTTTATTCTTGCATGTTAGATTTATTTATGCGTATGTGGTAGCATGTTAGATTTCTTTATGCATATGATGTAGTATGTTTTAGGAGTGATGTCCCTATTACTATAGTACCGATGATCTCTTCGGTGATTTGGGATGTTATGCGTGGGGGATGGCTAGGACCCATGATGGTCTAATGATGCTATTGACGGTTGGGAGGAACCACGCACTTAGATTAGTTGTGTTTTATGATTGATGGATAGTTGTATTTCATGTTAGATGTTTATATCTTTATGGTGGATAGATGTATCATGTATGTTATTAGATTCATTTACCTTATTGTGATTGTATCATGGATTCAATGAGGATGATGTATCTTTATTATTTCTACATATGTATATTCTTTTAGCCTTTCATACCCTGTGACATGTATAGTGGATGATTGAGCATTCCGAATTAATTTGCCAAGAGGCATTCAGAACAAATGTATAATATGGACTTCGGACTATTCATTATTCTTTCATGTGGATGTGGTAGTTGTTAGAGATAGTATTAATTAAATTTAAATGTGACTCAACATCTTGGGATCCTTAAGGAATGTAACCTGTTAGGTATGTTTGTTGATGATTACATGTTATTGCTTCCGCTACTATGTGTTTGATGTGTATGTTATACTTTCTTACTTTAAAAAAAAAAAAATGTTTAGCAAACTTAGTAAAACTTTAGGTTAATTCTTTTGGATCCCTTGGCGGGGCATTACATATGCCAAGATCTTGCTGAAATATACCCAGTTCTTGTTCTGTTAAGGCAAAGCCTTCCTCTATTTTGTCAAATTCTTCCATTTCCCGTTTCTTGCAAATCTGACTCCTGAGACTGTCCTCCTCAAATTCTTTGTTCGCTATTGCTGTCGACTCTCCCATGTTTGTCCTATCCATTTCCTGCTTGTCTTTTGATTTAGTCCCACTATGTTTGACTTGCTTCATTTCACGTTCCTTCAACTAGATCTCTATAATATCCCTTTGGAGATCCTCAACTATATAATCATCTCCTCCCAATTTAAGAATTTTTTGGACCAGCTCCTCTTTTTGAGAGGTAGTACTATTATCTAGGTTATCAAAGTCAAAGACTTGAATAAGCTCCTTTGATAACTGCTCAAGATTGTTATCTTCAAACTTTGACACTCCAGTCTCTAGTGTAGATTCTAGATCCTCATTTAAAAAGTGCTGAAGGATTTTAATAATAGAGACTTATGAGCTCTTACCTTCATTCCATATTGTTGACTGAATTTCCATTGGGGTGAAAGGTGAGGAGGGTTGTCCATCTAGAGTTTGCTAGAATTTTGAAGTTTTCCTGGCTCCTTCAAGTTGCTGATAGGATAACTCTTCTTCAGGGATTAAATCAAAATTCAGCTGCTGAGTTTCTTGTATTTCTGTTCTTGAAACTGCTTTTTCCATCCTATCCTTGGGTGAAGAAAAAAGCATATCATTTTCTACTTCCCTTATGTCTTTATGATTCATTGATTCTGTAGTTCTATTATGTATCCCTCCTTGTCGTTCATTTTCCTTATTCTCATCAAGCTCCGTCTGATACTTATACAAAGAAGACCCCTTTATAGTATTTGTTTCCCAATGACTCTCTTCATTTCCATCTTCCATATTATCGCTTCCTTTGTGCTTTGCAAGAACCTTAAGTATTTCTGTGTCTTGCTCTGGATTTTGGTTTATGATCTTTGTGGACATTGTGACACTCCTCACTGGGGCATCTTTGTCTTCGATTACCAATTGTTCTGTTGAGGGATTAGAATTACAAATCTCTTTATCATGTTCAATTGCAACCTTTCTCTTTTTCCTTTTCTGTATTTTTGAGTGAGATCCCTTCAAAACCAGCTCTGTATCCTCTTTAGGAATAGAAACTATAATGGATTTAAGTCTCCTATTCTTAGGTAATTCCTTATTTGAATCTTTTGTTTCTTTCCTTTCTTTCTGAGAAGCCTGAATTTGGAATCCTGTAGGGGAGATCTGTTCTTCCAGCTTTTTGTTCTTCATTGCTCTCAACCAAGAGAATTGTTTGCTAATATCCGAGGTAAGGGGAAGGATCTTAGGCATGATTTTATGATATTTATCAAATTTTAATATGTTTACTATTCTTTTTTTATATGTCTAAAACTTAATATCATAAGATGTTTTACTAGTTATAAATTTTTTGTTAAATTCCACTAGGTGATTAAGCTTAACACTGATTAACACTTTAACATTATTATAGCAGTAGAAAGAAGCATCAATGCCTCTAACCTCTCCTACCTCCAACCCTATGGCTTTAATGATATCTTCATGGCAAAGCTCCGGAGGGAGGGATGTCAGGACAAACCAAGAGGGCATCTTCCAATCTAAATTTTGTAATTTAAAATTATGTGACCAATCTGTAAATTTAACACAGTGACCATTAAAAAACCATTCTGGTGATAGTAAAAACTCTTTTTTGATAGACTCATTTAAGCATTGTAAATATAGTGTGCTATCTGAGAAAGTGGAAATACTTACCTGGTTTTCGCACAACTCCTCCAGCCAGTCGAGTAACAGAGGGAAATCATCCTATGGACCATTCCATATAGCAAAAAAGCCTCCCTTTGAGCATTTATCCCAAGCGGACTCAATAGCCTTGCTTGAAATTTTGGCCGGATCCTCCTTTGTGTAGCGTAGAGATGCCTTAGGCGATGGACTAGGTTTCACAGGATTGAATGAATCTTTGATTCTACGATGAGGGGGAATATAAGATCCTGGAGAAGCAGATTTAGGTGAGAGATTTCCTACCTAGGTTGAAACCGATTGGTATGAATCTGGTGCCATAGCCTTGTATTTCTTTGGGTGGGCATATCTTGTGAGGTTGACAATGCGAATTTGATTGTCCAGTTGTTCTACCGTAAAAATTTGATGATTCAGACTTTTGTTCGCCTTAGATCAGATCAGGGGGTTCTGCGAGAGAGGGTTTTGGGCATAATTCCTATGGTCTTCATTTTCTCTGTTACGTTGCTGGCTGCGAGTATCCTCTGTATCATTTTAAAATATTTCAAACCTATTCGCTGTTTTTACTGAATATCTCTTATCGGATGTGTTTTGTGATTTTTTCTACTGCCAATTCGTGTCTTCTATTGTTGAAGTCTTTTGCCAATTCGGCCCAAAACCGTTTGATTTTGCATACTTTCGCAAGTTTTTCCTTTGAGACTTCGCGGGAAATCGGGGGATCGGCATTATTTGCAATATCAGAGTAGAGCATTCTATATTTGGAGTTTTGTTTTTTTTTTTTTTTTTTTTGAATGAATTTAATTTATATTCACATTTTTATTGAATTTAACTTTATATTCACATTCCAAACTAGTAATTGATGATTAAATTTGGAGAAAAATTATTCCTATTTCAATTTGTAAGAATGTTTTATTTTAGTTTTGAATAATTTGCTTAGAAAGTTATGCACTTCAAATTTAAGCATATAAATTTATTTATTTTAGATTTTTCTAAACATTGAATATGCTCTCTCATAACATTAAATTGCACTGGCATTTGAACCTGTATATTATTTTCTATAGGTGTACCTCTTGAACCTTCTTCAGGTGCAAGTGCTAGTTATAATCTGTATTTCTTATAGAATTGATTTGGTTAGCATGTTTGAAAAAAAACTTTACGAATTAAGTAGAATCTACTAATTATAAAAGTATTTAGTATAAATGAAACTTTGACAGCTAATATTTAAATATAACACATTTCTTAGAAGACACCACATCAAAGAAACAAATCATGAGCCTGAACCAAAAGTCTCTTTTCCTTTATATTTAAAATCCCGCCTTTTCTCATACTAATGAAAACTATTGCAGCAACACATGCTGCTTGATTCCTGCAGCCCCAACATACTTCCAATAAATACACCAAAATAGCATTCCCAATTAATGGCTGTCAGCCAATACCATTCTCATTAACGCGTCCTCGGAAAAAAGAAAGCAAAGTGTAGTCTTGTATTGATTCGATTGTTATAAATAAATAAAAATCTCTAAATCTTTCACTCCCACCTTTAAAAAGGTATTTTGGAACCAGAATAGCCGCCTCCTTATTTGAGATCAGCTCTCCTTTCATTATATTTAATTCACTATTCTTTTATTATGATATTTCAATTTTTAGTATTTCAAATGAACTTATTGCTTTATGTTTCATTAATAGTAATTTATAAGGATCTGTTTTTTTATGAGAATGAATGATATACTTAGTATTGATTGTATCTATATAATGTTCACAAAGAGGATGCAAATCACATTTATGATAGGTCATCTATCTAAGTACAACATCACTTCAGCATGTTTAATACTGAAGTTCCCCCAATATTAAAGTCACTTAGCTTGCTACCTATGCCAATTCAAGCACACTTCACCATGGAGTGTTCCCAATGATTAAGTGGACTTAGCTTGCTAGCCCATTTACAAATTGGGTAGCAAGCTTAGTGGGCTTTACCCTAGGGGAAACTCCATGGTTAGGCATTTTTCACTTGGAGTAATACTAGGATGGGTGACCTCTAAAAAAGATCTAATGTTTTGCATCTATGAACATCACCTAGTTGCAATTAGTGCTAGTGTGCTACTCATTCTTATGAAATATGGACTCTTGTGAACTACTACTCATGAAACATGGATCAATAAATTTAACTCATACCACACAATCTTATCTTATCTCAATAGAAATATCACAATTTGATTTCTTGTACAAAATATCTTCTACTTGTTAATACACCTTTTATTATGATTATATTGCAAACATAAGATTCATAGTCATAGAAATATAATACAATATAAGAATCCCACATGATAAAAAATGAGTTTGTCTAGATTTGGGAACAAAATTACTTTACCATTCATGGAAACCACTTATTACATTTTGATGGAGATTCGACTAGGTGCATATAATCACTTTTTGTGTAAATATAATGAAATCTTCAATAAGCCTCCTCCAGGTGAAGCATATGCTTTGTGCAGATTAAACTATAAGCTTTTCTTAAAACAAAGAATATAATCTTATTTTCTCGTAACATTTTTTTCTTTTCATTCTACCATCAAAGTCAATTGTGACAAGTGTAACTTCCCTTCAATGTTTTAAGTATACTCCACTTTTTGATATGTCGCTTTGGATATTGATTTAGTATGGAGCCACTTGCTTTCCAAACCAAAAGAATCACTTCTCTTCTAAGATTTGATATTTTTGCATTATGACTTTGCTAAATTCTCCGTCATATGTTGTAGATGTTGCCAACTTAACTATAGTTTCATTAGCAAGAAGAGTCCAACCAAAGTAATTATTTTGTGTTTCTTTTTTAGTGACTTTTAGATTGAAGTTTTATTCACCCCCATGAAGTTGTATGGACTTATTGCTTTGATAACAGCCCTACACTTAATCAAAACAGGGTGAAATTAGTGATCTTATCAGATGTGTTTACCTTTATTTGGGGAAGCATATCAGTAGTTTTAAATTAAGGTAAAAGAAGGTTTTGAAGGGGCCCCGAAACCCTTTACATCAAAGAGAAAGATAAACCATTAAGCACAACTAGGTTTTAAAAGGACCTGAAACCAGCTAAACAACTAAACCAAGTTTTACAAGGACCTGTGACCAACAAATGTGACCAGAAAAAACAACCATAAAAACACTGGAACCTAGACAGTCCACAGACTGGAGCAAAACAACCTGAAAAACCACCCAATCCACTATCCAGCAAACCAGAAACGCATCCAGTTTACCATCACAAAAAAAATCAGTCAACATAAGGGAACATGGGATTTTCCTTTTGATTTGAAGTTTCCCTTTAGCGACCGAAGGATCATATCTAAAGGGGGAGCAAAAGACTTAGTCTTCTTCCTTTTAACCGCAATCCAACCATCCTCAAACTTCACTACCTCAGCAATCCAATCCTCAGAAGACAAAGACCCATGAAACCCAGGGGACGTAGAAGCCGCAACAAACTCCCTATAAAAATCAGACAACTTTTGGCCCCTAGGAGGAACATCCAAAACAGGGGAAGAGACCAAAGCATCCACCTCAACCATTGGCTTGGAATGAACACAATCCTCAGCCACAGAATCCTCAAGAGCATCCAAGGAATGTTCCACCAAAGCAACCACCTCAACCACCGGCTCAGAACGGACGCAAGCCTCAATTACAAAATTCGTAGGAGCAACCCAAGGCTATTTTACCGTGTAGTGCTCAGAGGAGGCCCTTGACCACCAAGAAGGTGGTTGCCTAGATTTGGATCTCCCAGCAACACAATGAGCAGCAATGTGACCCGTCAAGAGACAATTCCTGCAACGAAAAGGGATACCTTCGAAATCCAACAATTGTGTCCAAGAACCCCTCGGGGAATCCAAGCAAATCACCTCAGGAAGGCCCTTAGAAACATCCAAGTTAACAAGAAAGCGTGCACAGGTCGAATGGAGAATATCCAAAGTATTAGCATCCACATATAAGAAATAGCCAATAGCATTTTTAATAGTTTCAAAAACCGAATCTTGCCAAAGATGTAACGGAAGATTAGGAAGCTGGACCCAGATAGGGAAACATATCAGTAGTTATTTTAGTTAACTTTGTGTATTTATACATCTTCAAAGATGTATCAGATTTTAACTATTATTTTAGTTGTTTGTATATACAATTTAATTACTTATAACTATTGTTCTGATTTTTAAATAGTAACATTACATTATTTAAGATGCATCTGTCAAAAGGTAGTCATTTGAAAGTGTCATCTAATATGTGCTTAAAGACACTCAGCAATCGTGCACAACCACCTCAAAAATTACCAATATTTATGCATAAATCTATAAGTAACACTATTGCATCAATAAAGTTGCACTACTACTTCAATAACTGTTCAACAATTTTAACAAATAGAATAACAATGAGTAACTATTAATACACGTAAAATTTAATAATGAACTTTTACCTATTAATACTTTTTCTTGTGCAGAGAATTTACATGCTCTATATGATAAACTTTTTTGAGATATTAATACATTGTGTACTCCCTGCCAATCAAAAATTCGAAATTTGAGGGGGGCAGACAAGTTATCCCTGGGGTGAGCTAGATAGATTTTTGAGCAATGACAATTCTTTTATCCCTTGCAAAGTAAGAGTAGACATTTTTCAAAAGAAGAGAGCGATTCTTTTAAGGTCAAAAGAAAATGTTTTATTAGCAATATTGACCATATAATTTGTTCATGTAAACAAAACTATGTTTGAGCGGTACAGCGGGTATTTTATTATTTTCTTCTTGAATTCTGATGAACTTTAGATTAAGTTTTTTATATTATGTACTTTAAGTTTATACATTTTGTTTGCTGATCTCTTCCCAAGTCTTTGTTCAGAATCTAGACTATATGTGGGTGGTTTTATAAAGTGAAAGCCTTGTAACCATCCATGCACTTAAACACCTTCTCTCAGAGCAAACTCATTTAGAGCATCTTTTTTAACCCTTTTTTTTATCATTTTCATTTGTCAGTATACACTGTTATTTTCTTGTTTTTCCAATGGAATTAGATTTCCACAATCTATTAGAGTGTACATGTAAGCTTTTGAATTTGATTGTGCTAGTGTTTTTTTAGCATCAACATTTCAGATCACATTCCATGATCCATCCATCATCAGCTTTCTTGCTCTTTTTTTAATTGTCTCTTTCATGTCTTATGCTTAAAGAAGAGAAATACTATTAACATTCAACATTTTGACATCTCGTGAGCTCAAAAGTGGTTGTGTGATACATACAGTTGAACTAGTTTTAGAATTGCTTACATGTGCTTAGGACAGTTTCTGATCCCCATGGGAAGTATAGAGATTCAACCATCCAATGCAGATATTAAAAGCTTTGGTATGTCGGCACCTAAAAAATGTGGACCAGAATTTTGAAACACGATTCCTCTAGTGTTAATGGTTATCAATTATAGAGAAGCAATTAGGTTTTAATACAATAAATGCTTAAATATTGAACCTTCAATTCTAATTTGAAAAATTATCAAAATGCCTAGGGTTTCTAGTGTCCTCCTTTTTTTGGCCAAGTTTGCATTCATAGTTATGTTTATACAATTAGCACCAGTTATTTCAGGGTAAAATCAGCTCGGTTCCAGTTGTGTACTCCTTCAGATCTATTTACATGAATAAGTTACATCCATCAAAACTCAAGCAAGTATCCAAACCAAAGATCATACTTATAATTAAATACAATTTTCACAATCTTGCTATTAATCTAAAAGGGTATCAGTTGGGAATGTTGGTAGGCATCCTTGAATGTACAATCTAGTATATGTTTCTGTTTCGAGGAATTGCTAATCTTTGCTCCCTGCTTAGACATAGCCAAAACTTGTGTGTGCCAACAATTGCAACTTCATAAAACAGTTGATTGGTTAAACTTAAAACTGTCGGAAGGAATAGAGAATAATCAGTCAGGAACAAAATATTGTTGACAATCAAAGGTAAGAGCTGGAAACCAGCCATAGCGCAAGCTTTTGCAATAATTCTTTTTGGTACTGAAAAGGCAGCCTTATGTTGGCATACTCACTAAAGAACATATCTTCCTTTTTTAACAAATTGGGAGATAAAATTGCATAGAACTAGATTATAAATATTGAAACTGCTCATATACCTTGTTAAACAGAATGCCATTCTTACGTGGTTTTTGTAGAGATAAGTCGGCTACAACCTGAGTCAATAAACTCAAAATGTCAACTATATAGTTTTCTTACACTTAAACCTATGCCTCGTAGTGCCTTAATGACTATTCTTGCGTCCTTGATAAGCAAAATATATTAGCCCTCGGAAAAAATTTATTAAATGATCATACCAGATCTTATAATAGATTCTATGTGAACCCTCTCGTATCATCTATAAATAGAGCGTTCAAGAAGTAGAATAAACAGACTCTGGCTCCAACGCCATTCATGTTAATGACCTTGTTATTCATGTCTTCATTCTTGACATTGTGATATGAAAACTGAGAACATACAAGGGGTATTGAAAGTACCAAGTTGGATCCAACACAGGAACTATATAAATGACCTGGTGAAGCTGAGGCACTTAGTCAAGAGAACAGCTCATAGGAGAACCCAGCAAAAGGGGTAAACTTTGTGCAATTAACAGAAACAGTAGAAAATTAATCATTAAAGCACTTAAAAAATCAAGGTTTTGAACTTTTGAGTCAATAGTGAACAACAACGAACCAAACATTCTCATCCTAAGAATTAACAACTGAAGTTGACAACAAGTGCTTGTACAAGAATAAAATTTGGCAAATCACCCGGGCTAATAAGACCATATGAAGTAATCATTGGTGGCATCAATAAACTTCGAACAATACAATTTGACAATGTTATAATAAGGTAGATACAGCCAAAAGATTCTTAGCATCCAAAAGACTAAAAACCTGTTGAGGTGAGGAAGCACTTATCGTGTCTCCAGCATGGAATTATTACGGGGAAGCTGTTGACAAGTAGATCTAGCCTTCTACATTCTGGATTTATCTAATGGATCTACAAATGCCATTTTGAAGGAAAAAATGAAAATAAAAAGATATTTGATTGCAGACATGAATAAGAGAAATTGAATTAGCACAATCTTATGAACTGCAAGGCAATGTCTAATGTTCTGTCAATATCATGTCGACTGACAAGTTGACAATAAGGACTAATGTGTGTGTGAGTCAGAGACTCCATTGCAGATATAAAATGAAAAACAAATACAAGACAATTGCATGACCTCACTTTATCAACAAGCAATCCAATTAACTTGTTTGTATACCTCAGTCAGATCAATGATCAGTATAAAAGTTCCTGATTTGTTTTAAACCCTCAAATAATTACAATCTGTCTAGTAAATTATAAGCTTCTACCATAATACATGGTTGTACTGATGTCATGTCAAGCTATGTCACCAGAAAAACCAATATTGCGTGCAATAGGATTGGCAGAAGTTTGCATATGAGAAGAGTTCACAAAATAGTCAAATTCATATACATATGACGGAATATGAAAAGGCTCCCCAAGAGTGTGAATTAGATCTGCAACGACCCTGACAAGGAAAAATATGATTAAACAAGATTTTCAATAGAGAACGTTGCTAAAATATGATTAAACGAGATTTTTAAAAGAAAACATTGATTAAAAGGTTGCTCCAGCTCACGAACTCCATTTTCTCCAAACCAATATGTATGGATAACGTGTGACATTCATGTTGACGAACTGCTAACCTCCCCATTCATTTACAGCTTTGGCAGTGGACTTGAAATTACAATAAGATGCACATTTTTTATCATACCGTCAATTTTGATATTTTCTCTTGAATGAGGAATATTACACAGTATGTAAATTGATGCATCCTCTAATTATACCCAGTCCTTCACCATTAGAACTAAAGTTCGTAATGAAGAATTTGCACACGTTTATTTGAATACTTGCTCATTAATCCATAATAGATCTCCTTGAGCAACACAAATTCCACTGCTTTAACAAATTGAACTAACATATAAGTTTACCCTGTGAAAGAAGTGAATTGAGAAACAATGCTATGTCTCTGTATTTGAATTTTGAATAGCCCAAGCATCTGTCAAAGAAAATATAAATGTTAAACAGGGGAAATCAGTCTGCATATTGTCATGTATTCTACTTTTACTGGTACAGAAAAACTACTGGCCGGCACTAGTTTAGTAATTGAAGGAAGCAAGGCAGTGGCTATGCAGCCACGAAAATAGTAACCCATATGAAGGAGAAAGACTTAGTTTTTTTCTCAAACGCTATAAAAAAATGTATGAAAAAACTAAATTCATGGCTGGATAGCCACTACCTACTATCAAAATATACATGAAACTCTGTGCAATATCAAACTGGGCAAATCCTACAGAAACTTAAAAGTAAAACCTCAACAAAGGTACCTCAAAATCTGCAAGGCCTTCAGGTATGGTACAATCAGAAACGCCAACTCTCAATAAAAGGGGCAGCATAACAAGGATGAAGCTCAGAAGCTATGGAAAATCAACAGAAATTGCAACATCTGCATTTAGTTTTCGTCTAGAACGACTGAAGATTCGGCAAGGAGGAGAAGGTGAGAATTCAAGTGGCAGATCCGGGGCATCCATTTCTCCTTTCAAAATCTTCACTATCTCAGCTATGTCAGGTCTCATCTCTGGGATTCTCTGCAAGCATAACAATGCGAGAGTGATGCAAAGACTTGCCTGATCTCTATTATAAACATCTCTCAAGCTCTCGTCTACAAGATCCAAGATATTTCCCGTCTGAGCAAGATGTCTAGCCCATGTAATGAGATTTGCCTTCTCAAAATCCTTCATGGGCGAAGCCAGAATATGCAGAGGCCTTCTACCAGAAACAATGACCAACATAAGTACACCAAAGCTATAAATATCGCCCTTTTCTGAGAGATACCCACAGCCTCCATATTCAGGAGCTATGTAACAAACAGTTCCTCTCATGCTCGTAGTACTGCTCAAATCTCTACTAAGCAAATCCCCACTCCACATATCACTTCCCATTGAATGGTGTTTCTTCTTATCTCTATTCCTCCAAACTCTACCAAAGCTGATTTCTCCACTGTGATCATCCTTCCAGTCTCTGCCTCTGCTATCAGTTCTCCCATTGTACCTCTTACTGTTCCCTTTGCTCAAATTCCCACTAAAGCACTCATCTCTCCATCGCTCAACGCTCTTTCCTCTCTTCCATTTACTATCCATCTTTCTCAACTTCTTGTTTTTATTATTCAGCTCTGCAAAATATTCTTCCTTCCACCACTCCCTAAACTTCTTGTGCTTATTTTTCCCCGATTTCAAGGTTTTATTCTCTGGTATTCTCATTGATTCTGTAAGAGTGAGTTCACCACTAGGCTCTTCTCTGACCTCTGGAGTCTTAGTTCCATCCGTAGTTTTCTCTACTTTGTTCTCATCATCCCAGTTTCCACTCCTACCGGGCTTGATTTGGCTTCCAATCCACTCCATCACATAATCCTTAGCACTCAGCTCGCCACTACCATCTTGCCTCCACCACCAATCTTTTCCCCAAGGTTGTTTCTTCTTCAGATCTTTGTCATCCAAGGCATAGTTCAGAGGAGACGCTCTGAAATCCTTGCTCCGGTCAATGCTACCCATATCGTCAGTCCCTGCATCTGAGAGGCAATTTTCTGCCATAATCTCCTTTCCCTTCGTGTTCAATCCAATATCTTCATCCCCACTGATGACAACTTCTGGCATCCGCGCATCTGAAGAGTAATTTTCAACCATAATCTCCTTCGCCTTCGTGTGCAATCCGGTCTCCTCATCTCCTCCAAGAACAACCGCTCGCGCTACATTGGCTCCCTCACCGTACCATTCAACTCTACTAGACGAACAAGGCTGATGCTGCAACTGCAAGGCCAGAGAGAAATCCACCTCCGAAACAGAGCTTGGACTTTTAGGTCCGTCTACATCCATCCCAAGATTGGCATTCTCCATCTTTCTGCTCGATATTCTACCAATGCTTCCCTCCGCATGATCCCCGAAATCAACCCTACCATTCTTATTATTATTATTATCTCGATTAATCCTTGCAAGATCCTGGCTCTTGTTAAGGTCTTGGCTCTTCCACAGATCTTGACTCTTACAGAGATCTTGACTGAACAATTCAGGACCATACTCCACATCACATTTGACTCTGGCGAGCCCAAAATCAGCAAGCCGAGCATTGAAGTTTGCATCCAGCAGAATATTGCTAGGTTTTATATCACCATGAACAATAGGGGGGTCGCACTCGAGGTGAAGAAACGCCAAAGCTTGGGCAGTGTCCAAAATGACCTTAAATCTCTTTTCCCAATCGAGCTTCGAAGGCGACTCATCGTTCTCAAACAAGGCCTCCTGAAGGCTTCTATTTTGCATATGCTCATACACCAGCAATCTCCTCTTCCCATCTGAGCAATACCCAAAAAGCGACACCACGAATGGAGACCTAAGCCCTCCAATGATCGAAAGCTCATTCTGAAATTCTCTCTCACCCTGCAGAGACGTCATGTCCATTCTCTTAACCGCAACCTCCTTGCCATTCCTGAGAATCCCTCTATAAACAACACCAAATCCCCCCTTCCCGAGCCGGTGAGCCGAGTTGAACGAACCAGTGGCGGACTTGAGCTCCCTGTATGAAAACCTCTGGAGCCGGATAGCTGTGAGGTCATATGGACTGGTTTTGCTGCTCTTAACACGGTTATACCACAGGATCGCAAGCAACACACATATAAGTAGCAATCCAAAACCTAGGGTTGAAAACCCAATTATGAATGCCCTCTGATGGTGATTTGAATATCTATGAAAGTGATGGTGTTGTTTAGCACTCGATTTGATGACCTGTTTGTGTGATCTATACTTGGAAGAAGAAGAAGAAGAAGCAGGAGCTTCATTCAACACTCTCGATGGCATGTTTGAATATAGTCTCCCTAGACCTATAATCTCTGTAATTTACATAGAGCTATGAATACGAATGAATGTCAGCTCTTGCATATAAGTTTACACAAATCTTATTTTATCGAGAGTAGTCTGGCCTACCAAGTGCTTCACAGCACATGTGGTGGGCTGAAATCCAAAAATCATGGGCTTAAAATGCTGTGAAAGCTGCTTTGACAGATAGCCTGGATTGATCTATGAAGTGCACTTTGTCACAGAGAAAGAAGAAAGAATCTCCATATTAAAATATACAAGTAAATGAGAAAAAAACTGAGCTAACATACACTGCTTTGTACAGATATATATTGCAAGTGGGAATACCAGAGTAGACTTAATCCAAGATACTCAATATCCTGCCTGAAAGTCAAATACCCGCAGCATATAATGAATGTGCAAATCTAATCGTACAAAACGGTCCTCCCTCCTTCCCATGCACGGGAACTCGTAAAATTCACATTTCTTGGGAGTGCAAGAAATTTTGTTGTGCTCCATGTCAGTTTATACCAGACCCCATGTGTATAGGGGAATACATGAGCTCTAGAGAGGAAGGGAATATTTGGGATTAAGGATTTTGAAGCTATTCCATATACATAAATACATTAAACTAACCTGTACCTTTTGATGTGTATTGTGTTTTTTGGTTGCAGTTGTTTTTTACAGTGGACATTTGAGATATACTTTAGGTCTTTGTTCAAGCCAATTAAAACAATAGTTATAAATAAAAAACAAGATAATAAGAAAATGTCAGAGTTTGATATTTGTTCTTATTAACTTCTCTGAGAATTTTTGGACCACAGGAAAAGGAAATATTTGGGATTGAAGGAACAGAAGTGATTTCCTATATACAAATACATGAAACATATACCTTTTGATATGAATTGTGCTTTTGATTGTGAGGGCAATTGCTTTTGACA
This sequence comes from Cupressus sempervirens, assembly GCA_028749045.1. Lineage (NCBI taxonomy): Eukaryota > Viridiplantae > Streptophyta > Pinopsida > Cupressales > Cupressaceae > Cupressus > Cupressus sempervirens. The sequence goes on from CM053792.1 coordinate 96,529,126, forward strand.
TTTGGGCCACTCATCCCGTGAAGATATTGGGAAAGCTGAAAGTACTATGTTCCTTTGTCTGCCAATTTATGTTGATTTTGCTTTCCCAAACGTCTTTATTGAATAACAAGCCCCAAACTTTATCACAAAAATATGCTTAAACAGGTGTCTTGATGCTTGTCTTAAGCGTTCTGGACAAAAACCTCTATGTGACAACTTGCTGTAGCAATTAGGACGCCATTTTTCTCCATTTTAGCTTAAAATTTTACGAGCATCTCTGCAATGCTTAAATGGCCGTTGAAGCTTTCAATGGTGGAGCATACGTGGCAAACTGGGTATTTTGCACTCCAAGTCATTCTTATCCATACATTCCCACGTAGCAGATTTTGATTTTAAGGTGGCTAAGAAGCCACTATTTTCAACAGGGGAAATATATAACAAAAGTCTTTCAGTAGCTTTCAATTTTGGAATGTGGGCTAGTCTTTTTCAGTCATTCCTTTGGTCCCACATTGATTGGGAAAGAATTTATTGTCACGTTTATAGATCTACGTGATAAGCATCGTAAGGTCCTGTTTTAGTGATGGAAATAAGATTTTCCACCATCAGAGTAAATCAAATGTATAAGACAATTGGACTTTTCGTTTGACATCACGCTAATGAGCCATCATCAGGCTACAATTTTGTTTAATAGTAATCTATAATGATTTGTTAATATGGTTTTCTATAAATGTCAAATAGTTGTTCCAATTTTATTTTCGAAAATTCTTTCTATATTCTTGTTTTGTGTTTTAGTATTATATACGTTTAAACAGATTAGACCTTGGAATAGTCCATGTCAATTGAAGTAGATTCTACCTCAATATTTCCAATTTATTAATAAGGATTTTTTCCCTATATGAATTAAATCATTTTCAAGATTCTATCTTTTAGAAAGGATTAAGACCTCAATCAAATCTTTCTTAGCTTAGATTACAAATTTCTAAATTTTCACATTAGTTTTATAGGAACGCAATCATTGCATATCATCTTAAATATTTAAAGTCTTACAGTGATTTTAGTAATCATATTTAGAGATGCTTATTTTATTTCCCATCTTTTAATTATTAAAAAAAATTGCTTTCGATCACATTAAATTCTCAATTTCATTAGAATTCACAACTATAGCACTATTGGACTCGCTCAACTACATGTTGATCTCAGATTGGTTTTGGCATATGAGTGTCTATACACTTAAGCCATTTACAAATTAGAACTTAGTTCATACCGAACAAGTAATGCATGTCAAGCATAACATGTCAAATAGTGCATATCGAGTGAGTTACTCAGTAAGTGTCGAGTAAACAATTAGTGCCTAGTCACTCAAGTGTTGAGCAATCAATATGTGTCGAGTCATTCAAATGTCGAGTGACAGCATTGAAGTTGCAGTTGATGTCGAGCATTAGGGATTTCAAATGCCAAGTAAAACAATTTTGAAATAGTTGTTTGTAATGGCACAAACTACTATGTAAATCATTTTGGAGCCGATTTAAGGATTGTTTTGTGATCCTAGATGATAAGAGAGGATCTTAATTGAGAATCCCTATGCAGTACATGTAGCTAATCATTTAAAGGGATGAATTAAGTGTCTAGATGGATGAATTACAATTATTGATTCATACCTAACCCTAAGTCACCTAGGTCTTCTTAAGGAAGACAAACCTTAAACATTTGAGAGGCGCAGAAGGAGCAAAGAGAGAAGTTTGCATGTGCAAACAGAGTATTCATGGTGGCTAAGGAGTTGTGAATGAAAGATACATTGTAGAATTAGTTAGAGGAGAATAAAGGAAAGGAATTAGAGGACAAAAGAGATACATATGATCAGAGGTGGATCAAGGATACATGCAAAGAGGTGATATGTTATCTAGCAGCAGAGTGCTAACTGTAGGATCATTGTTGAGACATTTTGACATGTGAATCAGTTAAATCTCTTAATAGAGTAGTCTTCATAGGTTGTTGTAAATCCTTTAGCAGGGTGCTTACTTCATTGTAAGTTGAAGTCCTTTAACTAGACACACTTCTAATAGGGTGTTGAAATCTTTTAACAGGGGAAGATCCAACAATCTTGTAAGTCTTTAACAAGGTAGATCATGTTTCATGATCAAACATTGTAACCTTCATTGGATACACTTTACAACTTCAATAGTGAAGATTTATGGGTGTCATCTCCACCCCTATTTTACCTTCTCATTAAAGGTTTTCTGGGTAATCATATCTTATGTCATATGTGTGAATGTTTATTTGTTTTCATGCTATGGTTGTATATGCTTAATTTGGTATTTTAGTTTACATGAAAACTGTGAGATGGATGTGCAGTGAATGAATTTATGGTTGAAGTTTTGAAGTGTTAATTCACACCACACCCCCTCGCCCCCGCCCCCTCCCTCTCAAAGTTTACTTTTCCTATTGTATTTCCAACAATTGGTATCAGAGCGTTGGTTCTCTAGGAAAGGAAAGCTTTGCAGCTTTGAGGAAAGATCTTGAAGATGGAAGTCTACAAGTTGGGAAAGACTATTGAGAACTAGAAGATTGAAATCCAACTTGCCCTACATTAGTTGAATGAAGCAAGAGATGAGTTGAAGCGATTATTAAAGAGAATGAAAGAGATAGCTATTAAAGAGAATGACATACAATACCAAGACGAAGACACTACTAAATTATTTGTAGATGGAAACACAAGTGAATTTGATGATCCAGTATCAAATCTGATGGAAAGAATAGAGCCCTAACTGAAGAGGTCATAAATCTTAAGATAGAACAAGAAGTCGAATCAGTATTGCTATGTGAGGTGACCGAGAAGAAAAAAAAAGCTAAAGAGGACAAAGTCATGATTGAAGATGACAAAAGGATACTGACCAATAGAATGGAAGAGAAGACATCAGTGGTGAATAGGATTGCTCACATGCAATTGGAAACATTGAATCAAATGATGATTGTCAATCATGAATTGAATGGAAAAGTTATTGAAATCACAACACTAAAGTTGCAGAATGAACAATTGAGAGATTATTTGAAAAGAGAAAAAGGGTTTGCTGATTCACCCACACCCCCCCCACCACCTCAGAGTTTACTTTCTCTGTTGCATTTCCAACACTACATCCCTTTTATCTATGAAAGGTCCTCAAATATACTTTTCAATGTTATCAATTTCTCAATAATGTAAAATGCATAGATCATAGGAGTCAACATGAGTGAACCACTAAATTGCACCAATTAGACTAGCTTGTATGTTTAGTCGAGTCCTAGGATTCTAACATGGGAATGGATAAATTGGTTTGATGGAAAATAAATATTAGAGATCCATCAAAGTCTTATGATCATTTATTTTTGGAAAAAGTGGAATACCACTATATATTATAGTATTTAACTAGTTCAAAAGAGCTCATTAGGGAAAGAACGAGGAAGAGAACTCCCATTCATTAGTCATTACATACAAAAAAAGAAGTGCTAATGTCTATAAGCTACAAAAATATTGCCTAGATATATTTTGGATACTAAAACTAACTTTACAACAACCTTACACAAATGTGTCTTCATATTGTTCCCACTATGATTCCCCCTATATATTCATATTTCAACAAGGTATCAATAAAACCAACACCCTAGCAATGTGCTCTGATCATATTCAAAAAAAAAAGAAGGAGAATATAATCAATCATCCATGAACTTTATCTATCATCAACACTATAGAGATGAAACAAGACCAGCTCCATCAACAAACACAAAAGGACTTCATGGCATCCAAATCTAAAATGATATCTGCCAACATACTGAAAAATCTATCGAACCACTCATGGATAGTCGTGTGATCATTGTTCTAGTACAAAATCACAATTTCTAATTTTATGGCATATGTATCTGTTGATCAAAGTGACTAAAGTTGACAACATCTTATAAACTAAATAGACAAAAGTTTAAGCATCTTATCCCTTCTAATTTATTTTACTTTCTTGATTTCAATTGCTTGGATATCTATTTATTTCAATCTCAACTTCCTTAGACTCTATGGTTTATAATTTTTTTTTCTCTTGCATTGAATATTGCAAAATGATTACAAAAAATTGAATAACAATGCAAAGAACTATAGAGAAAAATATTAATAGTAACATTACAAAATATTACAACCATCTAGTTGTCAAAGCAAGAACTAATGGGTGTAATAAAAATATATAACACATAAAAATATGGAACTATAGATTGCATGATTCTATGGCTTATTTTTACTAGGGTTGAGCTCTTAAATCTATAGTAAATAGCATGTCTTTATTTCTTATAACTTAAAGTTTATCATTCATGGTTGTTTGTTTTAATATTTTAGTTTTTTTCTTAGAATTTCATGTATTTAATATTATCTTTAATCCATAATATTTAGGTTTGAATGTTTCTTGGTGTAGGCACACCTATCCCTCCACTCTTTAGAGCATCCACCATATCAAACTTTTCATGAGTTCCACTCAAGAGCATTTGTGCCTAAGAGACATTTCTAATAGGTAGAAGTAGTTTCTTGATTAAAATAAGCCTATTGTATGGCCTAGTCCCCATTTGATACTTTATAAATCATGGGTTTTGACTATGGTCAAAGGGCACATCTTATACCTAGCATAGGTTATGAGTGTCTATAGGTTTTCTAATATGTTTTAGGCTCCTAGGACACTAGAGGAAGGTCCTAGTTGAGTTAGTTTGCAAAAAGATGACAATTTTTTCCTAATTTCTCCCCAATGGTAACAACCTTTGAAAATTGGTTCGATTAGTTGATGGAAGTCTTAAAATGTCCCTTTTAGGCGAGTGGAAGATAGAATATGTAATTTGCAATTTGAATCAATAAAAGATCCCATTTTTTTCCTTGTAAAATGTTGCATTTTGTGAGTGTACGGACTGGTATAGATTGGTAAGGATAAGTAATGCTTGATTTTAAATCTTGATTGTCTTATTAGAGTAATGCAAGTGGTTTGAGGTTTTTAAGTGCTCTACATCAAAATATATCTAAGATTCTTTCTTGAGTGCACTAAAACCCTCAATTCAGTGACCAATTTTGGCAAAAATGAACTAACTCGCATTCCCATTATGGAAACTTCATGCAACTTGGTAAAATGAAATTTAGGTGGTTTTACTATAAGACTCCAAAAGGATGGGAGATGGAAAGCAAGGCATCTAATTTTACAAGCCAGCCCTAGGCCAAACATCTCTATGTGTTTAGTGTAGGACAATAAGTGCTCAAGTGTTGCAAACACTTGGGGGATGGATGAAACCTCTTTGATGGTGGAATGTGACTTCTTATATATCCCTTCATGTTTCACAATGGGTGGATTAACCTAGAAAATTACCTAATCTTTACTTCCTTCACAAACCCTACCAATTAGGCCTAACTAGACTAATTGTTGCATTTTGGGTTAGGGGGTTATTTGACTAGTTGGGAGTCAGCAGGTTTGGAATCATAAGCTTCTTCCAAAAGGGTATCCATATACAAACTTTTCTTTTTTTGGATCCTTTGGAACAATTTCAAACTAAACCCCAAATTCCTCGTTGATAGGGCTAAATTGGGGCTCCTAGGCCTAAAGCCAGTTTTGTCATTCATAGCCTTTGGGAACAAGATAGGCTAATCTAACCTATTGTTTTGAGTTTTTTTAATATCTAGGAACCTTTCCATTCCCCTTTAAGAATATAGGTTCCCATTCCAAGCAAAAACCTAGTATTTAGTGTTTTTGTGCTTGTAGACCTAGTTGTACTCTTTTGGGTGCCTAGGCCATGTTTGTGAGAAACTTTATTCTAAAGTTGTAGAGCCCTCTCTTGAATCCATCTTGGGGTAATTGAAGCAATTTAAGGCCACACTACATCCTAGTTTCCTTTATAAGGGGGAGCTCTGCATCATTTCTATTAAGGACTAGGTGTAGTAACATGGGGTTTTACTTACAAAAAACTCTTATATGACACAATCAGTCTTCCTCATTTACTATGTCTATGAATTTTCAATCTAATAGTGAAAAGGTTATAGATTAATAGAGTAGGCATTGATCAATATTCCTTTATTTCAAAGGGGCAAAAACTCCTAGACTATAGAACACAACACACATTTCCAACTATTCCCATATGAATCTCAAACAAAAAAACCTATAGAACCTCCTAATTATGAATATGTTCCTTTTCTATTTGCATAGACACCCTCAAACTATGGAACTCAATGTAAAAATCTAGGACTTTTGGGCTCAATTTGCAAATACGGGTTAGATTTTGTATGCTCTATTTTCAAGGATAACCTTCTATGTTGGTTTTTTGTTTTGTAGTTCACTTTTATTTCTAAAATTTATCATTTTTATAGCATTAGCATAGATCTATAATACACACCTTACAATCATAACTTCATTACAACAAAGCAAATCAAACCAAAGTGTTTAACTCTTCCATTGTGACTATAGTTAAAACTTATTTACCTTCCAATGATATCCCATAGAAATTAGAGATCTTATTTTGTATCCATAGGCTAGTCCTTCACTTGTAGTTATGTCATTTTGGTGAACTCATTGTATCTTGCATATCTCTCGATTTCAATCATTAGTTTTGCATAATCTGATTTGTTTTTACTCTAACATTTGATTAAATTGGTAATTATATTTACCAAAGTTATTTTTTAAAGCCATATTTTATTTTATATTACTTTCTTTGATCTATTTTGTCTTCATTTAGTTCATACTCGATGCTTATGGAATTCTCTTCTTAAAAAATATATATAATGAATGTTTCTTATTGTTATACAACAAGAATTGTTAGAAAATTAAGGTAGTGAAATAACTTCCTACTCTAGCATTGAGAAGAGCGTAATATGAATCCTTTTCTAGATCAAGTTACAATGGTTAAAAAACTTAACATAAATGATATGCATATTACAAACTTGGCTCTTTGCAAATATTGCAATGTTGTTGGTTAATGGGTCTCTAGATTTTTGTGTCATTGTCAAGGATGGTGTTGAATCTTCATTGTACTTCAATTTCTTATAGTTTTCTTAAGAGAGGTATTTTTTATATAGTAGAATAGAATTGGGAGTAATATTTTGTAGCACCTATGTTATTAATATTGTACTAGATAGAGAGAATTATAAGTTCTTCCTTAATGTATGTATTGAAGACAGATAACACATGGATGATTTCTTCCTTTAAGTAGCTAACCAAAAGTGGAAGAAGCATTACCTAAAGAAATAACATCTCTAATGAGTTAATTCCTAAGTGTGTGGGTCTATAACAATTAATATTTGAAGCTAACACAATTTCATCTATTTGGAGAGTACATAAAAAACATTATATATACACTATGGAGGAGACTAAATGCCCATAAAGTGTGTCAGATTACATATGTGACAATGGATAGAAATGATGAAATTTGTTTGGACCACTGAAGATCTCCTTCAATATAGAGAACATGAAAGATATCATAGCTACTATATATCAATTAATAATAATCATTCTACTATATAGCAAACTTCCATAATAGAGTCGAACACACACTAAAGACTATTGATCACTAAAACATGACTATTCAACATAAAGATTGATGCAAGGAGGAGGTATTATACTTGTTGTTATTACCAAAAATCTATAACTAGGCTTCTTCTGAACCTACCAAACACATTCCATCAGTCCCTCAGGACTCTTCCAAGGCTAGAGACCAGGTGGATGGCCTATTCTTCATGCCATAGTCACCTATTCCAAATACCTCTATCTAAACCTTCACTAACTTCAACCAACTATCTCTCACAACACAAAACACCTCCACTACCTTACACCCGTCAAGATCTTTCACAACACCATACCTCAAAACTACTTCCAAAGGCTTAACTCATTGCCAATAAGGAGATTTCAAGCATGCATAAGGTTCTACACACCTTGGTGGGATTCAAACTTCAATTCTTACAAACATATCTAATGAGGGCTCTTCCTTGTAGCCCTACCTTGGGATTTAGGTAAGAAATGAAAATCTTCCAAACATATACCAAAACTAAAGGTAGATTCAAACACACATTACTGAACTCTCTCCAATTCCAAAATCTTAGGTTATAACTTGTTCATTAAGACACATAACTCATAGGCCCTAATCTAGGCTAATAGGCCTAAAACCCATATTTGAGCTACCAACTCACCAAAATCTTAAAGAACCCTAAAAAATAAACTTGCATATGCATTTACCTTATGATAATGTTTCCAACTTCCAACTTGTGGACTCTTAACCATTAAGGAGATAATCAAACCTTCAAACCCTTGCCTTCAATGAGGGTTTCACGATTATTTTAAGAAACCAAGCTCAAACCTCCATCATCTCAATTGCCAACACTTCCATTAAATTCTCCAACATCCCATGAATGGATAAAAATCTTCCTTCTCACATGCAACTCTAGACAACTTCTGCCATAGCTTTCAAGAATGTTGTTTTACTATATTACACATGCAACAGCAAATACTTGCTAATTTTCAACCACCTCCAATACAAGAAACAAGGTTTTGGTGTTAAACTATTAGATGGAAATCAAAAGAAACAAAAAACACATTCTCAACTTCCTTAACTCCATTTAGTGGTAATATGCAGTTAAAGAGGTATTTCACTCTAACAAGGTACATAATTTACTGTTTAAAACATTAAACAATGAGAATTTTCACAAAACCCAATGATGTTATGCACACCTATAACATCAGCAATAACTCTAAAATTAATTACTACATATAAGGAGCTCAAGAATCACCATAGCCATGAGATACGAGAGAAGATACAAGGGTTGTAATTCAAACACCAATACATTAGCAGAATTTCACAAAATAACTTATTTATTACACAAGATTACACACCATGTTTTTTTCATCTTTCTTCTCCACATCTCATCTCTCTATATCTTCTACCTAAGATGACATTTTTTTATAAAAAACATTACCTTTCACCTCCTCTAAGGGCTCATCCAAGATGGATGACCTTCCACCTCCCAAAATTTGTCATTTTGCAAAAATGTTGATAGCAATTATTTTTTGACATCTTTTGTTTATGTTTACACTTTTTACATTTTATGCTTTCTTGGCAGCCTAAATAGGTCTCAAAGATTATTATGACCTTTAAACACTACACTTATGGCCTTACATGACATCTTCCACATTTAGACTCTCTTTGAACCACATTGCTTAAAACATGAACTTGGTCAACATGACCTTAATTGAACACTTAATAACATGAATTCAAAATACTAATACACTAACCTATGAAGACTCAAAAACATACTAATTATGACTCCAAATTCCAAGGAGATGGTTAGGGTGCTTCTGCACCAAAGATATAACAATATAGAAAAGTTAGGCAAAGTCAAAGTCAGGCAATAGATCAGAAACAAAGGCAAAGTCAAGAAAACCCAACAACTTTTTTGGCAAACACTTATATTGATCAAGACCCTATCATAGCACCATCTAGCCACCTTCCAAAAAACTTATGGTCCCCTTTGAATTCAGTGGTAGAGAATGTTACTGCAATTATGTATATTTATCATTTACAATGTCACTTGAGATTATAAAGTGTGCAGACCTATATTTGCAATTATTGACAATGTCTAAAATTTGAATCATGAATTTGAAGTGGAGAAAGAATGAGTGAATGGAATAGGTGTTGTGATGTTGGTTATTTGGGAGTCTAAAATGTATTGTCTTTCCTTTCTTTGAAATTTTGAGTGCATGCACCAGGTGTTGGGAATATTACACCATTCTCATAGTTGTTTTAAGGTTAAATAGGATTGTTTCTTTGAGTTGTTGAAACAATTCATATATTAGGGAGTCCTTTTAGGGTGGTTCCTATAATATAGGATCTAAAAAAGAAAAGAATTATGTTTATTATGATTAAACAAAGACCAAGAATCATAGCACGACATAAATTGTGTAAAATATTTGCATGCTTCCATAATTATGCCCGAAGTCTCACAAGTAAAATTTTCTCATATTGTCTTTGTACTGCATTCTGATTAATTTTTGTGATCTGATTTCAACTAACCTCTATTGAATATTAGTTTGATCTATATTATGTTAAATGAGCCTTGTCACTGTAGAATTTGAGCAAATATGCAAATCAAATCCATGAAGCCCTATAATACTTGCATGTAGAAAACCTATTGTAGAGAAGAAAAAGATAAGAAGAGGCAAGGGTTTGCTCTAAAACACACAAATTGTATATTAAAATGAAGAAGAGATTAAGAATTACAAAGAGATCAATCCTTATAAAAGGAGATCAAGAATCGAAGAGGGTAACCTAATAAGTTACAAAGGGTAACCTAAAGGTGAAAGCTATTTAATAATTTCTAATTAATTATTAAGTAGAGAATGCTAAAAAACACATAAAGAGAAATCTCAAGAAGGGAGAAAAGGTAATTTAATAAATTAAATTAAATTAACTTTTTTCTCTAACACCCCCACAAGATGAGCAATAATGCAGTTACAAATAACGTAGAAAGAGCAAGGAAACTACAAGGAAATGCTGAAAGCAAACTTAGGTCCTGACAACAAGGCCTGATGAGGTACCCAATCACAACAAAATCTCTATGAATCTCTATAAAACAAATAAATAAAGAAAACCCAATGGGAAAAACTCTACTCCAAAAAGAGATAGCTAAAAACCTAGTGAAGGACTGCAGAAGCCTCCAACTAGAGGAATGTTCTAGAAAATAGGAACAAAGAGAGATCATGAAGAAAACCACTTAAACATGAAGAAGCCGCAAACTTTGGTAAAAGGAAACTGTTGATCTATAGAACCTCCTCTGAAATAGAACCAAGGAAGGTTGCAACCAAAGTAGGAATGAAAAAAAGAGTGTCTATATGGTAGATGATCCATCTCACTAAAATGGATAGGTATCCAGCCACTGCAATCGCCTAGCACATAGGATCAAATACTGAATATATAGCTCACTCCAATGAACCAAGGAAGCATTAGAAATAACAGAAGAAGCCCCCCTTAATGTAGACAAGGGTGATGTGACATGTAACTGAGAAAGTGGGCCAAAAATCTCCTACAAAACAAAAAGAACCAAGAACATCAAGAGTGAGGAAGAGATACAAACACCTATAAAGACATGTGTCACCAAAACATCATGGGGCTAATGTCATGGAAGGGACACTCACTTGACAAAGGAAAAGGGCACTAAAAGGAAAACAACTGTCCCCCCATGACACTTTATAATGTAGTGCGAGTAAAATAAATCACAATGATGAAAAGATCTCAAAAAGAAAGGAGTGACACTTTATCTCAGTGCATTTACATAAAAATGCTTAGAAATGATATCAAAAATGACCAAAAAGGGAAAATAGCTGATGCAATAGATACTACAACCCAAAAGAAGAGATCTCATGCCATGAAAATGATTCCTAGACCTCAAACATCCAAGATATCCACTATAGAGAAAAAAGAAAAAAAGCATGATAGAAAGAGCATGGAGCAAAATTTAGAAGAAATTATAGTATTTCTAAAAAGTAGATAGAACTAGCTTTCCAAAAATATAATGTTTTCAAAAAACAAAGATGGGATGCTCAAGATAAGCCCTCTAGAGTGAAAGACTGAACATCTAGCTTTAACTGCCAAAATAGGCAACCAAACTACATCAAAACCAAAAAAACCTACATCAATGTCTTCACCTTGAAACCAGCTTTCTGATGCATCTTTCATATTGAAAAAATATGTCTGTATGCTCAAGTTACATCAAAAAAACCAACAGGATCCCTTGATATGCATAAGAATTTTTTTTTTTTTAAATAATTTTTTTTAAACAACCACCCCCACACCGCCAATAGAACGATGGCCAGGTGGCATGAGGTAGGTGGTTCACTATAGCGGAGCTGCCATAGAACTGCTAGCAAAGCCACTAAGTGGGCTGCCAATGGTGACCATTGTAGTAACCTAGTGGAGACAGTAGCAGTTAGCTAACTGCGACGGCCTAAAAATGTTGAAAATTAATTTTTTAAATTTATTTTGCCAATTTTTTGTTTCAAACTATGTGCAGAGGCCATATGACCCTGCTGGGCAAAAATATTTTGCCTCCCAAATTAACGTTCTCCAAAATAGACAAACTTTATATGGAAACCAGGATTTTGACACCTTCTGGATCCATCCGTGAAGTTCATTTAGCCTCAAACTACTCTAAAATTAGTGAACCCCCTATTTTCTAAGGAAATACCTAAAAAAATCTAGATATGATCTGTCAAACCCTTGTTCTTTCTTTTCTTCCAAATACTAAACAAGCTACAACATATTTGGCTCTGATACCATGTGGAATTTGAGCAAATATGCAAATCAAATCCATGAAGCCTTAGAATACCTGCATGTAGAAAACCTATCACAAAGAAGAAAAAGACAAGAAGATGCAAGGGTTTGCTCTAAAAATATGCAAATTGTATATTCAAATGAAGAAGAGATTAAGAATTACAAAGAGATCAATCCTTATAAAAGGAGATCAAAACCCAAAAAGGGTAACCTAATAAGTTAGAAAGGCTAACCTAAAGGTGAAAGCTATTTAATAATTACTAATTAATTATTAAATAGAGAAAGCTAAAAAATGCATAAAGAAAAATCTTAAGAAGGGAGAAAAGGTAATTTAATAAATGAAATTAAATTAACCTTTTTCTTCAATAGTCACACCATACTAATTCAGAGATGGAATATGCATGCTTGTAGAGTTCAAATCATGCTTATAGAGTTCAAATCTTAGCAACCATAGGGACAACCACACCAACAAAAGTTGCAACCAAAACCATACGAGAAAGAGGAACTTCTAAGCAAGAGATGAGAAAGAAAGACACACATCCTCCATTTAAATACCAATAGGAAGAGTGGATCAACAAAATAAAATGAGCTTTGGCGACACCATCAACAACAAGAGGAACTTGAACCGTGATAGAAGCAAATAAAACCATCACAATGGGTTCTTGAATCACACAATCTTCTACATAATGTTGTGAGTTATTAAGCATGATTTTAAGATCATACTCACAATATTTAGAGGCAAGTGGTTCTTAGCAAACACTCCAAAATCACATTCATTGCTCATTGATTTTAGGGGATACTTATATAATTCTATGTGTTAAATATTTTCTATTGAAATCAGCTATTATAAAAAGATTATAAAATTTAAAAAAAGATTTAGAAGAATATAGTTAAAGTAGACCTTGTGCAATTAAGGACATTTGTAATATTAGGTAGACCTACAAGAGAGAAAATAGAGTGTACTTCAGAAGGAGGAAATTTGTGCTACATGAATGAAGTTGCACCATGTTGAAAGAACCTTACAAAAACAATGTTAAGCAATAAAAAGGTGTGGTAAATCCCTTGGGAGATGTGTAGATAAGTAAATACAACACAATATCTCATCATGTGTCAAGAAATGAGATATAACATTGAATGATACCACAATGAAAACATATTAGGAACATGTTAAAAAATAATATTTCATTCTTCTTTGTTAGAAATACAGTTTACTATGTTCATCACATGCATATGTTATTTAGCACAGGTCATGCAATTTCCTCTTTGGCCCTTCTCACAGAGATTATGTTTAACATTCTTCTAAGTTGTCTGATTGATACTACTTTTGCTCAAGTGTTTCACAAATAGTGTTGCATTTCCATTTCTTTTTTAAATATTAATGTAGATAATATGCCCAATGTCATGATTATTTCTCCATGGAGGAAGCCATGGATTCAACATACATTTTGTGTGCAGCATTAGTTTATTGAGGACTTGACATGAAAATAGGTGGACCACTTCCAAATGTTTCCAAGTGTCCACTGCCTATTTTCATGTCAAGTCCTTAATAAACTAATGTTACACACAAAATGTATGTTGAATCCACGACTTCCTACATAGAGAAATAATCACGATGTTGGGCTTATTATCTACGGTGATATAAAAAGGAAATGGAAATGCAACACTATTTGTGAAATGCTTGAGTAGAAACAGTGTCAATTAGACAACTTAGGAGAATGTCAAACACAATACCCATGAGAGGGGCCAAAGATGAAACTGCATGACCTGCACTAAAAAGCGTATGCATGTGATCAACATAGTAAAATGTATTTCTAACAAAGAAGAAAAAATGTTTTAAAAAAAAAATATCAGCATGTTGTTGCAATTGTGACAGTTAGTCTGATGGAACATCATTGGAATAAGACCATTATTGTCACATATCCATCACACTTGCGACAGACAAAGATGATAGAGAGTCATTGCACCCATGACACTACTATCGCATATTGTAGTGGTTGAAACGGTCATTCTGATAGTTGAATGCCAACCATACAACACAATCATCATTATTAGGATGGAAAATTGAAATTGTTTAATATCATAATTGTGATGTTGATCTGTTGCAATTACGCTAATGTCACGGTGACCTATTAGCCTTGCATTCTACCAGATTATGATGACTTTTAGTAATTGCAATGGATGAGATTGTCATTGCAATGTCTGATGCCAAAAGCCTGAACCCAAAAGTCTGACACCCATCCAACGGGAGCCAATTCTTGATACTATTGCTTAGGTGATGACTATCCATTGCAATTGTGATGTCATGCTATCACAATTTGGGACCAAATGTAGTAGTGCATGGTTAGAAGATAGTTTTTCATTATGATGTCATAGATATCTTGGATACATGATTTAGTGGGAGCTTGTGATAGTGATGAGGTGACAATGCATGATTAGTTCCTAGTTTGGTTTGTATCTTATTGGTTTGGAGATCTTATTTTTACTTGGTATTGACACTTTGGCTATGTATGTGTATTCTTGGTGGGTTTTCATGTAGGATATGGATTTTATGATGCCATGGGTGACTCCTTACCAAGGTTGAGTAGGATTTTTTGGCATTGATATATTTATTGAGTGTTTGCAAATGTTGGAGGTTTGTCTTAGATCATGTTTCTACAGAAGCATCTTTGAAATTTTATGGTGCACTTGGTTCTCTATGGTGTGTGGAGATGGTTTTCTTCATGGTGTGTGTAGATGAATACATACTGAGGGCTCATGAGATTCTTGGTAAAGGTGTGGTTTATGCTTTCATTTGACATGTTATCCTTGGTAATAGGATGGTTTTATTATTATGTCATGGTATACACTTAATACATGTTTAGAGTTTTGACATATTAAGGTGTGTTCATATGGAGCATGTTATCTCTTTGGTTGAGATGGTTTAGATCATGTTGTCATGTTTATATTCCTGAGGCCATGGTGGGAATTTTGACATTGATCTTGTTTTAGTTTCTTAGTATTGAGTACAGTGATCAGTTGTTGGATACTTCATGATATTGCTATGTTGTATTTGGAGTTGGCATGGACTAATTGGTTACAGATGCTCATGGATTCTTAGACGTGGTGGTGATATTGATTTCTATTGGATTAGAAAAGTATTAGTTGGGACACTTGTTTGGTTTTAGCAAGAACTCCGAGGGGCATTTGTTAGAGAAAAAAGTTTAATTTTATTAATTAAATTACCTTTTCTCCCTTCTTAAGATTTTGCTTTATGTGCTTTTTGCATTCTCTATTTAATAATTAATTAGTAATTATTAAATACCTTTTACCTTTTAGGTTACCCTTTGTAACTTTTTAGGTTACCCTTTTGGGGTTTCAATCTCCTTTTATAAGGATTGATCTCTTTGTAATTTCATTATCTTTTCTTTATCTGAGAATACAATTTGCATGTTTTCAAAGCAAACCTTGCCTCCTATCATCTTTTTCTTCTATGACAGGTGTTTGCATGCAAGTGATTCTTGGGAGCTATGGGGTTGAGCTTTTAAGTTACCCTTTGTAACCTTTTAGGTTACCGCTTTTGGGTTTTGATATCCTTTTATAAAGATTGATCTCTTTGTAATTTCATTATTTTTTCATTTTTGAGAATATGTTTGCATAATTTCTAGAGAAAACCCCTTGCCTCCTCTCATCTTTTGCTTTTGTGACAAGTTTTTTACATGCATGTGTTTGAAGGCTTTGTGAATTTTTATTAATCAAATCATTCATGGTATCAGAGCTCTAGATCTTAATGCCCCTATTCTATTTATAAGAAGTTTGGATTGGCTTTCAGATCTATGCTTTTTATTTCAAATGATTTCATTTTTCATAATTATTTTGTATTGAATATGGGGGGTGACTAATTTTCTGGTCACTTTGAGCCCAAATAGACATCATCGTTGAGCTTAGAGCACCCCAAAACCCCTATTTTCATCTAAAATTTGTCCAATTTGGACACAGTTGAAATTTGAGGCAAAAAAATTGCTACCAAATTTAGGGCACATTTCCCAAGGTGATAATTAATTTTTTTATTAAAAAAAATAAATCACAAAAAGAAAAGGCTTTATTGAAAAACTCATTATTTTTTTAGAAAAATGTATGCTTTTTAAGAAAAAAAATTCTTCAAAGAATTTTGCCTTATTAAAAAACCTTTTTAAGTCTTCCAAAAAAGGATGCCTGCATTGGCAAAGTACTGACATCACAGGGATGTCAGAAAAGTACTGACATTGTAGGCCCACTACAGATGTTGACATCATCATTTTGGGGCCAAAATTTGACAGTCTTCAAACCATCATTTCTATGATTTGTTGTCTTAAAATGTTGTCTTTTTTTGGCCATATTTTTGTCATACAGAGGTATTTTTTGATGAATCTTATATTGTTTGAAAGATCTTTCCAAGTCCATCATGATGGTGTAGGTTATTTGGATTTTTGGTGTAGTTTGGTAGTCTGTTTGGGAAGTCAAAGTTGAATGTTTAGTTTTTCACTCCAGAGGGCATATCTTGAGCATCCCATCTCCATTTTCTGAAAACATGATATTTTTGGAAAGCTAGCTTAGTCCTCTTTTCAAAAATACTAGTTTTTCTTCCAGATTCTACTCCATGCTCTTTCTATCATTTTTTTTAAAAAATTGCTCTATGGTGGATATCTTGGATGTTTCAGGTCTAGGGATCATTTTTGTAGCATGGGATGTCTTCTTTTGGGTTGTGTTATCTATTGTAATAGCTCTTTTCTATCTCTAATCATTGTTGATATCATTTGTAAGCATACTTATGCAAAAACACTGAGATAAAGTGCCACTCCTTGCATTTTAAGGATCTTTTTTATCATTGTGACTTATTGTACTCACACTACATTATAAAGTGCCATGGGGGATAGTTGTTTGCCTTTTAGTGACCTCTTCCTTTATCAAGTGAGTGTCCCTTCCACAAAATTAGCCCCATGATGTGTTAATGACACGTGCCTCTATAGGTGTTTGTACCTCTTTCTCAATCTCAATTTCTTGGTTCTTTATGTCTTGCAAGAGATATTGGCCCACTTTCTCAGTTGCCTGTCACCTCACCCTGGTCTGCATTAGGGGGGTTCTTCTGCTGTTTCTCATGCTTCCTTGGTTTGATGGATTAAGTTACATATTTAGTATTTGATCCTATGTACTTAGCAATTGTAGTGGCTGGATACCTAAGCATTTTGGTGAGATGGATTATTTACCATATAGTCACTCTTCTTTTCATTCCTACTTTGGTTGCAACATTCCTTGGTTCAATTGATCAACTCTTCAGGCTTTGGTGTTTCATGCCATCTATATTTTTGAGTTTAGTTGTTTACCTTTGTTTACATCTTGATTCGATGTAAATTATAGTCTTCTCTACTTAGTTAGGTTCTATTTTAGAGGAGGTTCTACAGATCAACAATTTCTTTTTGATAGAGTTTGTAACTTCTACATGCTTTAGTGGTTTTCTTCATGATCACTCTTTGTTCCTTTTTTTAGACTTTCATAGTCCTTCACTAGGCCTTCAACTATCTCTTTTTGGAGTAGAGTTTTTCCCACTGGTTTTTCTCTATTTCTCAATTTCATAGAAATTTTTTTGTGATTGGGTACCTCATTAGGCCTTGTTGCTAGGAACCAAGTTTGCTTTCAACATTGAATTGTAGTTTCCTTGTTGTTTTTGCATTGTTTGTAAGTGCATTGTTGCTCATCTTAAGGGGGGTTGTTAGAGAAAAATGTTGATTTAATTTCATTAATTAAATTACCTTTTCTCCCTTCTTAAGATTTCTTTTATGCACTTTTTACATTCTCTATTTATTAATTAATTAGTAATTATTAAATAACTTTTAACTTTTAGGTTACCCTTTTTGAGTTTTGATCTCTTTTTATAAGGATTGATCTCTTTTTAATTTCATTATCTTTTCTTTATCTAAGAATACAATTTGCATTTTTTTAAAGCAAACCCTTACCTCCTCTCATCTTTTTCTTCTGTGACAGGTGTTTGCATGTAGGCAATTTTTGGGAGCTGTGAGGTTGGTCTTTCATCAACTTCTACAACATTCACCTGATATGGATTTTAGAGGATATTGTTCTTAAATGAGTCTTGGTTGGAGACTTGGATGTCTTAATGAGAATTCTCATTCTCCACTCTTTGTCTATGCAGTGGTCTACTATTTGAGAGGTATAGCCCATTGTTTCTCTTAGGAGCATTATATTTATGCTTATATTTCATGAATATGGATCTTGAGATATGGTACATGAGCTAGTTCTAGAAGGTTCATTTGAGAGATAGATTAGCATTGGTTATCTCCTTTTTCATATGTTTTTGTTATGTTAGTTGAGTTTGGGAGATGGTTTTATATAAGGCATATTCTTTGGATTAGGAATGATGATTCTTTGGTTTAGGAATAGTTTTATGAGCTTGATCTTCTTGTGAGAGGCTTACATCTATGATTAGTTATATGATATGGTTTGGGTTTTGTTGTGGATTTTTGGTTGGGGTCTTATGGAGGAGATCATACTTGCACAATTTACATCTAGAGGTGTGTGTAGAAGGACACGATACAAGTTATGATTTGCATGGTTTCTCTTTGGTGTTGGTTATCTTCTTAGATGTCTAGTTTAACTTACATTAGATTTGAGATTGGTTGAAGATTGTGATCACTGGTTTGTATTCATATATGTCATGTGAGAGATAACATGGTTATTTATTTATCTTCTTCCTTTGTTGGTTGTCGAGAACTTGGGAGAACATTGGAGACTTTTTATGAGAGTTTTTCATGCAGGTTATTGGTTTATGTATTGTGGATGTCCTTGATACTACATGGGTTCACTTCTTTGAGATGTTGTGGGTGGATTGGTTACATATTTAACATTATCTTTCATAGTGGGAGCTTCTTGGTATATATGTAATAGGTATTGATCTTGTGTCTTGTGATTGCAGGTTATAGATAATTGCATACGTTAATGATGCAAGACTCACTTAGTATACCTTTGAAGGTATAGATTGTTGGATGGGTTGGCACTTTCTATGGGTACTATTTTAGATATGGCTATTTTTACAACTAAAGATACATGTGATTACCTTTGGATTAGGTGTTTGTGCTTGGCATTCATTTGGTACAAGATTATATGATTTTTATGTGACAAGTTGGGTGGTTTTCTCTTTAGATGGCTTCTATGTATGTCAAGTGGAGGTGGCATAATATAAGAAGGTGGGATCATTCATGCTTGAAATGCTGGATACTTTGATTTTGTTGCGGGTACTAGGATGGAGCACTTGGTGTACTTTGGTCCATGATGGTGGATGTGCTAGGAGGGATTATTTCCTTATTTATTTATGTGGCTAGGAATTGACCCTATGCAATGTATACAACAAGTGGGAGATTGTTGAGATTATGTGTGTTGCACACAGTGCATAATATTTTTATATTGCATTATTTTATTATGTAATGTTGTACCTAGGAGCACCTAGATAGACATGCAACTTGTAGATATTCTCATGGGATATACTTTATGAGTTGTATTGTAACAGTCCGATAATATTTGATGTAATTATTTAATATTGGAGAAAAATAATCAAATGTTCAATATTAAATGTAGGGTCAATGGGTTAGGCATCACATGGTTTATGTAATACCACTTGGTGGTTATGTGAGACTTGCTACTATATAAGAAACCACAAGGGTAGTTGTAGAGATAAGACAAAAGGGAAAAAGGGAAAAAGGTAAAAAGGAAAGTCGAGCAAGACAAGGCTTGAGAGTTTAGCCAAGGGAGCATTTGTGAAGGTTGGAAGCATGACATGAGATGTGTGGATCCATGCTTGTTCACATGGATTGCTTGGTTTTGGCTATGGCTTTGAAGGCTTCTATGGTTGTATTACAATTGTGTTTTTTTTTTAATAATACATGGGGATGGATGCTTTTGGAGGTTGAATTTTTTTCCCTCAATGAGGGTTTCCTAGAGTACATCTTGTGTCACATTTTTGTAGGTATGTTGTCTATTCTCTTGCATGTGGATTTCAATTGCTTATTTATTTTAGATCTATTATTGTTTATGTGGAAACAATAATATTTTTTCTTTCAAGTTTCTTTACAATATGTAGGAAAACCTTTTTAGAAAAGGCACATCCTTGTATGCAATAAAAAACCTAAAGCTTCTTATGGACATGTACTTAGTTTTCTCTATTATATTTTTGTCAATATCATTGTTTATTTGTCCTTTTTGGTATTTTTCTCCTCTTATTATGTTATATTATTTTTACCCTTATTTTTTGTTTAATCAATTATATTGTAGTGTTGGTCAAGACAATGTAATGTCATATATCAATGACTATGAAATTATGACCTTTATGATATTTCCACCATGCAACCATATGCTTACAATAATAAATATAAAGATAATTGAACTTGTTGACAACTACTAGATATAGTACATTAAAATATAATACATAATAGTAACTCTCATGATAACTCACATCTCAAAATTAAATCAATTAGTTAGATAAATAAGGTTTCAATAGAATACTATGTTTTTCACCACAGGTTTCTACGCAGTGGCAAGATGCTAGAAAAGTGTAGAAATGTGTTGATACAAAGTTTATAAGCATACAATTTCCATGTACAAATATTAAAGCTACCATAATCACTTTCAACATCATAATGGACTTTAACCTTAATGGTTTATTTGAGAAAGAAGAGGAGTAAGATGAGATTTTCAAACTTTAAAGGTTTTGAGACTAAGGGGGTAGATGAGGATGATGATCCCGATGGCTATGGTATTTTTTTGTTCCCTTATGTGTGGCCTTTTATGGTCTCCAAAGGAGTTTATGAAGATGGGTTCTTCTTGGCTCCTATAGCTCCATATGTTCCTCTTGCTATTAGTTTTTCTTGGTTTGGGATGCTATTCTCCTTGCTAGAAGGTTTTTCTTCTCATTTCTAGTGTTGGTGTGAATAAGTATTTACTATTTACACTTTACTTAAGTTTACTTAAGTTAATGCATTATTTTATTATTTATTTAGGTGAGACAGTTAGGAGTTTGTGTACTCTCATGAGTTGTCATGTTGACAACATAGAAGTATGCAACTCTAATTTAACACATGGTGTCTACAACATTCGAGTTTGCATCATTCACTAAGTTGTCATGTAGACAACACAGTTATTTGCACTCCCTTTTTAGCACATGTTGTCTACAACATAAATTTACATGATACACAATTGTAGGCTTATCCTTTCATCATCACATTTATTTCTATACTTAATGGAGGATAACCCATATTTGGTGGACATGTGCTTGGTTGTATGACTTATCATGTTGCTGACTTCTATGCATTTGAGAAGCTCTCCAAAGGCCTTATATATAGGCTCTCCTAGTGAACTTTCATATGGCATATTAAATGAATATATCATCATTCTGATCATACTTTCTCTTTGGTCCACTATTGTGCTTGTGTTTGAGTTCCTTGGTCTTGGGTGAATTCTACCCTAAGAAAAATTCTTACATGGTATCAGAGCTTGGAGAGATTCTCTACACATAGCCATTCGAGACCATTCATTCTTCAACACCTCGACCCAAATTTGGAGAATCTACAAAAATTAGGAGGATCTAGAGCTAGATCTGACCTCACCATTGCATTTGAAACATTGATTTAGTGAAGATCGACTATAAATTTTCCTATGTTGGGCTAAAGTTTATCATGAGGCAATTTTTTTTTGCAAACTAGCACCCGAAGGCACCGATTTGCAAATCGGGTATGATCTAATCAATCTATGTATTTATTTTTAGATCTGAATTCTCTACAATTTATTTTTGGAAAATTTTATTTGCCTAGTCAAGCTAATAGGGATTTTTTTTTTGCAGAACTAGGCAATCGCATCTCGGTCCTACAATTTGGATAGAATATTTTTTATTTGGCAGGGAATCATCATATCAACATCCATACAATAGAAATCAGTGGATATCTGAACAATCTATCCATGCTTCACCAATTTCTTCAATAGCTTCACCAACCTTACTAAATTCTAGCAACTGCACCAAACTACCGACCACTGACACCTTCCCCTCACTCCTTGTGGCTCCGTGGTAGTTTATTTTTAAATAGCACTTGGTGCACTTACCCCACACATGTGAGATTTTCTTTCAAGGAATTTGGCATACACAACAAACTCTGGTGTCACTGTGAAAGATTTTGGCACCATAATACTTCCTCCCACCCACTGCATTTTAAACCTAACACCTATGACCTTTGGCATCCAAAGTGACAAGTTCTTGATTGCAAAAAAAAATCTAGTGAGCTCCAGCGATTAGTACATTCTGGCCCACAGTCAAAGATCGACACCATCAACTTAGAATCTGACATCGATAAATCCTGTCTCTGATAATGAACAAAAACCCTATAAGAAACGTGGCCACAAACTATAAACCTGCCTCATATAGCCAATAATAGTCTAACATGTGGCATATCTGCCCAGTTAACACAATAATTGTTGTCATGCCACATTAGCCAATCAAAGTCAACATTCCATACCTATGACTTGACAGACATGTCACTAGGGTTGTAAAAACACGTCACTGTCCGTATCATCCATACAATGTTGACATCATCATGATGTCATGCTGATATCATCAATGGGACCTACTTTCATTGACATCATCCAATCTATGGGCCTAAATTTGTCAGTTGTCTAACTGTCATTCCAAGTCAAATTTAAACTATTGTGACAATTGTATGACCATCAAATTTAGCCTTGTCTTTTGCTGATGCAAACCCTCTCCAGATTGATTTTTGATTTTGTAGTCCGACTTTGGGAGGTCATATTTCAGTCATCTAGACTCCAAATTAGGTGCAATTTTTTTTTGAAATTGGGTAGAATTTCCTAAAAATTTTAGTGGTGTAGCTTTTTTTTGGTTTAAGTGTATGGATTTGTTAGAAATTACATCTTTTGGCGACTGTACTTGTCTAATCCTGCATTTTACAACTTCAAATGCTCCGTACGGGCACATCTAGACTCAAAATCAGGTTCCATTTTTTTTGAAAGTGCATTATTTTTCATTTACTTTCTAGTTCTACAATTATATTATAGGGTTGCATAGAAAAAATGTCACTTTTAGAAATAGGGCCTTTCTTTGCATTGTATTACTTCAAAATTGTTATAAATTGTAAAGTTTCAGATTTCTAATCTTTCAAGAAGTTGTAACAAGCAAAATTAGAAGTCCACAAAGGCCAAAATTGGCAAGTGGCCATTGTAATCTCACTACTTATAAAGTGTCAAAAACATTTATTTTGGGGGGGTTTCTCAATTTAGTGAAAGGGAGGGGGGGGGGGGGGGGGTTTGTTCTTGGTGTTGTGTTCCTTCCTTTCTACAATTTTCTTTCATTTTCTATATTATGGGAAATTTTAAGTTTCCAAAATTAACTCCTCATAACTATGCTACATGGTCCATCAAAATGTGGTATCATTTAATGCACAATGGAATTTCTCAATATGTAGATGGTACCCTTCCCAAACCAACAGGTGATAATGTATCAACAAGTGATATTTTAGATTGGGTGGCAATGGATAGGAAAGCCTTAGATGATATATGTTTGGGGGTTGATAACAAGATCATGTATCAAATTAAGAAGTCTTCTACATCCAAGGAAGCTTGGGATACCCTTGAAAACCTATATGGTAAAGTGTCTAAAGAGGATGTTTTGAAAATTGAAGATGAGCTTTTCTCCTTAGATCCTAAGTCATTTAATTGTATACAAGATTTCATCATTAAGGTGAATGAACTAAGGAAAAAGCTTACTATTTGTGGAAATCCTATTAAAGATGACAAATTGATCTATCTTATTCATAACAAGCTCCATCAGAGTATTTCACATTTGTTTCTTCTTATAACACCTCAAAGACTACATTAGGGTATGCTTATAAGAAAGTCTCTTTTGATGAATATGCTAATTTGTTCGCTATAGAAGAAAAGAAGTTGAAATCAATGGGGATTCTCAGTTCACCTAAGTCTAAAGCATTGGTGGCCAATAATGAGGGTTCTCAACATTCAACTAGTCAATCTTCAAATAAAGGAAAGGGTAAGAAGAAGAAATGTAAGAACAAATTAGAGGATGTAGAAAAGACAACATCACAATCCAATCAACAAGGAAACTCTTTCTCAAATTCCAACAAGAAGGGGGACAACAATAAAGAGAAGAAAAAGTGTGCTTATTGCAAGAAAATGGGTCATGAAGAACATGAGTGTTATCATGAGAAGATTGATGAGTTTACCAACATCATGAAGAAACATAATGTTCCATTTCCTAATGCGTATAAGGATAAATAGTCTTCTTCAGATTCAAAGGGAAAAGGGCAAGCATTCATGGGAAATTCAAATTCTTCAAAGGAATGGATGCTTCACTTAGGTGCATCTTATCATATGGGTTCTTCAAAGGATGATTTTTCATCAATGAAATAGTCAAAGGTACCACACATCTTTGTGGGAGATGATACTAAAATAAAAGTTTAAGGAAAAGAAAACATGGAAATGAAAAATGGAGAGTTTCAAGATGTTCTCTATGTTCTAAACCTAAGTTCAAATCTCCTATCAATCTACCAAATCACTCACCTTGGAGATGGACATAGAGTTGAGTTCCTTCCAGACTTAGTACAGGTGCACAATCTTAAAAATGACTCATTGGTTGTAGTGGGGAAAGTGACTCATGAAAAGAGGTTGTACTCTTTCTCCCATTTTGTGCCCAAGTCTCCTTCACAGGCCTTTTTATCTCAATCAAATTCAAACATCAAATTATGGCATGATTGGTATGGACATCTTGCCTTCCATTACCATCAACAACTTTGCACAAACAGAATGGTCAAAGGTCTACCTCAAATCAGCTTTTCCCCCAGTGAATGTTCAACAGATTCAATGGATATGCATCAAGAAGGGAAGTTACATAAAGGGAAGTCTTCAAGAGCACCGGTTGTTCTACAGATGGTTCACATGATATTAGCAGGACCTTTTGCAGTTAACCAGGGTTGCTACATACTTACTTTCATTAATGACTTTTCAAGATACACTTGGGTCTAATTTCTTCATCATAAGAGTGAAGTGTTGGAGAAGTTTCTAGCCTTCAAGACTCATGTTGAACAAAAATCAAGAAAAGCCATCAAAGTTCTTCGAATGGATAATGAAAGTAGATATGTGAACAAAAGACTTAAAGAATTTTGCAGACTTGAGAGAATTGATCTTCAGAATCTGCTAGCATTCAGTCCGCATAAGATAGATGTAGCGACATCGAGAATCCAAACTCTTAAGTTTATGGAAAGTTGCATGATACAAGCTAAGTCTCTAGATCCATGTCTAGAAGTCAAAGCAATTAGTAGTGCCACTCACATTCTTAACATGTCTCCTCATCTAGCCTTAGATGGCAAGACTCCTTTTGAGGCATGGTATGACAAAAAACCTATTGTGACACACTTCAGAGTCTTTGGTTGTCCTACATGGGCAAAGATATCTTCTAGGGGATGCAAGGCACAGTCAACTTAGTCTTGTACTTTCATTGGTTATGATTACAGTGTGAAGGCATGTAGACTATTGGATCCAGAGACACATCAAATTTTTGTGAAGGATGTAAACTTTGAGGAAAGTTCACCCAACTTGTCCTCTAATCCTCTCCTCACATCATACCTTGTGGAAACTGATAGTGAAACTAGTGATAGCGCTTTAAAATATTTAGACATGTGGAGTTCTATCTAAAATTGTAGTGAGAGGTCACTACATCAGTCCACTCCACATGCATATATTGCCACAATGATAAGTCCAGCATAAAAGGGTACATCCAATCTTCCAGGTCTAGCATTAGTGATAGATTTGGGGGATAGTATTGATGATTTGCTTCTTCTTCTTGATGCAACAACACATTATTTAGTTGTCATCAGGGCTCCATCCAACCCTCTTGTTCATTCTCTACATGATTGATCATTACAGGTTGAAGTGATTGTGGATAGTTATGATCAACAATTGCAAAAGGGTTCTTCATCAACAAAGGAGATAGACTGTTCTTTGAGACAGGTTCTTTAGCTAGTTGAGCAGGTTTTAGAGACATCACTTACCTATGGGATTCTTTCCATTCATAGTGGAAGCATCTCATTTGTACTTGTGGTCCTATTTCTTCCTAAGGGGAGGAACACCATTCTGCAATCTTGGATCAGCTTCTTCATTAGAGTAGTCATTGACATGCATTCTTCTTTGTGGGGGAGCCTATAATATCTCTCTTTCTCTTCTCATTTTTATCTTATGTATATACTGGATGTATGTTGTAATTGGGAGGTCTTGATTACTCCATCCATCCATTCATCCTATGTGTTTTTCATCTCTCTTTTTGGGAGAGGGTTTTTCCCACAAGGTTTTCCCTTTCTCCACTTTATGAGAGATTGCATTTCATTATTTACATGGGTACCTAACATGGCCTAGTAGCTGGGATCCATCATGTATTTCATCCTATATTTCTTAAGCTTAAGGACATTCCCCTAAGTTGCACTCAAGGGGGGGTGTTGGTGTAAATAAGTATTTACTATTTACACCTTACTTAAGTTTACTTATGTTAATGCATTATTTTATTATTTATTTAGGTGAGACACTTAGGAGTTTTTGTACTCTCATGAGTTATCATGTTGACAACATAGAAATATGCAACTCTAATTCAGCACATGGTGTCTACAACATTGGAGTTTGCATCATTCACTGAGTTGTCATGTAGACAACATAGTTATTCACACTCCCTTTTTAGCATATGTTGTCTACAACATAAATTTGCATGATACACCATTGTAGGCTTATCCTCTCATCATCACACTTATTTATATGCACAATGGAAGATAACCCATATCTAGTGGACATGTGCCTAGTTGTATGACTTATCATGTTGCTGACTTCTATGCATTCGAGAAGCTCTCCAGAGGCCTTTATATGCAAGCACTACTAGTGTACTTTCATATGGCATATTGAATTAATATATTGTCTCTAATCATACTCTCTCTTTGGTCTATGGTTGTGCTTGTGTTTGAGTTCCTTGGTCTTGGGTGAATTCTACCCTAAGGAAAATTCTTGCATCTAATATTATCTATGCTTGTGTTCTCTTCATTATGAGTCTATTGTAGACTCCTATGTTGTGTCCTCTTGTTGGGATTTTACTAGATTTGACCCATAGGTGGATACCACTCTTGATTAGGGTTTTATTTTGGGAAATTTTCCTCCTTCAGTGTGTCTTCTTCCTATGCCATTATTTGTGAATGGGATGATCCAATTTTTAGCATTGATATGTGTTCTTGTAATGACTAGAGGGTTGTGTTTCCCATATCCCTTGTTTAGGAATTTGTAAAGACCCTCAGTTGGTCTTGCATGACTCTGTGTTCAAAAAAAGTATTTTATTATTTTGTGTGGTACACATTTAGATAGGTTGGATGGTAACATGATTGGATGTTTTGGGATACTATTGGTTTCACACCTCATCTTTCTTCTCTATAGTTGTTGGTTGAACTCCCTTTATTTGATTGAAGACTAGGCCTATTTTTGTTTTTGGTAGATGACCTTTTCCTTATTGTGTGTTTTTTGGAATTCATTCTTACTTTGAGATACTTTTATTTCTTGGTGGGAGAAGGATCTTGTTAACTAATATGGTGGCATTACCCCTTTGTGGATTTTTTTTGTTGGTTTCTTTATGAGACTATCTTTCTTGTAAGTTTGGCTATTATGGTGGTGGATTTTTATGGTGATATTGATGTCCTCCATATTCCTTATTGTGTTGTATGTGTTGGATATGGTGTATCTAATAGAGGGAATGATCTCTCTATTGTATCTATTGTAAAATAAGTAAGAAGACATCCAAAAAATGGGCCCAAAATCTTTTTGTTTTGTTGATGCATATTATGTCAAGGTTGGTGTTTATACTAGGACAATGATGAATCTTTGATGTAGGAACGTCTTAGGCTCTTTCAAAATATTGCATCAACAAAAAATATTTCCGCTTTTTCCTATACTATTCTCATGTTTGTGGTAAAACCCTTGTTGTTCATGATATTTCTTTCAATATAGTTGGTTACTTGATGTGGACCTTAAGTGGATCATTCATCTATGTTCACAAAACTTAATTTCATCTCACTAAAGAGATACCCTTCTCTTTTTATACGACACATTCTTCTCCTAACATATCAAGTAATGTCTGGTAATTGACTTTAAGATTTTCATGATTTCAAGGCTTTTTGCAACCTTGGGAATATCTTCTTTGATCACATGTGGACCTATCTTCATTCCTACAGATGTTAGTTTTCTTAATGGTATACTTGCTAATTTCTCCTTTGGGGGAAGACCTATATGTAATAATTATTGATCAAGATGACTTGTGGTCTTGATGGCTATATATTTGAGATCTAGGCTTAGAGTAAGAAGTGATTAGGATTGTAAGAAGAAAGATAAAATAATTTTGGCTCAATAAGCCTAGACTTACAAGCTCATTGATTGTTATTTTTTTGTATATGGCTGCAATTATGTAGGCCTCATGCCTGGAACACTATAATGTAATTGTCCCAATACATCAACATTGGAATAAGATCTTTTTTTATTCTTACATCTTTTGGTTGTGCTTCTATGTGTAACTATGGCGGGATGGTTGGTGAGTTCCCTCTCTTGAGTCATTTACCCACCATCCCTTGTGTCAAGTGGTATCAAAGTGAAAATTTCCTTCCTTGTGGAGTCTTGGGATCATGGAGAACTCTGTTTAGATTAGTTGTAGGGTGGAATACTTAGGCGCTATCCTCTAACTTGCAAAGGGTTACGATTCATGTAGGGACTTTTATCAAAATTGTTTGAGGTAGAGGAAATATAGATAATATTATTATGGACATGTTAAGACAAATTACAGCTAGGATTGTAGATGTTAAAATAGATCGGAGGAAATAAGTACATCTTGATGATGTTAGTGATGAATAATAAAAATTTTCATCTAATCCTAAACTTAAAATGGAACAAGATGGAGAGATAATTTTGAGAGCTTTAACTAGAATGAATTCTAGACCTTGTTTTGATCACTGTAGTTATTGTGGAAATCTTGATACGTATGATTTGTTGGATTGGATCTTTGAGATGGAAAAGTATTTTGATTATGAATGTACCCTTGATGATAGGAAAGTAAGGATAGCAAAAAATAAGTTGGGAGGACATGTTTCTCTTTAGTGGGAACACTTGCAAACTGATATACAAAGATTAGGAAAGGAAAAGATCAAGACTTGGGTGAAAAGGTTGGTAAGTTGAAAAATAAATTTCTTCCTATTGATTATCAAATTAATTTATTGAGGAGAATGAAAAACTTGAGACAAAAATATATGACTCTAAAAGATTACAATGAGGAATTTTACAAGATGGACATAGGATATAGACATGTTGAGGATGGGGTTGAGAAGGATGCTAGGCACCTGAAAAATTTGAGAACTTTAAATCAATAAAAAATTAGTTTTGTGAAGATGTAAAGTGTGGAAGAAGCATACTTTTATACCTTGAGAGATGAATAAATATTGGCAAAGAAACAAGAATAAAGATAAAGGACAAGAGGAGAAAGATTTCAGAGGAGTAGATGCATATATTATATAGAAAGTACTAGATCTGATAATGTATCTCATGACAAGGGAAAATTAGAGGATAATAATAGAAGACTAGGAGGTAGCTAAAATAGAGGTAATTTTATTGGTTACTCTAGGAGTAACATTAATGGTAAAAGAGATGATAGATCTTGGTTTAAGGGAACTTTTTTTAAATATGGAGAATAAGGACATAGAGAATTTGAATGTACCTTTTCCACTTTTTTTTTTGGAAATAGTAGAAGAAATATTTTAATTCAAGAAGAAGCTATTGATTCACCTAATGAACCTAAAAATGGAGAGAAGATGATGATGAGAAGAAATTTGTTGAATGAGAAACTAAATAAAGAACCCATTTTGAGAAAAAAGTATTTTCAAGACTAGATGTAAGATTGTAGGGAAATGTTTCAAGGTAATCATTGAAAATGGTAGTTAAAATTATTCGGCATAAAGGGAATTATTTTATAAATTTTATTTTTGGAGGTTGAAGAATCCTAACCCTTATCACATTGGTTGGATCAAGGATGAGCACAAGTTATAGGTAAGTGAACAATGCCTTGTGAAATTTTAAATTGGGAATTACTATGATGAAGTCTTGTGTAATGTTTTTGAAATTAAAAGCAACCAAAAGCAAGGGGGTTGGCCCTTAACAGTCAAAAGGCTGGTAACCAGCACATTACCAACCAGTAACAAAAATAGACAAAAAGAATAGGAGAACCAGCAGTCAAAGACAAGAACCTAAAACCAGAGAGCTAGAACCAGAAAAGAACCCAAGCAACTAACCAAAGTCCAATGAGGCACCTAGGCCTAACCAAATCTTAATTATAGCTAATAACTAGCAAAACTATAACTGTCATAACAATATATAAAGTCTTTGGATCCATGAACCCCATAACTGAACAGAAATAAAAAAAGACTTAAATTTCTTTTTTTCCTTTTCCTCTTGCATGAAGAAGAATTTGGGCCCAGTCGTCAGCAAGGAACTTAAAGAGTAATTTATTGTCCTCATGTCCAAGCCAGCTTCCTCCTTCTCTTGTGCCACCAATTGGAGGGTAGTCATAGCAGCATGAGTAACTTTAAGTCCAAACTTGGAGAAGGTGAAAAACCCCTCCTCCAGGTTTCTGTAATGCTCCTCCACCATCACCATCTCCTCTTTATGCTCCTCAACCTTCTTAGCAGCAACCTCCTTCATTTTCTATCCCTTTGGTTTATCCTACATCACCCATGGGTTAGAAGAAATATTCAAATTTTCCTTAATAGGGGAAGAAATGGTAATAGGGGAATTATCCTTTTTGCTCGTCTCATCACAAAAAGTAATGGGTTTAAGTGAGAAGCTAGCTGAAACATGGGTTGTCTCAGTATTCCTTTCTTTGTCATCCGACACCTGAGTTTGAGTGTCATCCATCAAAATGTTCCCATAATTGAAACTTTTTTGCCCCTCCTCATTACCATCATCCTTTTTAGAGTTGGAAATGCTTTCCTCCTCCCTTCTGTCACTGTTATTGTCAGAGCTATCTTCTTCAACTTCCTCAACAGGGTATCTAATTGACTTCTACTTACCCCTAGCCTGGGACTGAGCTAGCCTACCAGACCTTCTTCTTGCTTTTCCCCCAATATCTTCACCAGAATCCTCTCCAACAATCTCTACCACCTTATCAACTTTTAATTTCTTGTTTCCCTTTTGTTCTATGGCTATGTCAAGTTTTTTCTTTTTCTTAGTATCCTTACTAGGAGATGGCCTAGGAGTATGGATTTTCATCCTCATATTGGAGCTTGAGGGGGAAATCCTACTATGGCGGGGGTTTTCCACAAAAACCTCTCTGGGGGGACATAGAGCTAAGTGGAACTGATACAAACAAAAAATTAACCCCTGATGGATAATGGTGAAGTTTAGGCCTTTACTTTTTTTTCCCTTAATATCCTTAATCATATCCTCAGGCGAATGTAGAAGAAAAAATGGAATGGAAATGAAATCCCTATTTCTAAAATGATTCAACAAGGGAAAATGATAGTAATAGCACACTCCAAACCTGCCTTCCAAGGCGAGATACTTCATCAGGACTAGACACACATCATCCTAGGGCTTAGGTAGCTTATCCCTTTTAAACCCTCCTCTATAGCGAATCGGCTCCTCATTCTCCAAAAAGAAGTTTTTCATGCTATTCTCATTCAAGACTTTGGTGACTTTCTTCCACTTTTTTCCCTTCATTGTGAGTCCTGTTGCCATGGCAATAACCTCCTCCATGACTTGAAAAGTAATGCTATTGATTGTGACCTTCCTATCATCCCAATTATTCACAAATTGTAATGTACAATTTTCATCATGTCCAGCCATGGACATCATATATTGCAAAAAACCCCCTTCCTTCAGGAGATACTAGGTCGCCATCCTATCCTTGAAGTTCTCAAGTCTCATTGGTTCCAACCGATTCAGATTAGCTCCCATATTGATTTCACCACTATCCTGCCTCTCTTCCTCATAAATATGCATCAAAACTTTATCACTTTCCAATTCTCTGTGGCTGCTCTCTTGCTTTAATCCTTTGGGGGAATAGGGATCAAAATTACAAGCCAACATATGATGAGCACCAAAATCCCATAACATCTTATTATGAGATTCTCCCCGTCAATTTCTGACATCCCAATCCATAATATCTATCATACTTCCATTTGGGAAGTGATTCGAAGC
Organism: Cupressus sempervirens; assembly: GCA_028749045.1. NCBI lineage: Eukaryota > Viridiplantae > Streptophyta > Pinopsida > Cupressales > Cupressaceae > Cupressus > Cupressus sempervirens. The sequence continues at coordinate 96,561,697 of CM053792.1, forward strand.
TTGCCCTGAGTTACCGTAATTGCGAAAAGACAATTTCCTTAATTCTGAATTACTCCACTTGTCATTTGTACGGCCATGTCTGTCTCTTATTTCCAAAACACTAAAGTTAAATTTAGCGACAAAGTTCTCCATCTCGCCAAAATTGGCCTTACTTTTAAATTTAGTGATCATCATTTTGAATTTTACTGTCTTTTTCCTTGAATATCAACATCCTTAGATTTTCATTGATATCAACTAAATTTTTCTAGCACGTGATTGCCCTAACATTAAACCCCATGGTAGCTGCATCGTCTGCCACTTGATTTCCCTCCTGGTAGATATGCTGCAAGTGGACCATTCTCATTTCCTCCAATATATTTTTAATATCCAAGATGATATTTCTAATCTTCCATCCCAATTTTTCCTCCCCCTTTACCCAATCAATCACCAGTTTGGAGTCCCCTTCTATAGTTAACTCTAAAATGTTTCTTTCCCTAGAGAGTTGTAGACCTCATAATAATGCCATAGCTTCTGCTACATTATTGCTACCAATCCCCACCTAGCCTACATAAACTAATAGAACATCACCATTCCTATCTCTCAGCACACCACCAGCCGCTCCTTGTCCTCCTTTCATAGCTCTGTCAAAACTCAATTTATACTGTGTGATGGTAGGTGGTCTCCATATTGTCTGTTGTCTCCTCCTCCTAGCAGAGCTATCAAAAAGGAAGAAGTCCTCTTGACAACCCCAATTCTCAGCCACAATGTCTTAAAGTCTTTTGGGTTCCTCCTTTGGCATCTTGTATTTATCTACTCTTATATTTTCCTTCAATAGTTTGTTCATCACTCCAAAAACCAATTCAACCATCCTATTTTCTCCCCTAAATATCCTATTATTCCTTTCTTTCCATATGTGCCAGCATACATATGGTGGGATAAACTTCCATAAGAGGATTAGTCTTGGATGATGGAATGGGCAATCCCAATTATCCACAAACTATCCCAAGTTATCTTTCATGACTCAAACCACCCCCAATCTTTCCCAAACCTTAGTCCAGATGTCAACTGCAAACTAACATTCAATGAAAAGGTGGTAAACACTTTCTTCCTTTTGTTCACAAAGGCAGCAACAGTTTGTTGTGTAGAATCCCCTTTTTTTGAAATTATCGATTGTTAGGAGTTTTCCATGTTGAACCATCCACCAAAAGAAATTAATCTTAGGTATAAGGTTACTGATCCATACCTTACTCCATGTAGTTGGGCATAGTTCCTTACTGAACATTAGGGTATAAGAAGATTTGACAGTGAAGTTCCCAGTCAAAGTTAAATCCCAAGCTAATACATCTTCCTATGGTAGCATTGGGATCCTCTATTCCTTTATTAGTTCTTCCAGTTCCTCTATGAGAATACCTATCTCCCGTGGATAATCCTCCTTCAACCATTTCTTCCATCTCCTCTCCTGATCAATGTAGTCTCCCACTCTAACCCCTATGTCCTCCTTAAGGAGTTCCTTTAAACCACTATATTTACTTAAAGCCAGCGGTTTCCCCTCTGTCCACCTATCTTCCCAAAACCTTATATTGAAGCCATTGCCCATAATCCACCTAAATCCTTCTCTTAGCAGTCCTTTATTTATAATAATGTTCTACCAAATCTTTGAACCACTCGGGAGGTCATTATTATACAAGTTCCACAGAAAGGAGGTATTAGACAAATATTTAGCTTTCATAATATTTCCCCACCCCATGTTTCCTTCTACCAATCTCCATCCAATTTTTGTAAGGAGAGCTTTATTAAGGTCTTTCATTCTTCTAATCCCAAGCCCCCCCTTAGCTTTTGGTTTACACACCTCCTCCCAGTTGACCAGATTCAATTTATTTTTCTCTTTAGTCCCTGACCACAGGAAATCCCTTTGAATTCTCTCAATTTTCTCGACCATATTAAGATTAATCTTAAATATGGATAAGAAATAAATAGGGATTCCCTGAAGGGAAATGACAATCAGTTGAAGTTTTTCGGCATTGCTCAATATCTTCCCTTTCTACCCTGCAAGCTTCTTTTGAATTCTCTCCACTATCGAATTCCAAAATTCATTAGACACCTACTTAGTAGTGAGGGGGAGGCCTAAATAAGTGTCTAGGAGGCAAGCGGATTGGCAATCCAAGATTTTCCTAATCCTTCTTTGAAGTGAAGGATCAGTGTTAAAGAAATATCAAGTGCCGAGCTATATCAAGTGCCGAGTAATAGCAAGTGCCGAGTGTTAACAAGTGTCGAGTGTTAACAAGTGCCGAGTAATATCAAGTTTCGAGCTATATCAAGTGTCGAGTAATAGCAAGTGCCGAGTGTTAACAAGTGCCAAGTGTTAACAAGTGCCGAGTGTTAACAAGTGCCGAGTAACAGTAGGTGCCGAGTGATACAATTTTGTTTAGGTTTCGAGCTATCTAAGAAACAACATGTGCCGAGCATCAGCAATGCTTCAGGAGCCAAGTGACTTAGGATATCAATATAAGAGTTTGTGATTGCACAAACTATGATGTAAACTATTTTTGTAGCTGACATAAGATAAATCTCGAAAGATATAGAGATAAGAACGAATCTTTTACACTTCCTATGCAATTTGCATGTAGCCAATTGGAAAACTTGGAAAGGCTTGCAACCAATCAGAAAAAGACAAGTATTGAGTGAGAAATTGAGATTCAATGTGGATCGTAGATCCATATCTAACCCTAAGTCTTTGAAGTCTTTTTAAGGAAGACAAAAGGTTCATTAAAAAATAATAATGAGAGAAGTAGAGTAGAACTAAGAAGGAAAAACAGAATGGTATTTGGCGAGAGGAGACTTAGAAAGTAAGAGCAAAAATTCATTAATTAGTTGAGAAAAGCAAAGCAAGGTAGACAAACAAAAATAAGATCTCAGAGGATCGAAATAAGAGAAAGAGCTAGAACATGTTCCTGCATTCAACAATCAAGGATTGCAAACAATCAGGTTTATAATACCTAATACTCTCTTACCATTGTATTAGAAAGAAATTCCTATTAGATAGGTTGGCTTAACAACTATTTGTAGATCCTTATCAAAAGGTGATTAAAACCTTTAATAGGGTGACACTTCATGTTAAGTGTTTGAAATCCTTTAACCAGGTCACTATTGACACAGTGTAAAGCCTTTAACAGGGCAGACCATCAGAAGTGGTTGAACAATATTGCTGCAGTAATCTTTGTGGGTATCATCCCTACCCCAGTTTTACCTTCTTATTCTTGGAGGGTTTTTGGGTTACCAAATTCCAGTGTTATGTGTTGTTGATGCATGTGTTTAGTTTCATATTTATTTGATGTATTTACATGCATGCAATTTACTTTCAGTTAAAAGTTTTATTGGCTAAAGTGTGATACTTATGATTCACCCCCCCTCTCATAAGTACTCTTTCCATATTTGAATATTCCAACAATTAGTATCAGAGTAGAATCCAGGTTCTCACAAGGAAAAGCCTAACAGCTTGGAGGAAAAGATCTAAAGATGGAAGCTGTCAAACTTGGAAAGATCATTGAAAATTAGGTGATAGATGTGCAACTTTCTCTGCATAGCTTGGAGGAATTTAGAAACAAGTTGAGAAATTCATTAAAAAAAAGGAAGGATCTAGCCATAGCCGAAAATGAGATAAACTACAAGGAGATTGATACCACCAAAATATTTTCCAATAGAGACACTAAAGAGTTTGATGCATCAATAGCAGAATTGATGGAGAAAAATAAAATCCAAATAGAGGAGATAAGATCTCTCAAGATGGAACATGAATCATAGGCCATAATGATATGTGAAATTACTAAACAAAAGAAAAGAGCAGTTGATTATAAGGTCATGATGGAAAATGACAAAAGAAATCTTGCAAACAGACTTGAAGAAAAATATACTAAATTGATAAGGATCTCAAACATGCAGATGGATACACTTGCCCAAATGATGAACCTTCATCATGAACTTAATGTGAAAGATATTGATATCTCTACTTTGAAGATGCAAAATGAACAAATGTAGAATGAATTGAACAGAGAAAAAGATGTAGTAGAGAATCTCAACAAGTCAAGTGAAGCTATCAAGTATTTTGAACAGTTGCTGAAATCCCCAAAATCTACCCATGATACATCAGGACTAGGATACAATAGCACTGAAGTTGGAGAATCATCAAAGTATGCTGAACAAAGAAGTGACAAAGGTAAGAATTCAAAACCCATTTGTCATTACTGTAATAAGAAAGGACATACAGCTAATGTGTGCAGGAGTAGAAGATTCAATCAATCAAACACACCCAAAAATAAGAGTTTATGTGACAAGTGCAACATGCAAGGACATATGACACAAAATTGTAGATCCAATGTCACAAGGACTCAGAGATTTGATGGACATTGTTATAATTGCAAAAAGTATGGACATAGGGCATTTGAGTGTAGATCAAAACCTATGTGGACATCAAATCAACCAGCAAAGACATCAAACCATGAATTTTGGGATTACAACACCAGGTATAGTTGTCACTATTGTCAAGAATATGGACACACACCCCAGAATTGCATAAGAACACATTTCAGAGGGAACTACAAAAGATGGTTGAGTCAAAATACATGTTTTAGTTGCTTAAAAACTAGTCATGTTAGCAAGAATTGCCCAACAAGGTCAAGGGCATCAAGTTCTAAGTTCAACAATGGAAAGGCAAAGATAGATGTTGGACATATCAGAAGTGAAATGAATAAGACATGGAAGAAGAAAGATGAGTATAGCACATCAAGTGCAGAGATTACTTCACCTAATAGGTCAAGTGATCAAACTTCATCAAATTAAGCAAGAATAAGTGTGTGGGATTGATAAACCAAGTTACATCATACATTAGTCCCAAGACATAAAAGAACTGCAAAGAAGAAATCAGCATAAGCAAAGATGCTAAGTCAAAATTGAGAGTTTTGCAAGATCTGTCAAAGTTGTCTTCAGGTGCCAAGTTGCTAATAGCAACCGAGTTGATAGATGATGCCGAGCTATGAAATATCAATAGGAGCTGAGCAAAGTGAAACACAATAGGTGTCGAGTCATGTTGAAACCCTTCAGGTGCTGAGTAGACAATTGGCAGTGCACTAAGCATTAATTAATCTATTTTGAAGGGTACATAAATTTGATTTTCGATCATTTTCCCACCATTCCAATGAGAAGCAAAACTAAGAAGAGCGGAGAAGATCAAGGTCAGCTCAGAAGCCATTTGTGAAGATTTCAACAATAATTCAGGACAAGTTTCATCGATTTGAGGTATTTTACTTAAGTGTCGAGCTACGTAGAGTTTATAAACTTGTTTAAATTGTAAACCCTAGTTTGGAAAACAATGGCATCTAGGTCAGGAACCACTAAGGGCAGAGAGAGTCATGAAATATAGCTGGTCAACAATGAAGTTAAACAACCTGAATTCAAGCCCATTCCAGAAGTAGCATACAAGAATGATCCCGTAGGTGCATTATCAGTTATTTTGGATAAAGTTGTTATGGTCCAAGATGTTCGTAGATGTTATAACTGCAAAATTGGAGCCATAGGATATTTAGAGATCTTCAATGCATATGACAAGCTATGTGAGAAAAAAAGACTGAAAGATGAGTTCTCAATAATAGAAAGAAAGGGATTAACCAAAACCCTACAATTTCTTATTGTTTTCAAAATTAAATGGATACGGATAGTTTTGAGCAGAATACATGATGGAGCCTTTTGGTTAGAGTCAGGGCTAGTACAATTCACCAAGAAAAGTGTTCATAGGGTTACTGGTATTCCAAACCTAGATCGGCCAAAGACCTTGCAAAGTGACAAAAGGGAAGTAATAGAGAAAAACATAGGTGCTAAATGGAATAATAGAGGAAGGATTATTGACACAATCATAGATCCCCTACTAGATTTTTTTGTGAGAATCATTTCACACAAATTCTATTGATCAAGTAGGTTAAACAGTGTACCTTGTATAGTAGTTGATGTTGCACACAAGATAATTAAAAAGGATCACACTTTGATCTAGCGGAGCTGATGTTTCAACAGATTAATGAAAATCTGGGAGCTATAAGGAAGAGCAATGGAGCTCAGTGCAAATTTGGATCAGTTTTGGTGTGCATATTTTTCTATCTGATGAAAGAATTCCCTTCTGTAGGTAAGGTAAGATGGAGTCCAGATAAAACAATTGTTGAACAAATCAATGGATACATTGAACAGATGGGTGAAAATTTTGATGCCCAAATGACTAGTTACTTTGAGGACTTCAAAAAGTCCATGAAACAAAGAATGAGAATTCCAGTCTCATTGACTGAGAAATATGAAAAGGACATTTTTTTTCTTGTAGATATAGATTATACCTATATACAAGTAGTTATACCTAGAGTAAGATGGCTTAGGCCACTAGGTCATGAACTTGATATTGATCAAGCTTCTGCAACGATAACAGCCCTCCTTGCAGAAGAAGATGATAAAAATGAAAAAGCTTTTGGAACCTATGATGTTGTTAAATCAAGGGTAATAACAGATTTGAAGACTGCTTCTACAATAAAGAAGAAAGAAAAAATGGTGAGACAAATCAAGATAAAATTTGGTGTTGAAGAAGAAGGTACAACAGAAGAGGAAGGAGAGGACATTGAAGAAGAGGGAGATAAGCCTCAAGGTCTGACTCAAGGGTTAGGAGAAGATAAAGAGGAAAGTGCTGAGGAAGAGGAAGCCGAGGAAGCATAAGTTAAAAGAAAAGCCACAACTCCTCCTGCTCCTCAATTCAAGGGAAAGAAAGTAGCTGCTCCCGCACCAAAGAGACCTACCACAAGGGCTGCAGTACAAAAAGCCCAAGAGGAGGCAAAAGGAAAGAAGAAAGACTCAAAGAAGACTACTGCCAATTCCAAGAAAATAAAATTTATTGCCCAGCCTAAAACAGATGAGGAGAAGATAGAGTCAGAGGACAATAGTCAATTTCAAGTGGTAAGACACAAACCTCAGACTGTTGTTCATAAATTATGTTCAAAAATTAGGAATGATGATTTGAAAGGTTTAAAGAACCTGATTTTTTCTAAGCACACCAAAGAAGAGAAAAATAAATTAGAGGAATATGTGTATGCTATGATGGCTGAATATAAGCACACACCTCTAGAATTAGATGAATCAATGCCTAAAGAATTGTACAAAATTGTAGAGGATAAATGGCATTTTTTTTTGCAAATGGAAAGGGAGATAAGGGAGTCAACATTAGCTATATTTTTTCTTGATTTGTCTAGAGATCAAGTAACAAATGCAGTAAAAAAGAATAATAATAGATTCACTCCCAAGCATAGAGCATTCAGCATATTACAGAACAAAATCGAAGAGGTAGTTACAAAATCCACAAGATTGTGGAAAATAGTTTACAAGAAAATAGAAGATGTATATAATTAAGAATATAAGGTAGAGGCAAGTGCCAAGATAAGAGAAAAGAAGGTGTCAGGAACCAAGGAAAAAGAGAAGGAACAAGTGAAGAAGAAGAGTGAAGAAGAAAAGGAAGAAAAGGCACATACAGAGGAGAAAGAGGAAGAGAAAGATATAGCTGAGCCACAAGATCAAAGTATGCAAGACATACAGGTATCTCCACCTAGTCCTCCTCATGCCACCATCACACCTACATATATTATAAAAATAAAAGATGTTACAGACACTTCAAATCCAAACATCAATCCATTAACTGCAGAGGATTTAGAAATCCTTGACCAATCATCACTAGTAGTAAAATTAAGTTCAAATCCTGTATTGGTCAGTGTTGATGAATTACAGAATCTAGAAGTTAAAACAAAGATAGTCAAGGTAAAAGCACAAGTGCCACCCTCGACCATACAAACTACTGGTATTCTATTTCTTCCACCACCACCTCCACCAAGCGTAGTCACTTATACACTTCAAATGCCGAGTACAACAGCAGGGGAAATAAAAGAAACATCTGAACAACCAAAAAGTTCAATCCCACCTAGCGATCATAAAAGGGATACTCAAGCTAAAGAAAAAGATGAGACAAAAAAGAAGGAGGAGTCTGCAATACAAACACTGGTTGCATTACCAAAATCTGGTACTCCAACACAAACTCTTCAGCAACCGAGCACAGTAGGGTTACAGCTACAAATCAGGACACCAGGCTCGAGCTCATCAAAGGCAATTAGGAAACTTCACTATGGAGTTCTTGAGCTTGATGAAGAAATAAAGATCCCATATTATGAATCTAGCACTCTCACTGAAGAGAAGATCAATGAAATTCAGAGTGCATTGGACAGAAGAAGGAGACAAGAAGCACTAAGAAAAGAACACAAGCATAAGCTTACCTTGAATGAAATCAAAGACATATTTACAGAAGCTTTCTACTTATAGTCTATAGATGAGTCAAGACCAATTATAGAGCAACTATCTGATATAGTTGATCAGGTGACTAGTGAAGACTAGGAAACAAACGCTAGATTGCTCGAATGGTTAGAAAGGAAGTTCCAAGGCAAGGTAAATAATAAAATATCCGATGATATAGCATTGTCACAAGAAGAACTGGCAAAGAAAATTAAAACAGTTAAAATTGTACTAGGAAACATCTTTTCTCTGTACAACAAGTTGTGTGATTTTTCCACATTCACACAAGACACTAGCTAGAAAATACTGAGCTTGGAGAACAATTTGAAGATTGTAGTATGCAACTCCCCAAAAATCCAGCTCAGAGTGAGAAGCATTTTTCCCATCACTTCACACACAAAGAGAGTTAGCTATCTTAGCAGCAAAGGAGGAAACCACAAAAGCTAAATTGATGCAAATTCAATCCTCAATAACTCCTCATTTAGAACTACTTCACAAGGAGCAGATAAATGCAGAGACAGTTCTCAAGAAAGACCCCAATCTTTCTTCATCTGATGGACTTGTACACCTAGTAGAAGAGATTGCCATCCAGCATAAGTTATTTGATGTTGCACTAGAAAATTGGGATGCAGCTCTGAAGGTACTCCTTGAAGTAAATAGTACATTTTTGGCCAAATATGGCATTTCTTTGTAAGACCCTTGACATAAGTGTCAAAAAGGGGGAGAATAAGTATGGGGGAGTGATAAGAAGAGATTAAGTATGGGGGAGTTAAGTACAAGAATGAAATGATAAGTATGATAAAAGGGGGAGATAGCAAATTTTGGGAGCAAATTTTGAGATAGCAAATTTTGATCAGTCAGAATGCAAAAATAGGACAGAAATCACTAAGTGTACATACAAGATCAACTACCAAGGAGTCATAAGGATCTTAGTTAAGTGTTTTTGCCACTCATGTCAAAGGGGGAGATTGTTAGTTTAAAGAATAATTTTGACAACTGAGTGTCAATACACTTAACCATTTTTCCACTAAACAATGCCGAACAAAGAGTAGGTGCCGAGTAATATCAAGTGCCAAGCTATATCAAGTGGCAAGTAACAACAAGTGTCAAGTGTTAACAAGTGCTGAGTGTTAACAAGTGTCGAGTGTTGACAAGTGCTGAGTAATAGTATTTTTATCCCCTTCCTCCAGCCATTGGATTCTAGATCTTTGTTTCCAAAAAAATTCCTCCTTTTGCAGGATCTCTTTCCACCTCCTTCTAAGTTTTTCCTCTTCCTGAATATTCTCCTTCAAGTTATTCCCTTCTGCAATAGCCCCTTGGTGTTTTTTTAGCTTTTCCTCTACTTCTTCTTTACCTTTAAACAGATCCCCAAATGAACTTTTAGCCCAAGCTTTGACATTTCTTCGAATATTATCTAGTTTTTGGGTAAGTCTATACATTGCAGTACCCTCTATTCTTATATTCCACCACTCCTGAATCTTATCTTTGAATTTTGGATGTGATTCCCACATTATTTCATATCTGAAAGGTTTCTTTCCCACTTTATAGCCATCCTTCCAATGGAATAAAATGGGTGAGTGGTCAGACACCATTTTGTTGAGAATTTTCAAGTAGGAGTTGCCCATGCTATTCCAATTCCTTGACAGTAATAATCTATCCATCCTAGCCTAAATGAGATCTTCTCCTTTCCTATTATTAGTCTAGGTGTATGGGTTACCCCTCAACTCCACATCCATGAAGTCCAACTTCCCCGTAAAATCACTTAGATCTTGCAAGCTCTCCTGACATTCTCTGTTGCCTCCCCTCTTCTCTGAATGGTAAAGAGGGGTATTGAAATCACCCATAGACATCCATTTCTCCTCCAACATAGTTTCAAATATCCTTATCAAATTGTCATACATTTCCTTCCTCCCTAATATGCTATTAGGTGCATAATATTAATCAGTTTCTAGCTATGACTATTTGATTAGAAATGAGTAATTATAAAGTTTTTTTCCTTCTAGATCTCATAGCCCTTCAATGAGTTTAGATTCCACATGGTAGTAATTCCCCCCAAAGCTCCATCCGAATCCCTATGTATATACCCCCCCCTGGCCAGATATAGCTAGCAATTTTATCAAAATTTGAGCTAGCATTTTTGTCTTTTGAATTAACACACAGTCTATTTTTTCCTGAGATATTAATTTCTTGAGAGCATATTGCTTCTGGGGATTATTCAATCCCCTTATATTCCATGAAAGGAGTTTCATTTCTTACCTTTTGTTACTATCTCCAGTGTAAGATGTTTACCACTGGCTACATCTCTAGTAGTTTGCTTTGTCCTGGTAACTCTGCTTGATGGTCTTCCTACTATTCCTAAAACTCCAATATCTGGTTTTCTCCCTCCCCTTTTCTTCTTCTTTTGCAATTCCCATTCCCCACTATTCTCCTGAGGAGAAGAGGGGCTCATCTCCTTATCCATATTATCAATGCTTGCCATTACTCTCGCCACTATCTCATCCTGTGAGGCCTTTACTATCCTCAGAGGGGAGCAAACTAACTCCCTTATATCACCTTCCTTATGCTTATGGTCCCCCCCCCCTGTTGTTGAGGAGCCCATGAAAGTGGGGGTTATCCCTTTCCCCTTAGAAGGGGTTTCAAGCTTGCTTACCCTAGACTGGATTGTTGTCAAATCTTTTATAGTGTTGGTTCCTTCTATTTCTCCATCTTCCAAACACTCTTCCACCAAAGACCTTGCCAAAGGTGAGCCCACAAGATCCTCCAAATCTCTTTTGAAAGGGTATTCCTCTTGAGCCTTCTCATCTTCCTTAGTCTCCTTACCCCTAGGACTCATATCGTGCATGGGGGTCATAATGGGCAAGGTCGTAGGAGGTTTCATTACTGTCTTCTCAGTCTGTATAGAAGGTTCCCCAATGTTCTCCATAACTATCCCTGGGGAGCACTATTAGGATAAACCACATACACAAATAAAAACTACATGCAAATATCACCAATAACAAAAAATAATACATCACACAGAAATGAACACAAGGCACCAAGATTTAACATGGCTCACCCAATCCTTGGGCTACATCCACCAAATAGCAAGTCTGATCTTAATACAATCCAGTGATTACAACCTAATTACAATCCGTAATCCCCTACAGCTCAATACCACCGCAAGAACCAATTTTGCATCACAACATAATGAAAAATACCCAACCCTAAACCCTTTTATACAATTATTAAATCACTTTAGGGTTATAACATGTCGGCCATAATTAGCCATAACTTTAGTGGCAAATCTACGAATGGCGAATAGTACCAAAACGATTGGCAAATATTACCAAATTTTTTTTCGCCACAATCTAACAAGCACTCCTTCTATTTATCATTTTGAATTTTAGCTTTGCAATCCATAATAAGGTGATCGAATTGCCCACATCTTTGGCAAAACAAGCCAACATTCTCATATTCTATGGGTTGAACTCTCTCAACCCATTTAGTTTTTAAAGTGACCACAGTAGGTAGTGTTCTATTCAGTGCTACATTCACACAAAATCTAGCATAGACAAGTCTCAATTTTTGCATTGTCACTTTGTCAGTAGTAACAAAATGACCAACAGAGTTCCCCACCCATCTTAATATCCTTTCATCCAAAAATTCCAGAGGGAGGCCAAGTAATCTTACCCAAACTGGGGCAAGTTTGTTTAGCTCCAAACCAACATCAAAGCTCGAATTCCATCTAGTCAGGGCTAGAGAGTGCTTCCCAAAATACCAAGTCCCAGATAGAACTGCCATGAGATCTTCTTCCGTGGTGAATCTAAAACAAAAAAGACCACTTGGCATGGCAAAAAAACTTACAACTCCTTTGAACTTCTACTTATGGTCCACCCATTTCCTTACCATCTCGATAGAAGGGCAGAAAGCAAAAAATCTACCAACAACACAAAGTTTGAGGCCAGAAGTCACATTATCCATCATGCCATTAGGGAGTGCAATCACAAGACCTTCTTGTCAACATGTTATCGTGGGATTCTCCATGACGGGGCTGGACATCTTGGAACCCACAAGCACATTCTTCCATCCCGATAGAGAACCCACATCCAACTTTTGGGCATCTCCATACTGACAACCGACAGAACTTCCTCCCACCTGCTCAGGGACGTCCACACTCAACCATCCATCCTCTAAAGCTGGCTAGACATACCCCGACCCATCAAACACCATGGACCCACAACCAAACAACTGGTCAAAATCTCTAGTCACTGCAAGCACCAATTGCAAGTCTGGGCAAGAAGGCGGATCCGGAGGTTTAGGGCCCTCCATCATTCAAAATTCAAAAAAAAAAAGGGCCACAAAGTTGTAGAGTTGCAGAGTTTCTTTCTATTATGTTTTATATTATAGTCTTGTGTAATGTTATGTCCATGGACTATTGTCATATATTATTGTGGGAAGAACTTGTTAGTATGATAGACAAGCTTTGCATGATGGTAGATTGAATCAATACACTGTTTGGGATAATGGAAAGAGACAAGTCTTATTACCATTGATAGAGAAACCTAAGGAAAATCATTTCTTGGTTGAAGGAAATCAGTTCGTTAAGGACATGGAGAATCAGAATGTATATTTAGCTTTGATCCTTAGAAAAATAGAGAAATAAGATGAACTTGAGCATGCACCTTAGATAAGATATTTATTGAAAAAAATTTAAGACATCATTTTGGGTAATGTACATGATGATTCACCTCCTGTAAGAAGCATTAGTCATTGTATGGATTCAACACTTGAAGCTAGTTTTCCTAATAAAGCACCACATAGGTTGACACCTACAAAGAATGAAAAATTGAATAGACAAGTGCAATAATTTCTTGAGAAAGGTTTGATTAGAGAAAGTTTTAGTCCATGTGTAGTACCTATAGTATTGACACATGTAGATGCTTAAAATCATCCCTAAAGAGTAGATTAATTTATTAATATTGCTCATGACATTGTAATTAATTATTAATTAATTAATTATATTGCTCACATTCTTCTACTTATTTAATTAAATTATTTTAATTAAATGAGTCCATTCTCCTAAGTATTTAAATTTAATTTAAATACTCCTAGCCTTAATGTGTTAAATTAATTTAACACATGATCCTCCATCATCCCCTTTTTTAAATAAATTTTTTTATTTAATTCTCACATCCTATTAATTCCTCTAAATCCATGATTAAATTAAATCTTATTTAATTTAATCTTAAGCCTAACCTAGAGCCTAGCCTATAACCATCATTGTCATCCTCTTAAGCCTACTTCTTCTATAATATCACTTAATCATTTCTAATCTCCTTCTTAATCCCTCTCATTAGCCCAAGAGTGTGCTCACACGTGTGAGATGGCATGCCTACACACTCCCCTTTGCACTCTTGTCTCCCACTCTTCTTCTCAAGTTTGCTCACACATGTGTGAGCAAACTTTGAATTCTTGACCATTTGCATGGCTTGCATGTCACCTTATGTTGCATCTACATGGATGCCACCTCACCAAGCCCTCTCTTGAGCCTATAAATAGAGGCCTTGTCTCAAGCATTTGCACCTCTCATTATTGCATTGTTACTCTGCCATTTTGAGTCTTGAGTTTTCATGCTAGGGTTTTCATTGTAGTTTGAATTTTCATAGAGATTTCTAGATGAATACTAACCATTTGGTAGCTAGTTTAGCTTTTCATTGGCATTATTAGTCTAGTTTACATGCATTTTTCATCTCCATTTCATTTACATCTTAGTTTAGCTTGCATATCTAGTTAGTTTCTTTATTGTATTTCATATTTTTACCATTGAATGCTTTAAGTATGGCTTTCTCCTTGGCCATTTATTGAAGTATTCTTCATTTCATGTAGTTAAAGATCATATTGCATCTTCACTCACATTTGCACATTCACCCAAGAGATTCAATATATTGTTATGTTTGGGAGAGCACACCAAACATACCCCCCATCTTAACACACCAACAAGGTCTCTCATGGGTGCCTTTTTTGAGCTGTAGAGGTGGCTGAAATACTTGATTTGTTGGCTGCTTAGGGTTGCAAAACCCAAGAAAGCATTAGTTTAGTTTTCTTTCATTTTGATGAATCTTTGATACACTTTCAAGGTTTTTAACTAATGTTTGTTTGTTAACTCATGCTCCCAATAGGTTACATTTTCTAGCACACATTTTGGAATGCCTGGTGGGACCCATGTCCTTGTTTTTCATTCAAAAATCTGTCAAAAAATCCATAATTTATCACTAAAACCTCGCTTTGCCATCTGCATTGAACACAGTGTCGTATGCGTTCTATCGTCTCCATAGATCAGCGTCTGTACATATTGGCATCTTCGCATTTTCCCTAATTTTTTAAAATTTTTTTTAATTTTGTTGTCTCCAAATTTTGTTTTGTCATCTTCGCTTCATAGATTGTCGTTTGCGTTGTGGGCACACTAAACTATCGTCTCTGCCTTCGAGATTATTGTCTACAATTTTTCGGCGACCTTATTCTGTCATTTGCACTTTTTTGGATACCCTATTTTGTTGTCTGCACTTTTTAGTGGCCTATTTTGTTGTTTGCGCTTTTCTGGCAACTTTCTATTTTGTTGTCTACACTTTTTCGATGACTTTCAATTTTATTATCTGCGTTGTTTTGTCATCTGCACATTCTGTCATCTACAATTTTTTTTATAAAAAAAGTATAAATCAAATTTTGACTTTTCATGGTTCTGTAGGAATTGGGTCATTCTAAGCATATTTACATATAGAAAAAATAACAAAAAAAGTTAAAATAATTTTTCCCATAGTAAAGCCTTCATTTTGGTGTTTTTCTTGTGAGGCTAATTAATTTTTTTTTTTTTTTAGCAGATTGGAGCATTTTAAACACCTAACCATATTTTCTTGCAAGTTTTTTTTAATGTTTTATTTCTCTTGAGAATTAACCTTGAAAGACATAAAACAAACCAATAGTGATTTTTATCACTAAGGAAATTTGAAGTGATTTTTATCACTTAGACTAAAAAGTTAATGAATAGTATGGCTTAATCACTTTCATTTGAATGGATGAATCTTAGCATAGAAAACATTTGGACTTGGTGTTTAAAATTGACATGAATGTTTAGGCTAACACACATTTGAAATTGGTGCTTAAAATGGACATGTATGCATAGGCTAGAACACATTTGGATTTGGTGTTTAAAATGAAGTCACACACTCTTGAATGCCCTAAAGTAAATTGACTTTATTTTCAACATCTTTCATTTTCAGCATTTCATTTACACACACTTGCTTTACTTTCTTGTTGACAAATCTATATTTTTTATTTACATTGGTGCCATTTCAAGTTGGAAAGAACATTGTATGCTTTAAATATGTGTGTCTTCAAAGTAGATTACAACACCTTAAGTTTCATTGAGAACGAATGCCTGTCTTTTGAACCCCAAGGCCATTTACGTATTCTCTCCCCTCGCACCTTTGGGTGATCTTGGGTGCATAAGAAATAAGTGGTCTTGTTTTTACTTTTTTAGGAGGCCTGCTTGAAGATTTCGTCACCCCTTGGGATGACCTCAACTCCAGTGTTTTGGCAGAGTATAAATAGCGGAAGGTGAATCGAAAGACACCTCTCTTGGAAGTAAAATATTGTCACTCTTGGCTAAGCCCCAAAGAACTTTATACCTTTGAGAAGTGAAGGAGGAGATTTGGGTTACCGTCTCCCCTCAGCTATGTGGCAATATTTTCTTTCATCTACAGATTTGGGCCTCACGTACCTTGCGTATATTGAGGACGCCCTCTAGTTGATCCTTGTACGTCCTAGTTGCAACCTTATAGGTTTGTTGGTGTGTCCTACATGCTTGAATATTCAAAAACCTCCTCATTCGAAGGGGACAAACACCATCTAAACTTGTCTTGTATATATTTTCTTGTTTGATTTTGCATTCCAAATTTGAAAAACTCAAAAACATTATAAAATGCAAAAATTCAAAAAAATCATAAAACTTCAAAAATCCAAAAAAATCCAAAAATTTCAAAAACAACAAAAAAGATTCATGTTTTCTCCATCACTTCTTCTATCCATCCATCCCATCATCATCATGCATCTCTTGTCTTAATCACATTCTTAATTGTTCAAATCTTTCCTCAAAATCTTAATCATCTCTATTCATCCAAATCATTTCCTCATTTTCTTAATCATTTAATCTCATTCATAATCTTCATCCTAATCATGGTTCATAATCAAGATCTAATTCCTTCATTCAATGATTCATCCTCATGATTCTTAATCCAATCCCTTGTCAAATTCATTCTTTTCTAATCAATTCTTAATTCAATCCACTTACATCTTCATCCATAATCAATCTTTCTAATTTCATTCACGTCTTCTTCTAATTCAACTTTGCATCACATCTTCTCCTTTGGTCATAGGAGCACTATCATACACATTGGACTTTCATTAAAATTCACATTCACTTGTTTGCAATATCATAGGGTTTTTATCAATATCAAATCAAACCCTCATCAATATCATATCAAATAAAATTCAAATCAAATCAACACAAAGTCCAAAGCTCCTAGTCCTAAGTTCATGTTCCATCCATCATCAAATCTTTCATCACTCTTCATCTAACATATATGGATCCGAATTTGCTCAATCAAATGGTTGACAATCTTCAAAGATAGTATGCAGTTATACCTCCCATTCAACCTGCATATCAAATTCATCCTCAACATTTCATATCCAACTCTCATCCATCTCATGTGCATTATTCTTCTACCTTTGACAAGGGAAATCCACCTCATTATCCTTCACCTACATACAATTCCATTCATAGTCCACACAATTCCTCAACCACAAATCCCCTTTCCATGGAAATGGAACAATTAAAGAATTATCTCTTAGCAAGCCAACAAAAAGAGGCCACCTTCCATGCCATGTGTCTTCTTCCCCCATGTTTCGAAGATCCTAGTCCTTGTTTCCCATCCAACCCCAACCCTCCATGTAATTCCCTTCAAAATCCCAATCCTCCAAAATCCACATCATCCCCAACTCATAAGGGGTATTTCTCTTCCTTCTTGGCTAAGTGTAAAATACAAAATGAAGAGAGCCAATCACCCAAAGTCATACCCACAATTCCATCTCACGATCTTCCTCCAAAGCATGACATTATAGATGCCTCTTATCCTCTAGATCCGAGCACTTCTCCATCTCCTTGTTCCCCTATCCCTCAAGATCCTTTTATCCCTCCTAGTCCATCTCATGATCCCCTTCCTAATCAAGATCAAGGCATTCCATGTACAATGCACATTACTGCTTCCATTCGATCTCAAGAGTTAGCTTCCATAGATCCTCCACTTCATGAAGAGATTCCTTCCACTCCATCCACTAATACCCCTCCATCTCAAGATCAAATCATTCCATCTCATAAACTTATTCCATCTCATGATCCACTCATTCCGCTACATGATCCTCTTTGAAGTCAAGATCAAAGCACCCCTTCATTTTCTTTTCATGATTCCACTCCATCTCATGATCTTATTGTCTCTCATAATCCCCTTCATGATCGTAATCCTCTGCATGATCCTATCATACCTATCCAATCCACTCATGAACCCCATACACTTGGACTCACATCTTCTATTGAAACTAATAAATATCTCATTGAAGAAATAATGTCTCATGATGTTGGTATGCCTTCCACTCCTTCAAACTCCAAAATTCCTCCATCCAAACCTAAAGCTTCCCATCCTTCCTCTACCAAGTCCATTTTGGGCCCTTATATCCATATTCCCATTTCTTCCTCATTTCCTTCCATTTTGGGTCCTTATGTTCCACATCCAAACCCTTCATCCCTTCCTTCCATTTTGGGTCCTTACATACATCCATCCACCATATCCATGTCTGCCACATCATCCCCTCATAGTCCTAGTAAAGATCAACAAAGGCACACATCCTTGAATTCCTTCCAATGTTCACAATCCATATGCTCTCCATCCCATTTATTTTCATGCACCCATAATGTTGCCAATGGAAGCAAATTGGATTCTACAGAAAAAGTGAATAAAGGAAAAAATCCACAAAATCCCAAGGATCAACATGTCCCTTCTAAACAACATGTTCAAGAAAAGAAAAATATGATCCAAAGCAAAATCAAAAAGCCACAAAGGCTAAAAATAAAAAATGCAAAATTTTTTTGGATACCAAAGCTACTTACTATAGCAATGAATCTCAAAGAAAGATTGAAAATGAAATCCAATTTGGCTAATCCAAAGGCTTCCACATCAATTTTGGGTCCTTATGCACCAAAATCCACCATCCTAAATCCATCATCTCCTTCATCTATTTTGGGTCCCTATATCCCAAAATCCACACTTGCCCCTACATATCCTCCACAATTTCCTCCTTTCCATCACCCTTCAAGGTGTGTGCCAATAACGATCTTTTCGTTTCCTTCATCCACTTATTCACAAGTCTTTCAACCTAGCATGCATCAACCATGTCTTCCTCCCAACCACTCCACCTCGTTACTCCAAACCCTTTCATAAGTCATTATCCTCCATTCCCCAATCCACCTCATCCTTCTTTTCCCTATCCTACCAACATCTATGAGAAACTAATAAAAATTCCTTGAAAATAACAAAGAAAAAGAACAAAACAATATCAAGGGATACCATCCATGAAAATAGATGCTTGAGTCCTCCCTTCATTCTCCTATCATGTATCCATTGCCTTCCACTTCCACTTATCCATCCATTCACTTTTCCTCTTCCACTTGCACTCTACATTGGGGGCAAGCTCCAGCCATACCATACTACCTTACATCTCTTCCATTTTTCCATCTACCATTCATATCCCGCTTCCATCTTTGATCTTGAATTTCACTTTCCTTTCATCCATCCATATCCCTTGCGCATTGTCCATACATTTTCCTACATACTTCCATAATCCTTTCATTTATTTGATCTTGACATGCTATCCATATCTTGTATCCCATATTTCTTGCCATGTTCATCCATTTTCCATCCATACTCCTATATACTTCCATACCCCTTTCATATGTTCTTGATCTTGGTTATCCCTTCCATCTCATCCACTTCATATCCTGAATTTCATACATACCATTCATATCCTTATCCCTTTTTCATACCCTCCCTCCCATATCCCTTATTCATTCTGCTTTCATGCCCATGCTCATGATCACTATTAGAGGCACACTACCAAAATGATTATACATGCTTTGGAAGAGCACATGCCTTCTCGTCCTCCACATGCTAGCCTTCATACCATCTTTCCCTTTTCATGCATCATTTTTCACCATATTGTCTTCCATTTTCCTATCCTTGGTATGGGGCATTTGAGCTCCTTTGAAACATGGTTCTTGGCTTTCTATTATCTGATACCATATCCTTCCATCCACCCATTTATTTAGATATCTTTCCCTTTCCCATCCATTTCCCATTCCTTGTTTATCCCTTGTCATTGGTTCTACTCTATTCCACCTTCCATCAATTTTTAAGTCTTCCAGTCCATTCAATCAATTCATTTGTCCTCTAATCTCATCATATTCTCTTCTTCTAATCATTTCATCCAAATCATTTCCATAATCAATTCTTTCTTTTTTCCATCTATTTGCATATACCTTGATCAAATTTCTAGTCTTCCATTCAACACGCTTTCCTCTATCAAACATTTATCACTTTCTCCCTCACATTCCTCATCCATTCCAATTCAATTCATCCATTATCTTATCTTATTCCAATTCTTCTAGTTCATCATCTAATCTCATGACACTGAACTTCAACCCATCAAATTGAGCTTATCAAAATAGTGATTGCAAACAAACTTACACAAATTCATAGTGAGACTAAATGATTTAAGAACATTGCTCCTTTCACACTATTGCTAGTGAACAATCACAAACATTTCAATACAATTCAATCAAACAATCAATTTTTGCCTTACAGGATGAATCCTTCGTACACAGGCTTAAAAAATTTCACTATTAGAATCAAGTTCATGGCAAGAATTGGGAATTGAATGACTACTTGGTCATAAAGTCTTTTTGATGATTTTATCTTTGTGTGTCAGCAATGGCCTCTCCATGTGTGCCTCAATCTTCACCATCTTGGTATCATTTGAATGGCTTAACCTGATTACACATGTCATTTTGCAATATGATTTATTTTCATGATTCTTTAGCACATCTCTGTTAGTTTTTGAGTTATGATTATGCATTTCTCATTAGGGGCAACGGGTTAGCACACTTTCTACCAAGATCTCTAACAAGAATTTGGGTGTGCCCAGACCTCTCTATTGTGTATATGTCATTTGTTCCATCATGACTCTAAAACCTATATCTATTGTGTTGAGAGTCTAGTCCATGCAAAGGAATATTGTCATCTATGCTACTATAGCATTTGATGCATAAATCCTCTTGCAATATCAAAATAAGGTGTGCTCTCCCATATGAACACAACTGAATCTCATGCATTCATGTAGTTAAGTTGCATTTAGATTAATCATTATCCACTTCACCCCGCTTCATGTCAAGCTTACCAACAAGTCATACAAGGTCATCTTTTAAGCCTTTTATCTTTCCATTTTCCTTCCTGTGTCTATTTTCAAGAAAATGGGGCAAAATATATTCATTTTCACCCCATTTTCTTAAGGGGGCACCCTCCTCCCTTATCATCACTTCAACACAACTCCTAGGACTCCTATCCTTCTTTGGGGCAACCTATATTTTCTTTTCTTTGATATGATGTCATCTCGACATCACATCAAAGAGGGGCAAAATGTTGATGCTTAAAATCGTCCCTAAAGACTATATTAATTTATTAATATTGCCCGTGACTTTGTAATTAATTATTAATTAATTAATTATATTTCTCACATTCTTCTACTTATTAAATTAAATTATTTTAATTAAATGAGTTCATTCTCCCAAGTATTTAAATTTAATTTAAATACTCCTAGCCTTAATGTGTTAAATTAATTTAACACATGATCCTCCATCATCCCCTTTTTTAAATAATTTTTTAAATTTAATTCTCACATCCTATTAATTCCTCTAAATCCATGATTAAATTAAATCTCATTTAATTTAATCTTAAGCCTAACCTAGAGCCTAGCCTATAACCATCATTGTCATCCTCTTAAGCCTACTTCTTCTATAATTGCACTTAATCATTTCTAATATCCTTCCTAATCCCTCTCATTAGCCCAAGAGTATGCTCACACATGTGTGAGATGGCATGCCTATACACTCCCCTTTGCACTCTTGTCTCCCACTCTTCTTCTCAAGTTTGTTCACACATGTGTGAGAAAACTTTGAATTCTTGACCATTTCCATGGCTTGCATGTCACCTTATGTGGCATCTACATGGATGCCACCTCACCAAGCCTGTCTTGAGCCTAGAAATAAAGTCCTTGTCTCAAGTATTTGCATCTCCCATTATTGCATTGTTACCCTGCCATTTTGAGTCTTGTGTTTTCATGCTAGGGTTTTCATTGTAGTTTTAATTTTCATAGAGATTTCTAGATGAATACTAACCATTTGGTAGCTGGTTTAGCTTTGCATTGGCATTATTAGTCTAGTTTACATGCATTTTTTCATCTCCATTTCATTTACATCTTAGTTTAGCTTGCATATCTAGTTAGTTTCTTTGTTGTATTTCACATTTTCACCATTGAATGCTTTAAGTGTGGCTTTCTCCATAGCCATTTCTTGAAGTATTCTTCATTTCATGTAGTTAAGGATCATATTTCATCCTCACTCACATTTTCACATTCACCCAAGAGATTCAATATATTATTGTGTTTGAGAGAGCATACCAAACATACCCCCCATCTTAACATACCAACAAGGCCTCTCATGGGTGCCTTTGTTGAGTTGTAGAGGTGGCTAGAAGACTTGATTTGTTGGCTTCTTAGGGTTGCAAAACCCAAACAAGCATTAGTTTAATTTTCTTTCATTTTGATGAATCTTTGATACACTTTCAAGGTTTTTAACTAATGTTTTTTTGTTAACTCATTCTCCCAACAGGTCACATTTTCTAGCACACAACACCTAAGAAGAATGGAGAATGGAGAATGTGCACTTATTCTAGAGCGAGAGATAAAATAACAATAACATATAGTTTTCCTTTTCATAAGATGGATGAAATTATGGATTGTTTGAGTGGAGCAAAGTATTTAACCAAAATTGGTTTGAAGAGTGGTTGTCATTATATTAGAATTGGAGAAGGAGATGAATGGAAGAGTACTTTTAAGACTAATAAAGGTTTTTATGAATGACTAGCTATGCCTCTTAGTTTGACTAATGCACCTAGGAATTTCATGAGGTTGATGAATGAGGTATTGAATAAATTCTTGGGAAAATTTGTAATTTCATATCTTGATGACACATTAATTTATAGTAAGACTGAAGAGGAAAACCTAATGCATATCAGACAAGTGTCTTGAAGGTTGAAAGAGGAAAGGTTGGTGATAAACCAAAATAAATCTTCTTTTATGAAGGAAGAGATTGTGTACCTTAGTGTTATGATCTCTCTTGATGACTTAAGTAGGATCCTAAAAAGGTAAAATCTATACTTGAGTGGCCTACACCTAAAAGTTATTGGAGAAGTTCAAGCATTTCATGGATTGGAAAGTTTCTATAGGAAATTTATCATAAATTTCAATTCAATGTGTAGTGCTATGACATAGACAATGAGAGGGGATAAAAGGGAATTCAAATGGACACATAGTGATAAAAAGATTAGAAAAACTATCTAATCTTCCTTTACCTAATTTTAATAATATTTTTCAAGTTGATTGTGATTCTAGTTAGAATGCAATTGGATTTGTTTTTATTGACATTGTAGTCAAGTTTTTTATTAGTGACACACACACTTATTCAAATGGTTAGTAGCTACTGAGCTTATTATACAATTAATAGTGTTACCGAAGTAATTTAGGCTCTATCAAGTTCTACAATTGCTAGTGAGTTCTAGGAACAATATTCATTTCGCACCAAGTAGTATCTACCAAGTTGATGATTATTATTGTAAACCGAGCTTCATAGTTTTTACCAAGGTTCTTAGTACAAACCAAGTTTTTTAGTGTCTACCAAGTTTGCAATCTCAGCAATGTGAATCTAGTGTTGAATAAGCTAAGCAGTGTCAACCAAGTGATTCAATCTATACCAAGCTCACAGAGATAGTGTTGATTGAGCTATGCAATGTCAACCAAGTGATTCAGTTTATATGCCGAGTTTCGTAGTATTCACTAAGTCACCAATGCAGACTGAGTTCATACTACTTGGAAGTAATTAATATGAACCGAGCTTCTACTTCTACCAAGTGCATGATGATGTCAAGTGTTGAAAATGGTTGCCAAGTATCAAAACCTCACTGACTTTGTCTTCAAAACTTGAGTACCAGCAGTTGGACTGACTTTGTGTATTTTGGTAAAACTTGTATTGTAGCTGACTTTGATGAATTGTAAATTGAATTGGTATATATGTAATGTATTGTATCACATCAAAAAGAGAGAAGTATTGTATGCATATTGAAAATCATAGAAGTGCAAAGTAAAAGGGCTACAATAGTACAAGGAGTAGAAAAGATTTATCTATCATAGCAAGGTGATCATTACACTAAAATGAATCTCATTCAACAAATCAATGTTGTATATTAGAGATCAACCATTAGTTCATCCTAATAGGTGGAATAGTTAAATCCTTTCATAAGGTAGACTTAACAGTCTTTTTAAAATCTTTTTACAAAATGCATACTTCACCGTATGTTTGTAAATCCTTTTGCAAGGTGGATCTAGTAGTCCTTATTTCTCTTAATAGGGTAAATCATCAAAACTAATCATTGTAAGCCTTAATAGGCCAACTTTATACTATAGTACTAAAATTTGTGGATATCATCCCCACCCCAATTTTACTTTCTATTTGGAAGGTTTTTGGGCCACTAGATTATGTGTTAAAGTGTTATGAATGTTTTAATGCTTTTAGTTTTTCATGCATGCAATTAGACCAGAATACACATGAAGGATTAGTTAATGAATTAAGATTAAGTTTTATTGGTTATTGATCCACCCCTCCCCTCTTAGTAACTTAGCCTATCTTATATTTCCAATAATTGGTATTAGAGATTTATGGTTCTCATAAAAGAAGTTTAACAACTTGAACAAAGATCAAAGGCAATGAAGGTATTTAGACTTGATAAGGCTATTGACCATGAAAAGATAGATTTGGAATTGGCTATTGGACAACTTAAGAAAGTAAAGGGGCAAATCTCTCAATCCCTAAAAAGAAGAAAAGATATTGCAATACAAATGAATGAGAAACTTTACATTGAAGAAAGAATTGAAGATATCCATTCAAAAATAAATTTAAATGAAGCTAATGATGCAGTCATAGAACTATTATAAAAGAATGGTAACCTTCAAGAAGTTAGAAAACTGAAAAGAGAATAAGAAATTCAGTCAGTAAGATAGTGTGAAGTCATGGAAGAGAAAAACAAGATAAAAGAAGAGTTAGAAGGAAAGAGTAGTGAAATTTAGCATCTACCCCTTCAACAAGTAGACTTCATTGATTAGCTTACTAATGAAAATGAAGTAATCATGAATCTAAGATTAGAAAATGAAAGATTGCAGAATGATCTAAAGAAAAAAAATCAAACCAATCAAAGGATGATGAAATCTCAAGTAGGAATGGATCATTTAATTGAGAAAATCCAATACAAACAGAAAGGAAAAGAAGGAATTGGATACATAGATGAAGATGAATCATCCAAGCAAGGAGCTCAAAAGAATCAAAGACCTAATTGTAATCACTATGGTAAGATAGGTCATACATCAAACAAATGTTAGAGTAGAAGCTAAATTCAATGGAAAATGCTACAATTGCAATAATCATGGTCATAGAGCTAATGAATGCAAAAAGAAACCTAAATTTGAAGATAAATATCACAAAGGCAAGAAGCATGGGCACAAATCTTCTAAATGCAAAACCAAAATATTGAATCTAGTAGAACAGATTGTTAAAGCTATGTTTGGTTGGGACTACAAAACTTGGTGCAAATGTCACTAGTATGGAGAATTTGGACACATTGGAATAAATTGTGTAAAACATCACATGAGGAAAAGAGACACCACTAAAAGATACTTTATTTGTACATAACTTGGGCATCTTGCTAAGAACTGTATGAACATTGGAAGAATTGAAGATGAAAAGAAAGCCAAGACTGATAACATAAGAAAAAAAATGAGACAATAGTGGATTTTGAAATCTTATGAGAATGCAAGTTCAAGCAATGAAGAAAATGTCATTCAAGAATTGGGTGACTCAAGCATTTTGACTTGATCTCCCACTAGGATAACTGGAACTAAGATTTCAAAGTAGACATCTTAGGTTAGTTCTACTGAGCCAACAAGAAAGATCCATAACAACATTCAAGATGTAAAAGGATCACTAGTGTCTAAGGAATTCTAGACCTTATCGAGTGAGGTCAGGTTGCAAAACCCTGCCAAGCAATGTCGGGTGTAAATAAGTTGTTGTGTGGACACCGAGTCATGAATGACTCTATTGAGCAATTAATTCAAGCCGAGAAGAAGATAGTCTATCATCAACCAAGTGAACATACCAAGCATTTACAGTGATTGAAAGATAAAATTTGTTAAAAAGGGTGAAACCAAATTTATTTGTCATCGTAAATTTTCAAGAGCTTGTGCAACGAATGATTTATATAAATCCAAGCAATTTGTGCAAATTGTTATAGAATTTTTCTATGTTTTCTAAAACCCTACCTAGAATTGGCATGATCTAGTAGCAAAACCAAGAAGGGGTCTGAGAGGTTGGTTTGAGGAGTTGAATGGAAGGTACCAAATTTCAAACCAAGTCTGGCAATTGTAAAAACTCTTGATCTAACTAGAGCTCAATCATAGATTCCATCAAAGGTACTTCTAATAAATGGCATTCAATCACATTTTTGTTGCTCGATTCAAGATATAGGAACACTAGAAATGGATGAAACTTTGGAAAAGTTGTGTGTGAATGGTGTGTTAAAACCTGTACATACACACTTGGAAGCCAAGGGTTTAACCCACATTCCTCACATGTCTCGAAACATTTAGATAGAATGGATAAGGTTTATCCTTAGATGTGTACACAAAAAATAGTTATAGTTGGAGCAACCTACTTTGATAACAAAGAAAATGATTCATCAGATCATAGGACTTTCAATGTTGGCCAAGGCAAAGACCACCAAAACCCTAATTCAGGTAGAACCAGAGAAGAAAACCCTTGCTAAATTGGACAAAAGAGGTATGAAGATTACCTGTATAGCTAACATGGAGCTGAAGTTTGGAATTCATAATTTCACAAAAGATATATAGCTTTAGTCAAATCAACAATGTATCATGTGAAGCAGTGGATCTCACTTTCAAGGTGGTGAAGAACAAAATGTCCTTTGACCTTGCCAAGTTGATGTTGAATCAATTCAACAAAAACATGGAGAGTATAAGGACATCAAAGAATAACCTATGTAAGATTGGATCACTTCTAACTTTTTTATTCTTCTTTGTGCAAAAGTTTTTCCCTTCAAAAGGTACAATTGTATAGAGGAAAGATGTACCTATACTTTATCAAATCAATGAGTATATAGCATAAATGGCTGAAAATTATGTCAGTATCATGGACAACTATTTTGATGCATTCAAGGATAAGATGAATAATAGATTTAGAATACAATAGAAATTCATAGAAGACTATAAAGATGATGTTTTTTTTATGGTAGATTGTGACAAAGTGTATATAGAAGCAGTCAGATCTAGAGTGGTACGAGTCAAGCCACTAGGCTATGAGGTCAATATCAATGACACTAGGGATATTATTGAAGCATGGTTGAATGAAGATGTGGATCCCAAGGCCACATATTTTGGTACATATTATGAAGCTAAAGATAGAATAGAACTAGAGATAAAGATTCCTCAAGTAGTTAACAAAGGAAAGAAGAGGATAGAAAAACTAAGACAAACTAGCTCTACTCTCATGTTGACTAAAGGTAAAGGAGATGACATAGAAGAAGATGATGTAGAAGATGAGGTAGATGAAGAAAAATTAGAAAAAGAAGAGCCAGTTAAGAAGAAAGGTAAGGTTATCATAACTAAACCTACCAAGTCATCTATTGCAATGTTTACAAGAACATCTACAAATAAACTGAAATTGGGTGAAGAAGCAGAGGATGTGATTTTCAAATGACATCCACCCACATTTCAAGAGAAACTAAAAGAAATTAATTCTGGACCTAGCATGACAAATTTTAGATCATTGAAGTATGAGACCAAAAATGTAGAGGAAAGGAAACAAGTTGAAGCCATGGTTATGTCTAAACTAGGTAAATAGATATATTCACCAGACCAACTTGCACAACAGATTCCCAATGAACTAATGGAGAGAATCAATCCAAGATAGGAACATGCCAATAAAACTAAAAAAGATATATGTGAGTAGACTCTGAGGAAAATCATGCTGATCTATATGACAAAGAAGTAAAAGAGTCCATCAAGCAAAATGAAGTAAAACTTACTTTGAAATTTAACACCTGCTTGATACTGGTCAATGACATTGAATATGCAGTGAGGAATGCCACCAATACATGGATAAATATCTATAATCTATATAAGTAGAGTGATTTTGTTGTTAATGTTAGTGATAAAAAAGATGGTGGTGAAGATGACAAGGAAGAAGAGGACAAAGATGATGAAGAAGAAAAAAATTATGATAATATAGATGATGAGGAAAAAGAATAGGAAGCTATCGAGGGAATCTCCCTAAGATTTAGAGCATTGAGGTAATATACCCTAAAAATATTGTAGCAATGGTTATAGCCTCACTTCCTCACTCTTCAAGTGAAGCATTAAAGACATCAAGCTCAAAGAAAGCTACTATCAAGTTGGTTGTGTCAAGCACTAAAAATCCAAGCACTCAACCAATCTTTGCACCTATTTAGCTCAGTACTTCATTGATAAAAGTGACCAGCACTTCATCTACCGAGCAGTCAATGCTTCCTTCTTCATCAGTTGTGGTTACTTAGCAACAAGGTGTTTTTTCAAATAGTGCAATATCTATTTTTCTTTCCTATCCTTCCATTTCCACTATTGTTACTATTTTGAGTATGCAAATAATAAGTACAAAGATAGTTAAGAGCAAGCCTCAACCAAGAACAAAAGTGTCTAGCAAAGATAGAGATAAGGAAGAAGACATTGATCTTGATGAGGATATAGCTATTTTGAATTATGATATCTCTACTCTAAATCCTAGTCAAATACATATAGTATGTGAGCAATTGCAAAAGAAAGCTAAGAAAAAGAGGCTTAGAGAGGAAAGAAACAGAGAGGATCAAGTGATAGAAGATGCAAATAACATTATTGTAGATGTACTCAGCATTGAGGTTGATACTTAAAATATTTTGGCTCAATTGGTAGAAGCGGTAGAAAAATTAAATGAAGACTTGAATGGATAATAGAAATTTTTGCAAAGAGCAGAGAAGAAATTTGAAACCAAAGTATTGGAGCTAGTTGCACAAACGATTGCAATATATCAAGTACACTTGTCAACTATTCCAAGCTCATTGGAAACCTTTGCCAACAATGTCACTTCTCTATTTGGTAAACTTTGTGATACATCTATCTTCACACAGGAAATCAAAGATAAAATCTCCAAAATAGATGAAGATCTAAAGGCAAGTGCACGGAAGAAGCCAGGATAAGGGCTACATTTTAGATATACAAGACATGATTCTTCCAAACATGGATGCATTGATAAAACATATTGTACATGAAAAAACTCTCATCCATGATAACAACTTCTCCATAGCTGATCACATGATAGAATTATCAACAGAAGTTCAAATTGTATTGTATGTAAGTAAGGTGTTACAAGAAAATTGGGACAAGACAATGCCACTAATTCTAAAGGTACATTCTGACTTCTTGTCACATTTTGACATTACCATGTAAAATACACCTTTTGCATTTATGTCAAAAAGGGGGAGAAGATGTATATAAAATGAAAAGTATATTGTAAAGGGGTGAAGATGTGATATAAAAGGGGACAGTATGAAAAGATGCAATAAAGGGGAGAAAATGAGAAGATGTGTATAACATGTAAAGTATATTGAATATATATGTATGGGGAAGCATCATAACATAAACATATTCTAGTAAACAAAGTACATTATCGAGTTACAGACACAAAATGGAGACTAAAGATTTTTTTTGAAATTTTTGAATTCAGTTTTGATTGATAAGTATTTTTGTCACTAATGAAAAAGGGGGAGATTGTTGACATTATAGTCAAGTTGTTTATTAGTGATACACATGGTTATTCAGATGGTTAGTAGCTACCGAGCTTATTGTACAGTTAATAGTGTTAACCAAGTAATTTAGGCTATATTGAGTTCTACAATTTTTTATTAATAAAAATAGGTTTTACAAGGATCCTAAAACCCAAAAGTTCTTACATAACAAAGGGCTACAAATTAACAAAAAAGTCCCAGAAATAGAACACTAGCCAACAGAAAGGCCAGAATGAAAGACAAGAAAAAAGGCAAAAAGAAAGAAACCTACAAAGATAATAGAGTTGCTACCAAGTTCTAGGAACAATATTCAGTTTGCATTGAGCAATATCTACCAAGTTGGTGATTATTAGTGTAAATTGAGATTCATAGTGTTTACCAAGGTTCTCAATGCAAATCAAGTTTTCTAGTGTCTACCAAGTCCATAGTCTCAACAATGTGAATTTAGTGTTGACCAAGCTGTGCAATGTCAACCAAGTGATTTAGTCTATACTGAGATCATAGAGATAATATTGATTGGGCTATGCAGTGTCAACCAAGTGATTCAGTTTAACTACTGAGTTTAATAGTATTCACCAAATCACTAGTACAGATTGAGTTTAGACTACTTGGAAGTGATTAGTATGAATTGAGATTCTATGTCTACTAAGTACATGATGATGTCAAGTGTTGACAATGGTTGTCGAGTATCAAAACCTCACCAAGTTTGTCTTCAAAACTCAAGAACTAGCAGTTGGGCTGACTTTGTGTATTTTGGTAAAACTTGTATTGTAGCTAACTTTGATAAATTGTAAATTGGATTGGTATATATGTAATGTATTATATCACATTAGAAAGAGAGAAGTATTGTATGCATATTGAAAATCATAAAAGTGCAACGAAAAAGGGCTACAACAATAAGGAGCAACAAAGATTTATCTATCACAACAAGAAGATCATTACACTAAAAGGAATCTCATTCAGCAAATCAAGGCCGTAGATCAAAGATCAACCCCTACTTCATCCTAGCAGGTGGAATAGTTAAACCCTTTCACAAGGTAGACTTAATGGTATTTTGTAAATCTCTTTTTCGAGTGCATACTTCACTAAATGTTTGTAAATTCTTTTGCAAGGTGGACCTAGTAGTCCTTATTGCTCCTAATAGGGTAGCTCATCGGAAGTGATCAATGTAAGCCTTAATAGGCCAACTTTATACTATAATACTAAAGCTTGTGAGTATCATCCCCACCCTAGTTTTATTTTCTATTTGGTAGGTTTCTGGGTGACCATATTATGTGTCAAAGTGTTATGAATGTTTCAATGCTTTCATTTTTTCATGCATGTAACTAGACCAGAATACACATGAAGGATTAATTGATGAATTAAGATTAAGTTTTATTGGTTACTGATTAACCCCTCCCCTCTTAGTAACTTATCCTATCTTATATTTCCAATAGTTTTGAGTCAAGAAGTTAAGCCTATAAATTTCATTAGTGAGGAGTTGAATGATGCTAAGAAGAAATATTCAGTTTATGATCAAGAGTTCTATGCAACTGTTCAATCTTTGAAGAAGTGGAGACATTAGTTGATGCCTAGGAAATTTTTATTGTACAGTAATCATAAATCCTTAAAATACTTGGGTAGTCATAATAAATTGAATTAGAGACATATGATGTGGGTAGAGTATGGTCCACCTCGCAATAGGTATGTGATAATCATGCCTAAAGCCTTACTTAGGAATAGTATATTCAATCTAAGGATTATTCTCCCTAGCATGAGGTGCATTTAATTTGTCAACCTAGGGATGTATACTTGAAATGGTCATCACAATATGTGGAATAGGTTTCTTAAAGAGTCATTATGCTTATGCTACAGGAAAGTAAAATGCAAGGAAAGAACCTACCCTAGTGCTGTAGGAAACTAAAAAATTTAATTCTTCACTGAAATGGATGCTAGAAATACAATTAAATGCTAACCTATATTCCAACTCAGACCATCCACTATAACTATTCTCGCACATGCTATAGGAACACTCACAAAGTATGATGTTGTAGGGGAAAACTTACAATTGCTACTTAAATTACTAGAAATGCTAGAAGTGAATCTACACTACTCTAGTCTAATCCACCTCTAAAGTGGGCCCCCTTGGTTAGCTTTTGCTAATCTACTAACATAGAATGTAAACCAAGAATTATTTCATTATGTTCCAACATTCCTTACATGAGAACAATACATAAAACTATAAAACAATTCACTACAAGAGTCAATGGTTTCCTTTCATAAAATTTATTCCAACCTTCTAAAACTATTGATCCAATCCCTATAAATAGAGGATCCAGACTTATTCTAAAATAGGAAAGAAGACGAACTGACTACAAATCTACCGGAGAAAAAGAAGGAAACATAACAGTTCACAGTAAAAATAATAAAGTTTGAATAACCAAGTCAACACAATAGTAAGTGCAGAGCAAATATAGCAACTTTTCATCCCTGCATTCATGAAATAATGGCTCTTCCATTGTAGCAGTCATGTCTCCTAATACCATTATGGTTCTTCCATCACGACTAGAATTTAATGTTCCTCCCTGAATGTTGTTGACCATCTCTAGCTTCTTCCCTATCAAGTTAGTTATGATGTAGACATATTTGCAAACAAGCATAATCAAATTAAATCCAAATATTAGAACACACATTCTGATGGTTATATGAAATACTACATTATATGTATAATATTAGCAAAATATGACATATTATCTACCCATAGGTTAATGGTTCTATCTAGACTTAATCATAGGTTTAACTAAACATAAGTTCACAAATTTCTTGGCAATGTTAAAACATATTATTTTAAAATTATCATAAAATAAAGGCAATAATTAGCCTCATCATCTACTCCTTGATAATTTTGATGCTTGTCCTTAAGCATTGCACCTTCTAGTCATTGATATGAAATCTTCAACTTCAGTCCTCCCTCTCCTACTACTTTTGAAGGTGTAGTAGAATCCTTGTGTCCTCTCCCAAACTTTCCTTCTATGGTTCTCCTGCAACCTATCAAGTTACTCAAAATTGATATCATATAGGGGCCACATGAGAATTTTTAGTTGCCTTGTTAGTGGACAATATAGTTTTGGTCTAACCTACCTTCCCAACTATATGTATTTTGGAGCTCGATGAAGGGAAACCTCTAATTTAATAGGGATGTGTGGCTCTGATCTTTTGAGTCCTTCAGGTAGTCTTCCCCATCTACTTTTGACACCAACCATGGCTCTCTAAAAGGTAAAGTAAGGTAGGTTATCATATTCCACATATACTTTTGTTCTGACCTCAAAGATGCATTTTCTTATCTCCTTGTGCTTATCCCCATAGGTCAGTCTAAACCAATCCCTAAGGATTTTTGCTATCTTATCACTCTCGACTTTTAATGGCAGGGGTTCTTTTCTTTCCTCATCTCTGTAATTGTTCAATTTTCTATCATAATTAGCTTCATTATGCATCCAAGACATTAGGGCCCTCAGATGTATATCTCTTATGTAAGGTAAAGGATTCCATTGAGTTTTTGCAGGGATAGTGAAATTGTGCACATATAATTCACAAAGTAAATTTTGCTGCCAAGATGGAAGAGTTTGGTATAAACCATATAATTTTTGGGCTGTCTTGAATTTTTCATTTATTTCTTTAAGGGTCAGCATAAGCTGGAATAAAAGGAATTGTTCTTTTAAACAAATAACATAGATTCTAGGTGGTGGTCTACAAGTAATTATTTGATTAGCCAATTTGAGGGCATGATCCATCTTTTGTTTCTATTTTTCCAATTGCTCTCTTAATTCTACAATTTCTTCACCTTGATATGCTATAACCTTCTTCATCTCCTTTTTCTTCTCTTTTCATAGGGATGTTTTCATCACATGTTTATTACACAATGCTACACCCTTACTATTATTGTATATAGGGTTATGAATAGTCAACTTATGGCTATCATAATCCTTAAGTCATGTTATCCTTGTTATATTATAAATTAGGTAGGTAGGTCAGCCTAGGTGTTATGAAGGGTTGTGTCTATTCAACTGAAGCATAAATAGGTATATATAGGAGGTTGTGAGTCTTATTTCATCATTAGATTGTGAAGTGTGTTCTCATTGGAGATATTAGGAGGTTTCCATCTCAAAGTGGCCTATAACTCTTAGCTATTATCAATTATTTATATAATATTTTATATTATTTCTTCTATTGTGCAAGTCATTTCATTACAAGTGGTATCAGAGCATGATCTTGGCACCATAGCGGCAAGATTTTTTCTCAACATTGAGGCAATTTTGGGAAGAGCATAACTTTAAAATTTTAGTGAATTTTTTAAATATTTTAAAAATTTCTTTTAAGAACACATTAAAGAATCTATAGTCCAAAATTTATAGGAATTGGAGCATATTTGAAGAAATTATTGCAGAATTACTATTTCTGCACAATTTTTTGAGATCTTCATACTCTCACATCTTGTTGAATTGGAGTATAACTTGTATTGGGTTTTTCAATACATAGTAGAGGAGATTAAATTTAAAGCTTAGGGAAATTTAAAACAAAAATAAGCAAGATATTGTAAAATTAGGAAAATTCTCTCTCAAGGCAGCAAATTTGCTAATTTTTTGGGGATTTTTTTTTTGAAAACATTGGTTTCCATCATGACCAGGCCTCAAACAAGAGGCAAAAATAATTTTACCACACCAAGGAAATCCTCTGATCAAGATTGGGAAACAAAAAATGAGAGTAAGTCCAATGAGGAACTTAGTAAGTTCAAGGAAGAGGTTAAGAAGGATGTGTGTCCTATAAGGAGATATATCGAATATACGAAGCATGTTAAGCACCTATATGAATGAAAGAAGGAAGGAGCTGTTAATAAATCAAGGTAAAACCTTCAATTCAACTAATGATTACACAAATTTTATTAATCCTATGGGATCTAGGAATTTTTTTCAAAGGTGGATATGCACAAATTTGATGGCAAGGGTCCTCTAACATGGATAAATCAAATGAAGATTTTTTTCAAAATACATCAAATCCCATATGGACAAAAGGTTACAATGGCTTCCTTATATCTGAAACTAGATCAATTCATTTTGTATTTTTGGTTTTGTACTCATAGGAGGAAAAAGGGTCTCACTATATCATGGTAAATTTTTACATAGAACTCCAAGCACAATATAGCAATAGTGTGATAGAAAACTTCTTTAGCCAACTTGCTAAGCTTCAACAAATAGGATCAGTTAAGGATTATATTCAACAATTTTAAAATCTATCCTTAAGAGTGGATACAATTACAGAGGATAACTTGAATGATTTATTCTTGGGTGATCTCAAGGATCACATTCAACATGAGGTATGCATGTTTTGTCCTAGTTCAATAAATGAGTCTTTTATATTGGCATGTAGGGTAGAGGAGAAGTTCTTGATTTCTAGAAAGCAAGGGGCTAATGTGACAAGAGACAAAGAATATTCAACACCTTATCTTCCTCAACCTACTAGGTTGACTCCACAACAAATTGAGAAGAAAAGAGAAAAAGGGTGTGTTTCAATTGCAATAGAAAATATAGTTGAGGACATAAATGTAGTGAAAAGAATTTTTTCTATATTGAAGGTCCTAGTTAGGAAGAAGAGGATGAGCCCATATCAGAGGAGGATAAGGAATCAGGTGAGAAATCACATGATTCTCAACCAATCATTTCTTGTCACAGACTTTCAAGTTTTAGTGCACTAAAAACTCTCAAGGAAGTGGGTTTCTTAAAGAAGTAGAAAGTAACAGTGTTGATTGACTCAGGTAGTACTCATAATTTCATCAACAAAAGTTGGCAACTCTTCTAAATTGTTTTATATATCTAGCCCTCAAGTTTCAAGTTTTGATTGCAGATGGGGGCATAGCTAGTTGTTCAGGAAAGTGTCATAGGATCAAATTATCCATGGGAGATTATCAACTTGATACCCCAATGTATGTGGTATCCATGGGTGCAATAAATACTTTTTTGGGAATACAATGGCTTACTACATTGGGAACAATTGAGATGAACTTCGAAGAACTATTCATGCAATTTCAATCACAAGGAAAGGTAGTGGAGCTAAGGGGATTGAATGTGAAATCCCCATAGATGGTAAGATCTCATCAAATGCAAAAACTTCTTAAGAAAGATGTAGATGGATTTGTGGCCCAGCTATGTTTATTAGAAGTCTCTCAATTTGATGCTCTTACTCATCTAGATTTACAAGCAATAATTGATTGTCACTTAGTGATTTTTGGAGATATGCCTAAAGGAATTCCTCCTAAGAGGGATCATGACAATGTCGTACAACTAGTTCTAGGGAGTTAGCCACCAAACATTAGGTCTTATAGGTACCCACACATACAGAAAAGTGAGATAGAAAAAATTGTTGAGGAAATGCTAGAGGCAGGAATTATCAAGCATAGCCAAAGTGCTCACTCCTCACCTGTTGTGTTGGTGCATAAGAAGGATGAACCAGGTGCATGTGTCCATATTATAGAGTGCTCAACCAATATACCATTAAAGATAAGTTTCTTGTTCCAGTCATTGATAATCTTCTAGATGAATTGAATGGAGCTATGTGTTTTACCAAGTTAGATCTTAGATCAGGTTATCACCAAATTTGGATTAAGGAGGAAGATATTTGCAAGACAATATTTTGAACTCATGAAGGTAATTTTGAATTTTTGGTGATGCCATTCGGTCTTACCAATGCACCATCTACATTCCAAAGTTTGATGAATTTCATTTTTAAGAAGTTCTTGAGAAAGTTTGTGTTACTATTCTTTGATGATATATTAATTTATAGCAAGACAGGAGGAACATTTGTAGCATGTAGATCAAGCATTACAATTACGCAAAGATCATCAACTCTATGGTAAGCCATCCAAGTGTGCCTTTTGTCTTAAGGAGGTGGAGTATTTGGGAGACATAGTTTCACAAGGAGTATAATTGGACCCTAACAAAAGTAAAGCTATCATGGAATGGCCTATTCCAAAAACTATTAAGAAGTTGAGGGGTTTCTTGGGATTGACAGGATAATAGAATCCCTACAACTCTATTGAATAATGATTCTTTTTAATGGAATGAATATTCTAATTTATCATTTGAGCAATTAAAGAAGGATACATGTACAATTCTAGTGCTTGCTACTATGGACTTCACCAAGGAATTCATTATGGAATGTGATGATTCTAGAAATGGGATAGGAGCAGTTCTCATGAGAGAAGGTCACAATTGCTTTTGAGAGTCATCAATTAAAAGGTAAAAATCAACTCAACCCTATTTATGAGAAGGAAATGTTAGCAATCCTTCATGTAGTTAAAAAATGGATGCTTGATTTAATGGGTCGACACTTCAAAGTTAAGATAGATCATGATAGCATAAAATATTTTTTGGAACAAAGAATATCATCAAAAGAGCAATAAAAATGGGTCGCTAAGATGTTGGGATATGATTTTGAAATTGTATACAAGAAAGGGAAGGAAAATATTGTTGCCGATGCACTTTCTAGGAAGGATGCAAAAGATGAAGCGTTATTGTGTTCCCTTTCAATATTACAAGAAAATTGGGTTATAGAAGCCAAAGAAGAGTGGAAAAATGATGTTGCAACAAGTAATCTAATCCAGCAAATAAAAATTGACCCTAGTAGTTCAGATAAGTTTTGTTTAAAGGGGGATGTTCTTTGGTATAAAGAGCACTTGTATCTTTGCAAGAATTCCACTCTTAAACACAAGATTCTCAAAGAACTATATGAGTCCCCAATTGGTGGTCATTCATGATTTTTGAATACATATCATAGCGTCAAGCAAGATTTTTTTTGGGAATGGCTAAAAGGTGATGTTCAAAAGTTTATGGTTGAATGTTTGGTTTGTCAAAGAAATAAGGGGGAAACAATTAAGACACCAGGTCTCTTGCAGTCTATATCTATTCCTAGCCATTGTTGGGAAGAGGTATCTATGGACTTCATCACAAGGCTCCCCAAATCTAAAGGCCATAATGTTATCATGGTAGTAGTTGACTGCCTCACTAAATATGCACATTTTATTGCATTATTACACATCCTTTTATAGTAAGTATAGTGGAAAAAATTTTCTTGGAGAATATCCAAAAGTTACATGGCGCACCTAAGGTTATTGTTAGTGATCATGATCCTATCTTTACTAGTTACTTTTGGAAAGATTTATTCTCATGTTTGGGTACTCAATTGGCTCATAGTTATTCATACCATCCACAATCAGTTGGGAAAACTAAAGTGGTTAATAAATGTTTGGAAGGATATCTATGTTGTTTCACTTTAAAAAAATAATCTCAATGGGTAGATTGGCTACCTCTTGCAGAATGGTGGTACAATACTTCTTTTCATAACTCATAAAAAATGTCTCCATTTTCATCATTTTATGGATATCATCCTCCTTCCATCACATCATCATTAAAGGTGTCACCAAGAGTTCAAGTAGTACAGGATCACTTTCTTCATAAAAAATAGGTACTTTTAGGACTCAAGGAGAATTTAGCTATGGCACAAAATCGAATGAAATAACAAGTGGACCAACATCATAGTGAAAGAAATTTTGAACTGGGTCTTCTTGAAATTGTAGCCTTATAAATAAATCTCAATGAAACAACAAAAAAAGAATAATAAGTTGTCTCCAAGAGATTATGGACCATACCAAATAATGCAAAAGATTGGTAGTGTTTCCTACAAGCTTGAGTTGCCACCAACAACAAAGATACATCTAGTTTTTCATGTTTCTTGTTTGAAGAAGGTAATTGGGAAAAATATTCCTACTCAAAAAATACTACTAGAACTTGATGGAGAATGAAGAATAATTTGGAACTAGAGTGCATTCTTCAAACACACACAAAGAAGCTAAGGAACAAAACCCTGACTCAGTATCTCATCCAATGAAAGAATTTACTAGTTTAAGAGGCAACATGGGAGGATGAGGAGTTCATTCAAAAGAATCTAGATTTGGTTAGCATTGAGGACAATGCTTCTTTCAAGAGAGGAGGCATGCTACACCCTTAATATTATTTTATATAGGGTTATGAATAGTCAACTTGTGGCTATTTTAATCCTTAATTAAGTCATGTTATCATTATTAAATTATCATTTAGGTAGGTAGGCTGGCCTAGATGTTATGAAGGGTTGTGTCTATTCAACCTAAACATAAATAGGTATATATAGGAGGTTGTGAGTCTTATTTCATCATTAGATTGTGAAGTGTGTTCTCATTGGAGATATTTGGAGGTTTCCCCCTCAAAGTGGCCTATAACTCTCAGCTATTATCAAGTCTTTATATAATATTTCATATTATTTCTTCTATTGTGCAAGTTATTTCATTACATACAACTGGAAGATATGCATTTGCAGGGTAATTGGGCCACTTTATTCCTCATAATTATTTTTCCACTATTCTCTCCATGATTGTTCTAAGAAATTTGTAAGTCATGTTCACTTGTAGGGAACTAGGCCATTCTTTGAACAAGTTAATTGATGCATTATTGGGGCTCTTTCATCTTTACTGCTTGAAGTATCTTGTTGGCCTACTGCGGAATTATTTTGGCTTTCATTCACCTCAACCCTACATTCCTTTTCAGGGTTTTGCGGAATGTCTAAAATTTTAGATTGATTAGGGGAATCATTCAAGACAACTTGTACTGAGGATCCTTCATTAGATGGTTTAGGTGAAGTAGACTAAGTTTCTACTAATAATTTAGAAGTTCGTCCTTTCATTCTAGGGCTTCTTCACACAAGGTTCTCCTCAATTACCATGACCTTCTTCCTACCACCTCTTTTAGGTGTCTCTACTATAGGAGTGACTGCTGTAGGACCCAACTTTGTTTTCTTTTGCTTTGCAATTGTGGGATTTTATTTTTTTGCCATCGAAGTCAAGTTTTCTTCTTGCACTTTTCATTTCATCATTGCTCGAGAAAAGGTAGGTATATTTCTCTTTTGAGAGGGTAAAGGCACATTTTCTTGCACATTTTTGGTTTCAACATCTTGGGTGCTTTGCTCAATAGTTGCACCAATGGGGACTGCATTTTCTTCACTAGGCTATTCATTGGGGGTAGTTCGAGGTTTCAAGTTTTTACACTAAAAAAACTTGGCCCATGACATGAGAGAGTCATCCCTAAGATATCTCTCTATAAGAAATTTTATTAGGGCATGGTGAGTAACATAGTTGTCCTTCCCTTTTTTGGTTTTGTTAGCACTAATACATAACATATTGTACAAGAAATTGGGAACATTCATTGGAAAATTATACCTTATGTAACTGAGCAACTTAAAATGATGTGCATGCAAATATGAAAATCTTCCTTCATAGGTAAAATACTCGATAATGTGTATGACTAACTCATTGTATGGTGATAGAAGAGATGTTCTTTTGCAACCCTGCTTGGTTATATCTAATGAAGGGTCAATTGGTATGAAAAATTGGGCCCTAGCTAACCTTGCATCATGTGCATTAGGGCAGTGTTCTCCCATTGTTGGTAACCTGGTTACTTCTACTATCCATGCTTCTATGGAAACAACTTTCAACCTCCATACTATTACTTCTCCTTCCTCAGATGTATGTATAAATTCAATGGCTACTTCATCATCAAACTATGTTAGTTTTAGAAAATACCCTAACTAGCCACATACATTAAATCTTCTCATTGCCTCCACATCTAAAAGTAAAACACTATGCTCCACTGATTCTCATTGCTGCAATTTTCCTCCCATTTGTGCTTGTCAATTTTAGACTTTTCTCTACTTACATTATTACCTTCCCTTCTATAAATTCAAGCTTTCTTTGTTTTTGAAAATCATAGACCTTTTCACATTTCACATTCTTTCTGCTAATTTCCATCATGAATAATATGTCATGAGTAATAATAATGTGGGTTTAATGAAAATAAATCATAGATATGAAAAAATCTTCCCAAAATTAAATTTGGGTCATTTCATAGCCTGACAGTGAGGAATTATTCAAGAATTAGAGTACAACACACGACACTTGTGTACTATGGCAACTATGTTTTAAAGAGAATTTTAATATTTGAAGATTTGTAATAAATAAATAAATATGTCATTTGGAATTAGTAACCTTTCTTGCCCCCTGCGAAACATGGACAAGTGACCTTACTTGTATAATTGCCACAGGGTATGGAACTGGCATAACACCACAATAATATATATAAGGCAGTAATAGATATAACCAATGAAATCTATGTTCTATAAATTAATAAAAATTTGAAAAGCTTATACCTACTTAATTGATCATTGCATGTGCCAAAAGGTGGTGAGAGTTGAAGTTTAGCAGCGACAACATACGTTATTGTAGACACTCAAAAATGGTTCGCATCTACAACCTCATCACTTCTTCATACTAATTTGTCCCATTTTCTCATTCTACTAACTTTGATCTTTTGGCCAGATTGACCATATTTTGTCATTTGTATACCCTTTCACACCAATTTCATATCAACTCAAAATCATTTCATATCAACTCAGAATCATATCAAATCAACTCAAAATCACCCTAAATCAACTCGAAATCACTTGAAATTGGTCCTAATCAACCCAAAACATATCAAACATCCCAAATCAATCATCATTTATCCATTTCTAGGCATTGTTGTGGCTTTCAGTGCCTTGGAAACCTATCAACTTATCAATCTGACCTTAGTACTGTCATGGATCTCAGTGCTAGGTCAAAATATCATTCATGTCATTCAATCTTTGACGTTGTTGAGGCTTTCAATGTATGATCATGGCATCATCAACCATTTTAATAATATTAACAATGTCTGTCAGTGTTATTATGATTGAACCTTATCAATCAATTTCAATCCTATAGCATTTACAATGTCAATTAAATGTTACATATCAATTTATTCATGTCATGTGTCCTTGGCATGTTATCAATTTCCATTTATCAATTAATTTGACCATATTTTTGGTCTACCTTTTCATCATCTTATTCGATATCCATCATCATCACAT
Organism: Cupressus sempervirens; assembly: GCA_028749045.1. Lineage (NCBI taxonomy): Eukaryota > Viridiplantae > Streptophyta > Pinopsida > Cupressales > Cupressaceae > Cupressus > Cupressus sempervirens. Next base: position 96,603,366 of record CM053792.1, read on the forward strand.
TTTCATCAAAGGATATAGTCACATTCATTTAATCAATTTGGCCAATCATCTGCTAATTTTCTCTATAGGATTAAATAACCCATAATTTAATCCTATTCTTTCTAATTATTCTTCCTAATTATCATCCTCAATTAATTAATTTTATTAATTAATTAGTTTATCATCGTCAATTAATTAATTTTATTAATTAATTGATTCATTATCTGCAAACCATGGAAATTCTTAATTTCCTAAGTTCCATTTTTCATCATTAAATCCAATTTCTACTAATTCTTATTTCGTGGAATAAGAGGATTTTTAATTCAAATATTCCATAAAATATTCCATCATCATGACACTTGGATATGACACCTCGTGGGTTCTCCTTTGACACTTAGCTAAGATTTGTCATAATCAAATATTCTTATCTCTTACACATGTCCCTATTTGGCTTATTCTTCATAGATTCTTGGATTTAAGCGGGTTGAGGAATCTTATGACACATGATAGATTCTCTTACAAATTTGACTCTCGTGTGTCATAGAATCTTACTTTTGGCATATTCTGTCATATGCATCATAGGAATTATTATTACCTCTTACACATGTCCCTATTTGGCTTACTCGTCATAGATTCTTGGCTTTAAGTGGGTTGAGGAATCTTATGACGTGTCATAGATTCTCTTCCAAATTTGACTCTCATGTGTCATAGAATCCTACTTTTGGCATATTCTGTCATATGCATCATAGGAATCTCTTGCCACATCACATGTCTATGGATGACAAATCCAATGTTCTCACCCTACATGAAAATTATAAAATGGACACCCTTCCTCTCATTTTCAAAGGGAGAATGCTTAAGTCTTGAGTCCTTGAATCTTTGAGTTTCTACTAATTTGCATTTTTCATTCTCTCTCTCACATAAAATCACACTTCAAGTATTCTCATGGCATTATCACTATCATAGGCTTTTGCTTCAATTTTGTGTGCACTATAGGCAACTTTGGAGCTACAATCATTTGGAGAAGAAAGAAGGACATGGGAGCTACAAATGGAAAAGGGAGTTTTTGATTATGTTTTCTTTCTTTTGTTTAGTTTGGCTTTCATGGTAGACTAGTGGGTGCTAACGTATGATTATTGAGTTTGTGATTTGCTCATAGTATGTTATGCTTTTAGCCCATTTTTTTGGTCCTACAGTTAGTGAACTCATCATCTTATTGAAAGCATTGCAGAATGATGACATGGAAGATGGGTGGATGGAAGAAATAAATGAGATGGGTTGAAAAAGAAGAAATTAGAAAGTGAATGAAGAATTTGAACGTTATGTGGACATAAAGTGTTTATTATGGGCATGCTCGAAGAAGTTGTTATTGAATAGTTGCAGGCAGGAGGTCTACACCTTCTATTGCAGGAAGTGTGTCAGCTGAGAAATTGAGTAGTTAGAACTATTGGATAAACTCCTCTTTGGTCTATAGTTTGTGATAGCTCGGTGCAACCTATGGCCATTTATAGGTAGTTTGAAGTGGACAAGATCAATAGTTGTCAGCTAGACTTCTCCATTGTCAAAGACATGCTGAATTTTATAAGGCCCTAGCCATTGAGTTTGCAACTTCCCTAGATTCTCTTTGAAATGAGAATCATATAGAAGGGCCCAATATCCCACTTGGAATTATTTATTATTGATATGTGCATCATGCCACTTCTTTCACTACTATTAAATGGTCCTCATTCTTTCTAATGTTGTCTTCTTCATTTTGTCCAGTGAGTTCAAGTGAAGAAGTCTCTCTTGTTGTGCTGCAGGAAGACTAATGTTCAATTCCAAAGTAGTGCATAAGGTTTTATGTTCAAATTCAATAGACAACATTTTTGCTTTACCATACATAAGTTCAAATGGAGTAAATCTAGTGGTTTCTTCTATGTAGTTTGGTATGCCCATACAACTTTAGTTAATCTGTTGTTCCAATCTTTGTTGTGTATATGCACTATCTTAGGCAGAATGGCTTCAATTTCTCTAATGGTGACCTCTGCTTGCCCATTTTCTTGAGGGTGATAGGGACTAGATTTGCAGTGCCTCATACTATATTACTTCATAACCTCAATGATCAAGTTTGATGTAAACTAGGCTCCTTGATCAATGACAAGTTCTCTAAGAACTCCATAGCAAGTGAATGTTTCTTCATATAAGAATTTAGCTACTTTCTCATCTCTTGTATTTTTCATTGCCCTTACTTCCACCCATTTGGTTACATAATTTGTGCATACTAAGATGTAGGATTTTCCACTTGATGGTGGGTCAATTGGACCTATGAAGTCCATATCCTACCTTACAATAGGTGTCACTACAATTTGTGGATTGAGTGACATCTCATCAATTTTGGCTGGGTGGCCCATCCTCTAGCATTTGTCATAGTTGGTTGTATAAGTTACTACATCCTTATGTAATGTTGGCCAATAATACCTAGTAGTAAGTACCTTTTGTGTTGTTCTCTTTCCTACAAAATGGCCTCCACATGGTTCATTGTGACAAGCATGTAATATGTCATATATTTCATCCTCTCTAACACATCTCCTTATGATCTGAACTAGTCTAGTATAGAAGAGATTATTATCTATCCATGAATAATGAAAAATCTTCTCTACTAACTTCCTTTTCTCCTTGTGAGAAAAGTGTGGGGGAATTCTATTTGTAGCTAGATAGTTTGTTATGTTTGCATACCATGGTGCATGAGTTGCTATGTGGAAAAAGTGCTCATCTAGAAATTTATCTTCAATGGGAGTTGGATCTTCATCAGCAATGTAAAGTCTAGACAAATAATCAATGACTATGTTGGACTTGCATAGCTTATCAATAATGGTAATATGAAACTCCTGTAACAACAAGAGCTCTTTTACTAATCTACTAGTTACAATAGGTTTGTTCATTAAGTACCTTATAGCTGAGTGGTCAGTATGAACAAGAATAGGATATCTAGTTACATAATGTCTAAATTTGTTCAATGTATAGACTACAGCTACAAGTTCTTTTTAAGTTACTGTGTAATTCAGTTTAGGTCTATGAAGGCTTTTACTAATATAGTAGATGGAATTTTCAAGATTAGTAGGCTTTTTTCCTAATACAACACCTACAACATAGTCTGATGCATTAGTATGAATATGAAATGGAATTGACCAATCATGTCCCTTTAAAACTAGTGTGGTAGTGAGGATTTTCTTAAGTTGCAGGAAGGCTTGATTACATTCAGGTGTTGAAATAAATTCAGCTTCTTTAGTGAATAGTGTAGACTAGATATTTTACTAAAATATTTTATGAAATGCCTATAATATTTAGCCAGCATGACCTAAAAAAGATCTTACATCCTTTGATTTTGTAGGTATGGGCAATGTTAGAATTACCTATATCTTAGCTGGATCCACTTGTATTCCTATAGTTGATATAAAATGACCAAGCACTACTCCTTCCTACATAAGCATGAAGCATTTCTCACTATTGAGTGACAAATTATGTTCTTTGCATCAGACAAGAAACTTTTCAAGATTCATCAAGGCTTCTTCAAAGGTGACTCCAAATGTTGTGAAATCATCCATATATATTTTCATGCAATCATGTGATATATCAAAAAAAATGCTGATGACAACTCTTTGAAATGTTGTGAGGGAATTATGTAGGCCACATGGTAAGACAAAATATGTAGAAGTATCCCATGGGCATGTAAATGTGGTTTTATATTGATCTTCAAGAGCTATACTTATCTAATTATAACCACTATACCCATCTAGGAAAGAAAAAATATTCTTACTAGCCAGAGTATCTAGAACTTGATCAATGAAGGGTAAAGGGAAGTGATCCTTCTTGGTTGCCTTATTCAATTCTCTATAATCTACACAAATCTACCATTTCACTCCCTTTTTAGGCACTATGACCAAAGGTGAGACCCATCTACTAGTAGATATAGGGTATATAAAACAAACATCAGGCAACTTTTGTAGTTCATTTTTAACTATTTCTTTGAGGACTAGATTAATTCTTCTTTGGGGTTGATAGAGTGGCAGGCACCATTCATTGATATATACTCTATGGGTGCATAATGTAGGACTTAACCCTTTTATATCCTCATAGTCTCATGCAAAAGCCTTTTCATGTTTTTGAAGAAGCTCTATTAACTATTTCATCTATGTGGAAGGAAATTTGGGATTGACATGGAGATTATGACCCTTTGACAACTCAACAGTAGTTGTGAGATCAACTATAGCATTTTCAAATATTGGACTTGTATCTAGTTCACATGGTAAAAGCTAATGGATAATGTCTGGCTCTTTGGGCATAAAACAACTCTCATTAATTCCTCATATGTAGTTATTTCTAACATAGAAGTATCAGATACATTTTTTTCTAGGACACAAGTATTATTAAGATTACTCTAAATTACTAAATCCTCTTCTTGCAGCTTCAGAAAAGACCATCTATGTAACATCATGAGCTACGTTATAGAGTTTAGCTCTTCTTCTCTATCCCCTAAATCTAGTCATGTAGATGTACTTAAATTTGGTTGTGGTTGTACTGGAGGATATCGATCAAATTTCTTTGTTGCCTATCCATCTGATATGGTCATAATCCTTGACCTGAAACTTATATTTATATTAGCTATAGCTAACCATGGTTGTCCTAAGATGAGAGGGTAACCGGATAAATTTACTTGTGGGGATAGAATCATGAAATTTGCAAGATACTCTAGAGAGTCTAGGGTTACTACTATGTCCTCTATCATCCCATCAGGAGTGATAGTAGAACTATCTGTAAGCTATAGAATTATTGGGATAGCTCTTAACCCTTCTATGTTTAGTTTTTTCATAGTACCTTTCGTCATAATGTTTATAGCAGCACCAAGATCAATCAAAGAATTTTTAAGAGACTAACCATTTATAATCACATTCATAATTAGACTTCCTAGATTAGAATATTTAGGAATGACCAATTTTCCTAACATAATATTAGCCAATTTTCCTACAACATGTACTGTGGTTGGGTCCTTTTTCTTTCTCCTAGGTTGTTTCAAACAGGCTTCTCTAATGGCTTTGTCATAAATAGGAACATCTTTAATAGCTTAGAATAAAGGAATTTTGACATGCATGTTTTTTAGTTGATGAATAAAGTCAAAGGATTGTTCCTCTATTTATATAGGTTTATTTGGTATGAGCTTTTCTAGAAAAGGAGCTTCAACTACTGTTTGGGTTGGAGCTGAGCTAGTTATATTGGTTGGGTCAACCACTTGTGGTTGAGAAGTTGCAGGTTCTATTGTTGTAGGAGTATCTAGTATTTTAGTTATGAGAGGCAGTTTAGGCACTGGTAGGTTTGTACTAGATCTCAAATGTATATCTACAACATTTAGAGCATAAGTAGGGTATTTCTAAACATCAGCAGAATACATGGGTTGTTGTGGCTACTAGTTATTTGGATTTGGCTAAGGTTGTGTGGGAAACTGAGTCTATTTTTGAGGTCTAAAACTTTTAGGTGGTGGCATTAGTGCAGGTTGTTGGAATGGAGGTGATAATTGTGGATTACCAGTATTCTGGTTAGGCTATTCCTGAGGTCCTCTCCATTGGTTTGTAGATTGCCAATTCCCTTTGGGTGATTTCCATTGGTTCTACTAATTCTGCCATTGATTATTTTGCTATTTTGGCCACTAATTGTTTTGCTAGTTTGGCTAGAAAGGTTGGGAATTCTAAGGCCATTGAGACTATTGTGGATTATTTTGCCAAGCATTATTCCAATTAGGTTGAATATATTGTGGAGGACCTTGGCTACTATAGTTTTGCCATTGATTACCATATAGATTTGATTTTGGTAAAGGGTCCTGAGGCATACCTTGACATTGAGCCCATGGCCGATGTTGAGCAATGAAGAATACTTGCTCATCCTCTCTATCTATCTTGATGTACTTAGTTAGAAGATGTTGGTTCTCCACACTAGCAACCAATTTGTATTGGCAATCTTTCTTTTGCTTCCAGTAGTGTGGATAGTACTCAACTAGTTGCACCTCAACTTTTGCATGCTTCTTCTTTGTAGTCATTGTGTTGAGATGTGTAGTGACATCATTTATGATGTCCTACTTAAAATCTGAAAGTAGATTAGATATCTCAAGCCTTGAAATACCCTAACTGATTCCTTTAATAGTTTGGTGTTCTCTTCCTTTTTGCATAGTTGACCTTGAGTAGTTAAGACAGATTTTCTTGAGGTCATCACAAGAAGATTTATAAACATCACCATTAGCCATTAAGTCTAGTGCTTCTAGACAATTATCATTCACCCCTCTCAAGAAGACTAGCTTTTATGAATCCTCTGCCAGTACATGCTAAGGGTTCTTCTACAGTGTATATAAAAAATGGAAAATATAGTCTTCCAATGTTTCATCCTCTTTTGGTGATATTCTAAAGATGTCATCTCCTCTTGAATCATTGTCCTTGCAATACTCTTTGTATTTATCCAAAAATAGAGTTTACATTTCATCCTAGGTACTTGCTACATTGGCTCCTAAACTCATGAACCATCATAAAGATGATTCTTTCAATATTGTTGGAAATAACTTGAGCTAATGGGCATCAGTGTTATAGTCAAAGCTACAATAAAGTATGTCAATCTAAAACATGAAAGTATTAGGATCTTCAGTTTGAAGGTCATAGAACTTTGAAAGAGTAACTGTAGGTATATTTTTTGAGATTAGCATTGGTTATGAGGCTTGGGAGAGGAAATGGAAAAGTAGGTTGTGCCATTACTGGAGGTATTTGATTATGGGGTTGCTGCCGAAAAGAAACATTTGGTACTGGGTGATTAACAACATGTGGATTTGGAGCAGAACTACTAAGAAGGCTAGCTAAGATTTCAGCAAAAGGTTGAAGACCATTGGTTTCCAAAGGTTGTGCTCTAGAGGAAGATTCAATAGGAAAAATAGGGCTTGCATCCTCAAAAGGCAACTCAACTTCTTCAATTTCTTTGTTCAAATTAATAGACTCTTGTGGAAGAAATGTGTCATATTCATCTCATTGTCTTCCTCTTTGATGCATGCAATCAAATTCTTCACACTTGTGAAGAAAATTTTAAGACTGCAAATTTCTAAAAAAAACTTAAGTAAAAAAAACTATGACCAAAAAATGTTCCTAGCTTGACACCATCCCTGACAATGGTGCAAAAAATGGTCCGTCTCATAATAGGTGTGTGGTAATCATGCCCAAAGCCTTACTTAGGAATAGTATATTCAATCTAAGGATTATTCTCCCTACCATAAGGTGCATTTAATTTGTCAACCTTGGGACATATAGTTGAAATGGTCGGCACAATATGTGCACTAGGTTTCTTAAAGAGTCATTATGCTTATGTTGTGGGAAAGTAAAATGCAAGGAAAGAACCTACACTAGTGCTATAGGAAACTAAAAAATTTAACTCTTCATTGAAATGAGTGCTGGAAATACAATTAAATGATGACCTATATTCCAACTCAGACCATCCACTAGAATAATTCTCATAGATGCTGGGGGAACACTCACAAAGTATGATTTTGTAGGGGAAACTTACAACTGCTACTTAAAATACTAGAAATGTTGGAAGTAAATCTACCCTACTCTAGTCCAATCCACCTCCCAAGTGGGCTCCTTTTGTTAGCTTCTACTAATCTACTAACACAGAATGTAAACCAAGAATTATTTCATTATGTTCCAAAATTCCTAATATGAGAACAATACATAAAACTATAAAAAATTCACTATGAGAGTCAATAGTTTCTTTTCATAAACTTGCTTCCAACATTCTACAACTATCAATCCAATCCCTATAAATAGAGGATCAACACATATTCTAAAATAGGAAAGAAAAAAAACTAACTACAAACCACCAAAGAAAAAGAAGGAAACATAACAGTTCATGATACAAATAATAAAGTTTGAATAACCAAGTCAACACAATAGTAAGCACAGAGGAAATATAGAAACTTTTCATCCTTGCATTCATGAAATAATAGCTCCTTGTTTGTAGTAGTCATGTCTCTTGATACCATTATGGTTCTTCCATCGTGATTGGACTTTAATGTTCCTCCTTGAATGTTGTCGACCATCTCTAGCTTCTTGCCTATCAAGTTAGTCATGATGTAGAAATATTTGTAAACAAGCATAATCAAGTTAAATCCAAATATTAGAACACACATTCTAATGGTAATATGAATACTACATTATATGTATAATATTAGAAAAATATGACATACTATCTACCCATAGGTTAATGGTTCTATCTGGACTTAATCATAGGTTCAGCTAAAAATAAGTTCACAAATGTCTTGGCAATGTTAAAACATATCATTTTAAAATTATCATAAAATAGAGGCAATAATTAGCCTCATCAGAGTTTATAAAAAACTTTATTTTTGTGTTGAAGAATAGGAGTGAACAATTAAATAAAGCAGAAGATGCTTTAAGTAGGAGAAGATTTCTTGTTAACATAGATGAGGAGTAAAGTATAGGAGTTTGATTATTTGAAGAGCCTGTATGAAAAGAGTTCATTTTTGTATGCCAAGAGGATCTATGAGAGAAAACATTGTTAGCATGAATGCTGATGGTAATCCTTTGGGGGAGTATCCTAACCATTGGAGAGTATTGACATGTTGCATTCATGACTTTTCTTTTCATTGATGTCAACATAGAAGTAAGTCTTTGAATATTGGTAGAGTAATAGATAGAGATCATACCTATAAGGATAGAGTTTTGATGCACAAATGAAGCAAATTTAAGGACATGTTATAACTTGTGTCCTGGTGATGACGTTAAATGTGTAGAGGCTAAGTCAAAGATATATGGAAGTTGTAAGTGATTTGCACTGAGAAGTACAGAGACAGAGTGCATGGAAAGTAGTCTCTAATGACCCTAATATATCTTCTAATAGAGATATAATCTAGTGATGCACAATCAACCAGTGATTAAAGACAGTCTGATGGTGATGCCAGTGAGTGCACAAGCCCTAGTACCCCATGTGTGAAGTTTCGTATATATTGTGAGTTGACAATGCTATTGTAATTATGAATAAAATAATTATCTTATTATAATTAATTGGTAAAGCCTCAAGGCCACCTCAAGGAACTACTTTGAAGATATGATATAAAGGAAATATGTTTTCCTTTTTTATAAAATGTAATTGTAATATATGTTCTACACAAAGTGCAAAAAGGAGTAGAGTGTTTGGTGAATGCGAGTAAGCGATCCAAGGGAGTATTAGATGCAAGATTTGTGATCTAGTTACAAGATTAGAAGGAGCAAAGGTTTGATTGATAGGACAAAGAAAGAGGAAGGAAATAAAATTCAATTCTATTATTTTGAAAGGAATAATACATAGATCATTTGGACAATGTGTTCATTGGTCTTGCCCTTGAATCTTTTTGGACACTGGGTCCATCTGCCTTCCACAACCCCTAACAAGGTTGGAACAAATCCTAATAGGTTTGGAATTTCCTAAAAGGGACTGAAAGTCTCTGAAGGGACTGATATGCACTGAATGTTATTATAGACTTATGATAGGGTCCATCTTCTAACAAGGTATATTTATATTAGTACATCATCTTGTAGGTATCACCCCACCAAAGTTTTCCCTCTAATAAAGGGTTTCCCTAGTTAACATATCTAGTGTTATTGTACATGAGTATCTTGTTATGGTTTATGATTATATTGCTCATATGGTTAAGTTTGATTAAGGTTGATAATTGTGATAATAGTTGGATAACTAATTCATGATCCCCTCCCCCACACACACACCTACCCCCCCCACCCCCACCCACCCCACTTAGTTATATTGGTGGACTATATATTCTAAAAATTGCAAATCATTATGTCCTTAAAGAGAAAGCTTATAGCTTTGGGAGATGAATGGTGAGTCATTTTAGAATGTATAGTCCTAAGTCAAATAGAGGAAATTTCAAGACCTAGATGATAGAACTTCTTGGTTAGTAAGCATATATGTGTAAAGAATAGAGCATTGAGCTTTTGGATCCAAAATCCTTTTGTTGCATACAAAAGAGTAGAAGCACATGTAAAGACATATTTATATCTAAAGAAGACATAGATATGAAAGAAGGTATTGATCTTCTTATGAAAAGGGAGCTAGAATTTGGATATATAAATATTTTGGTCATTTTTCATCAAGATTTCCTAAGAGAGTAAGGAAAACTAGAAAGGATTCACTTTTTGATGAAGAGGAAGAATTTACAGTATGGAAAGATTCTTGAATGACTGTGATGATGGACCTGAATTAGTTAAGAAAGATGAAGTAGTAGAAGGGATAGCTTTGGTAACTATTGCTGATCCAAAGGTTAACCATGAAGATGAGGAAGGTGTCATTGAGCCTAACAATGATTTTTAGAGTGGGAATAAGATTAAAGAGCATAGATTTGAGCCTAGATATGAAGAAAGAGTTGAGTTGATAACTCCTAGAAGAACTATATCGAAGAATCATCCTCCTAAACAGATCATTGGGAGAAGAAAAAATAATTAGGTAAATGAAGAAGTATGTGAGATATGTTTAATTTCTCAAGTTGAACCTAAGAGTGTAGATGAAGCCTATAAATATGATCATTGGATTCAAGTAGTAAAGGAAGAATTAGATAAAACTATAAAGAATGAAACATGGGAATTAGTTCCAAGACCTAAAGACAAGAATCTTAGTGGAACCAAATGGGTATTTAGAAACAACATGAATGAGAAAGGAAAAGTTGTAAAAAACAAGGATAGACTTGTGTGCAAAGGATATTCGTAGCAAGAAGCAATTGACTATGAGGATACTTATGCTCCTGTAGCTAGAATGGAAGTAGTAAGAATGTTCTTGGCATATGAAACAAATGATAAATTCAAAGTGTATTAGATGGATGCAAAATTAACCTTCCTAAATGGAGAACTTGAAGAAGAGGTATACATTGAGTAGCATGAAGATTTCCCTCTAACAAAAGAAAAAGATATGGTGTGAAGATGAAAGAAAGATCTATATGGTTTGAAGAAAGCACCTAGAACCTAATATGCAAGGTTGGAAAACTATTTGACAAAACTTAGATTTGATAAAGGTATGACATATAATAACTTGTATTTGAAAGAAATAGAGAATGGTTTGTTGATAATAGTAATATTTGTGTTGGTGACATAATATTTGGAGGTAATGATCAAGCAAGTGATAAGTTTCTTGAAAAATGAAGAAAGAGTTTGAGATGAGCATGATAGGAAAAATGAAGTTTTTCCTAGGTTTGCAGATTGTGCAAACACTGACGAGATTTTTATTTCACAAGCTAATTATTTGAAAGAAGTGTTGAAGAGATTTGGCTTGGAAAGTTGTAAGCCTATTGGTACACCAATTATAATTAGTCATGAGTTATCTAGCAAAGATGAGATGCCTACAATTTAGTAGTAGAAGTACAAATCCATGATTGGAGGTTTGCAATATCTGACTCACACTAGACCAGATATAGAAAATTAAATTGGGATTGTAGCTAGATTTTAAGATGATCCTAAGGAGTATCACTAGAAGTAAAAGGAATATTAAGATATTTGAAGGGGACATATGATAATGGAATATGGTATGATAGATCGAGAGACTTCACTCTATGTGCATATACTGATGCGGATTGGGAACATGGTATGGATGATAGAAAGAGCACTAGTGGTGGAGTATTCTTTCTTGGAGAAAGATTGGTTTCTTGGCTGAGAAAAAAAAAGATTGTATCTTTCAGAGTACAGTTGAGGTAGAGTATGTAGTAGTAATAAATAATTGTAATCAAGTGATGTGGACAAAGCAAATGTTGAAAGACATTAGGAGAGAATTTTTAGAACCTATTATCATATGTTGTGATAACACCATACAATGAGTATGTCTAAGAATCTTGTATTGCATTCTAAGACTAAGTGTATATCTATTAAGTATCATTTTTTGAGAGAGAAAGAAACAAAAAAGGAGATTATATTGGAGTATGTAAGTACTAAAGATCAGATTGCATATATCTTTATGAAGCACTTACCTAAAGATACATTTGAGTTGAGAGGTATGCTTGGGGTTATTCCCCTACCTACTTTAGAGTAGATGATGTAGAAGTTGACAGATCAATATTGTTAGATTAGATTGAATGTTGATGCTTCCTATATGAGGAAGTATCAATAATAAGCTGAGTCATCGAGGACTCTTGCTATTTGGTCTTGAATAGTTTCTTTGGAGACTTGATCTAGTTGAATACTTGGAGTAGTAAATTGACATAATGAAGCCTTTTTCATTGATGTCAATGGGGTAGAAGAGTGCATGAAAATCTCTACTTTATTAGGTAGATTTAGAAAGATTCATGTAAGAAATAAGGAGGATGATCTCTATGAGGGAGATATGCAACATGAAGAATTGTAATCAATTGTGACTTGTTTAATGTGAACAACTATTGTTGATCCTAAAGAAGATGTAGAACATAGTAATATTCCAAAGGATTTTAGATTTGATTGATAAAGACATTTGAAAATATGAGAGCAACAACAATAACAAAGTATTGTTTGGTATTCTTGGAACTAATATGTTTTTCATCTATATTGCCATCAATACCAAAGGGGGAGATTGTTAACATGAATACTGATGGTATTCCTTTAGGGGAGTATCCTAAGAAATAGAGAGTATTGACATGTTGCATTCATGACTATGTTTGTCATTGATGTCAACATAGCAGTAAGTTTGTGAATATTGCTAGAGTAGTATACATAGATCATACCTATATAGAGAGAGTTTTGATGTACAAGTGAAGCACATTTAAGGACATATTCTAACTTGTGTCTTGATGATAATGTTAAATGCATAGAGTCTAAGTTGACAATGTAAAAAGTTATAAGTGATTTGTAGAGAGAAGTATAGAGACAGAGTGCATGGAAAGCAATCTCTAATGATCCTATTATATCTTCTAGCAAAGATATAATCTAGTGGTGCATAGTCAGATAGTGATTGAAGATAGTTTAATGGTGACATCAGTGAGTGCACAAGCCCTAGTATCACATGTGTGAAGTTTTTTATATACTATGAGCCAACAGTGCTATTGTAGTTATGAATTAATTAATTATCTTATTATAATTAATTGGAAAAGCCTCAAGGCCAACTCAACAAATTATTTTGAAGATAGGGTATAAAGGAAAGATGTTTTCCTTGTTTGTAGAATGTAATTATAATATATATTCTATGTGAAGTGAAAAAAGGAGCAGAGTGTAAATGGTGAATGTGAGTAAGCAATCCAATGGATTATTGGATGGAAGATTTATGATCTGGTTACAAGATTAAAAGGAGCAAAGGTGCAGTTGATAGGATAGAGAAAGAGGAAGGAAATACAATTCAATTATATTATTATGCAAGGAACAATACAAAGATCATTTGGATAGTGGGTTCATTGGTCTTTACCTTGAAGTTGTTTGGATAGTGGGTCCATCTGCCTTCTACAACTCCTAATAGGGTTGGCACAAGTCCTAATAGAGTTGGAATCTCCTAACAAATATTCAAAGTCTCCTAATAGGGATTGATATGTACTAAATGTTGTTATAGACTCCTAAAAGGGTCCATCCTCTAATAAGGAATATTTATAGTAGTACATCATCTTGTGGGTATCATCCCCACTAGGGTTTCCTCTCTAATCAAGGGTTTCCCTAGTTAACTTATCTAGTGTTATTGTGCATGAGTATTGTTACTAAAATTCTATACATGCTGGAATTTTACTTCAAGTAAAATTGCAGAAGAAAACATTCATTTTCTATTCATAATTTTGCAATCATATATAAAATCATGAGTAAAAGGAGATATAATGTTCATTGTATAAATCATCATTAATATGTACAATTTTGATTTTTACAAATATGAAATGAATGGAAAAAATGGTGGAAATGAAAAATCTCACACAAGCTGTGAGTCTAACTACCATCTTTCATACATATTAAGAACAAGAAAAGTATAACATATGAGAGAAGAGTTAGGGCTAACTAGTCATTTCCTTTTCAACCTTTGACTGGTTAAGTGTTCTTTGTTGCAAATGCTGGTCCAACCCTTGATTCGGTAGATCCTATTCTTCATTCTCATGTGAAAGAAAGAAGTGGAGTTAGGTCTTGAAAGATCTAACCAATGACTGAGAACCTACAACTGCATACCCACACATACAATATTCTTCTCAATCTGAATACATATCAAAAATAGTACTCTAAGTGCTCAGATGCAAATAAGAGAAACATAGTTTGTGAGTGTCATGAGCCCGTGCTTGAACTTCATAAAAAAACCATTTGAAATATTCTGTTGAGAGAGAAGAATGTTGTACTGTATAAAGCAATAAGAAGTATGAAGGAAATGGAAGCTAAAGAGTCATGTGCAAGTCAATTTCGTAAAAGAAAGAAAGATGAGCAGTGTTATAATGATTGTTCCTAGATCAATGCTTTTTCAAATAGTAAACTTTTTTTATTGTGCTAGGAAATTACTTCAGGCATACAGAGAAGCTAATATTGAAGATATCAAACATATTTCCCAATCAAGTAGTGCTCCTTCCAGTAGTTCAATTTCCTCTTGTCCAAATAATAGTATTTCATTATTAGGTGTAACGGAACCAAAGATCAAAAATCACAACTATTATAGGCTTTTTAACTTCTCTATATGTTGCCTTTATAGATGAAAGTTTTTACAAGACAATTGATGCTTACCAAAAAGATAATAGGAAATGCTGGAACATTAATTGTAAGGGCATTTCAACAATGGTAGCAAAGAAAAATAAAAAGAATAAAGTTCTACCTTTGAAAGTAGAATGAAGCAATAGAAAAATGCTTCAAAATACCTTTTATGGTGGTAGCTTCAAAACTCTATCATTTCAATTCCAACAAAAAGGACAATGGCAGCTTCAGACTAGCAAGCTCAACAATGGAGTTTTCAAAACCCAAACAACAAAAATAACAAATATTTCAATTACAAGTTTCATATTCACAACAATATGTTTTAATGATGCCATAAAAAACTAGTAAAAATCCTTAACATGAACACAATGGTGAGAAGGAAATAGTGAAGTTCAACCTTCGAATCAAAAGAAGTAACATAAAAATAGCTTCAAAATACCTTTCAAGCTCAATAATGGCATGCAAGAGACACAACCTATAATTATGAATGCATTCAAACTTATATCCATATTAGAGGTTTTAAATCTTGGTAATATGTTTGAACAACACATGGGTTTGGTTAAACAACAAATGAAATTCACATCCAAACAATCTGCCAAAGAAATAAAAGTGTTTTAAGATGTCCTTGTAGGCAGGTCGAACTTTTTTAGTTCAGCAAAGGAAATCGAAATGGAAATTCATAGAAAACTCCATAATTTTTCTCAAAGAGTAATAGGAATTCAAGAGAAAAATAATAACAGTAGTTCATCCAATCACAAAATGGAAAAATAATAAGTATTCTCTTAAATTTTTGAATGCATGATGAAGCAACAAAAGTTTTAATTGAAGAATGATGAAAGAATGACGTAAATCATTCTTACCCAGAAAATGGTGGCTTCAAAATATTAGAGAAACCCTTGAAATTTGAAGTTCTAGCATCCTTCACAATGGTGGCTTGAAGACTATCATTTTTCATCCTCAAAGACCAACAAATCTCCTTCATGCATAATGGCCATAAAAACTAGGAAAACCCTGTTTCTTCTTCCTTCACCATAGATTGATTCTTCACCGACAATGCAAATTGAAAATGAAGATCTTTTAGGGTATTGAAACCATATATCATTCCCTATCCCATTTTCATATCTTTTGAAGTCCACGGGTAGATATATGGGATTTTAATCCCTTTTTAAACTTTTATTTTTATTGTGAAAGGGGGGTTTGTTTATGCTTTTGCCTTAGGATATATGGTTATTTGTTATTTTCTTTTTGCATAGGTATATCATTGTAAAAAAAATTTAAATGATAAATTATAAGTCATTTAATATATTTTCTATTTTAAATGCAAAAAGAGGTAATTGAATGAATTCCATATTTATGGTCTTCATTGGAAAAGTCAGTATGAAAACTTTAGGAGCCTATTTAGGAGGGAAACTCGGGGTCGAGTTTGACTTCATCATGGCAATTGAGGGGTCTTTATGACCCAATTGATTATTTTAGGGGAAATTTTGAGTGAGTCATGGGGTTCATTATGAGTTAGTGGAGTTTTTTCAGTGATAGAACTTGATGTCATGAGTCATTAACTCCTTATTTTTGGACTATATTTCTGCATTCAACCCAAGTGATGGATGGTATTTAGTGAAGTTTGTAACTCATTTTTTGAGAGTTATGATTATGCAAAGGAGTTTTTGTGACTATTTTTTGAGTTCTTAACTTTATTTGCAAAAGTTTATAATTAATTTTTGGAAGTTCAATATAGGTGACAATAGTTGTGTTTATGCTATTGTTTGGACCTTTTTTCTTTCTACAATTCTATGTGTAATGATAGAATAATTTGATAAAACAATTTGTGAACTATTCTTGTTCCTCATTAGTTTGTCTCATTCCAACACCTAGTTGTAGAAAAGTAAGTTTATTTGCAGGTTGTAGTCTATGTTTTTAAAATGTGAAATTAGTAAGAGAGAGGCATTTGTATTCCTCCTTTTGCTAGTTCATTTCTCAAACCTTATAGTCTTTATAGAATGAATTGTTTTTTTTGTACTTCAAATAGCTGAATAATCCTTCTTTGTCAGTTGTGTCTAAACTTTCATATCTCTTTTGGTGTATCACTCATTTGTTAGTTTAACTATAGGTTTTAGGTTTATTTCCAGTATTTTCTCTCCTTTTTCCTTGCAATTTTAGATTAAGTTCATGGAGATTTCACTGAATATTTAATAGGAGCCAGCCTAGAACTTGGAGGTTTCACTTCATTTGAATGTTCTACATAATGAAGTGATTCCCATGTTAGGTCAGAATTACTGAACTTTTTTAGTTTAGTATTGGGTGCAAATTTTGATACTTAACAAGTATCTTGTCATGGTTGCTAATTATATTGCTCATATGATTAAGTTTGATTAAGGTTGATAATTGTGATAATAGTCAGATAATTGATTCACCCCCAGCCCTTTCAGTTATATTGGTGGACTATATAGTCTAAGAAACATCTATACTGTGAAACATAATGGTGTACTTGCAGGACACTTTAGAATTGATGAGATGATGAATTTAATTTATGAGAGATACTTGTAGCCATAGATGTATAAGGATGTTCATAAGTTGGTAAAATTTGATGTAGGAGCATCTTGGGTTGTCTTGTTATCCTACTCATCTCTGTCCATTATGCTTGTCAATGTGGAGTTCCAATGGATTTCGAGTTGCAATAATTGTCGAGTTCCTATATGTGTTGAGTTGTATAGTATTTGTCGAGCATTTCTATATGTGCCCAGCCATCTAGTGTTGGCTAACCATTCCTCTATGTGCTGAGTGAACTTGATTTTTTTTATGCTAAGTTCCTTCTTTGATTTAGTTTTTTAGTGATTGGTTCTTAGTGTGAGCCGACTTATGTATTTAATTTGGGTCATGAATTTAATGTAAGGATCTTGTCTGAGGATGTGTACAAACTATTTCATGTTTGACCTTCTATTATGTAATGTTCTAGAATCTTCTATAAGTCATTTGAAAAGTATAAATAAGGGTGTTTAGGTTAGGTTAAGTATGAGGCTCAGATGGAGGGGAAGGTGCGAAGTCTAGAAATATGGAAGAGTTAGAATGAAGGATTTGTAAACTTTTAAGTCTAAAATTTTGTAAATCTTGTTGATCATAACCTGGAAGGCCTCACAACTAAGCATGTATATAGATAATTTGACAAATCAATAACATATTTTTTGTTACTTCTTTCAATGGTGTTGTTCCTTATGTTGTTTTCTTCCACTAGTTTTACTCAACAAGGTGTTTGGATAGTTAGGTGTACCTCTAGCCCTAGCTTTTCACCTTATATCAAGAGTTTCATAATTTTCTAGGTTACCAAGTGATGCAGGAGCATCCAGAGGTATAAGGGCAATCCTGTGTCACCCAAAAAAATGTACTTAGACTTAGTTTCTGTTTCATGTGTTTTCATTTTTGGATACCCATTTGGGTCAAATAAAGGTTCCAACTCTCACAGTTCCACTATCAGTGTGTTAGAAAATCCCCCAAAAAATAGGAGCATGTAATTGGGCCATCATTTTGGTAAACTAGAAGGTGTGAATTGGCTAGATGAATGTAATTTTGATTTAGAGCATTCCAGAAAAAGAATCAGGTCAAACGGCCCCACGGTTTGAAATTTATTGCAATTTTTCAAGTTTTGGAGACCTCCTAAGAATGCTTCAAAGTCAGGTTAGGGGCATTAAATGACCTCAAAAAGGGCCAAAAAATGGGGGATGAGTGAAGCTGGTCCATAGGGCTATAGAACACTTCGAGAGCTTTCCAAAAATGTAAACGGTTCATCAATCAGAGCTACGGTTCAAAAGTTATTCCTCTCGAAAGTTCGGTGACCGTTTCTAGATTCTTCTAGATTTGCGCCAACTTCTAACGTAGCTTCTGGAACCTTCTATTTGGTCGGTGGATGCGTACTATCACTTTCTAGAATGTAATCCTAGTCCTTAAACCTTCGAGGTCTATTTAAGGAGATTTTTGGCATTGTAAAAGGCAGTTCAGAGTGGAGTTTGAGACGAGGTACTAAAAGGAGAAATTATCTCCAGATTTATGCTATTGTAAGCCCTTAGGGCATGTTTTGAAGTTTATTTTCTTTGTACTATTTGTGCTAGCTTATTTTCTCAGTTAATATAATTTCCCCTTTTTTGTTGTGTCCATTTTGTTCTTGGGTTGTGTCCCCATCAAGTGGTATCAGAGCTAGTTTTCCTGAGTGTGTAGATAGAGCGCCGACTGTGAGGCAGTTTGCACTAGGACTGTGTGGTTGTGGGTTCGAGTTAGAAGATGCCTCCATGAAGAGAGCATGGAAGAAGGGTCAGAGCTATTAATCCTGAGGAGGTTAGAGCCCTCCAAAGGCAGGTACAAGCATTGCAAGAGGAGCTCCATAGAGGAGCAAATGTTGCCGCTGGTGACGACAGTGAGGATGATAATGAAGAAGAAGTTATGGGACCAGAAGGGGAATTTGAAGGGGAAGTTCTGAATCATGCAGAGGAAAGGCTTTTTAGGGCCATTACTAAGCTTGGGAAAAGACCCACAATTGAAGTGGGTGTATTTTTAGGAAATCTGAAACCAGATGAGTTGATCGATTGGATCAATGAATTGGAAGAATACTTTGAGTATGAGGATATCAGGGACCCAGATAGGGTTAAGTTTGCAAAGGCCAAACTGAAAGGCCATGCCAAAATTTGGTGGCAAGAGGTTCAATTGGAAAGAAACAAAAGAGGAAAGGAGAAGATCACAAGGTGGGATCGCATGGTGGAAAAATTGAAGAAGCAGTTCATTCCTATGGACTATGAGCTTGATTTTTTTAAGAAGATGCATGGGTTAAAGCAAGCAGGAAGATCAGTCCAAGAATATACAGAGGAATTTTACCGACTCTTGATTAGAGTGGGGCATGTAGAAGCAAATAAGGAGAAGGTTGCTCGTTATATCAGTGGGTTGCGACCTAGCATCCAAGAGGAATTAAGTCTGGTAAGAATGACCAACGTTGAAGAGGCATACCAATTTTCCCTACGAGTTGAAGAGAAGATGAATAAAAGGTTTGAAGGAAGAAAAAGAGGGTGTGATCAAGGAGGAAGGGGAAGCAGTAGATCATCTGGAGGCTATAATGAAACCCAAAAGAAAAATGAAGATGTGGGTACTAGTAGGAACCAGAGGAATGAGGGTTTCAACCGCTCCCATGATCAAGACTTTGGAAATAAAAGAGGAAGAGGTAGAGGACATGGATAAGGAAGAGGAGGATTCTGTGGTACCTATTTCCATTGCAATGAAGAAGGTCATCGTGCCTTTGAATGCCCTCAATGAAAAGGAAGGACAGATAGGAGAGCTAAGGGCCAAGCTAGGGTTGCTCATGTGGATGAGGATGCACAATCATCACATTCAGAGGATGCAGAAAGAGGAGAGACCTTGGTAAATGAAAGAGTCCTACTAAGTGGTTAGATTGAACCAGGACAACGGAGGAGTTTGTTCTGTACCGGATGCAAGTGTGAGGATAAATATTGTGACATGATCATTGATGGTGGTAGCACTGATAACTTGGTATCAGAAGAGATGGTCTCTAAGCTGAAGCTCAAGAGGGAGAAACATCCCCAGCCCTATCGAATTTCTTGGGTAAAAGATGATCATAAGGTCCTGGTAAGTGAACAATGTTTAGTAAAATTCAAAATTGGGAGTTACCATTATGAAGTTCTCTGTGATGTTATTTTGATGGATGTTTGCCATCTATTGTTGGGTAGACCATGGCAGTTTGATAGACATGCAGTACATGATGGACATGCAAACACATACTCTCTAACAAAGGATGGAGTTCACCACAAATTGAAGC
Organism: Cupressus sempervirens; assembly: GCA_028749045.1. Taxonomy (NCBI): domain Eukaryota; kingdom Viridiplantae; phylum Streptophyta; class Pinopsida; order Cupressales; family Cupressaceae; genus Cupressus; species Cupressus sempervirens. The sequence goes on from CM053792.1 coordinate 96,623,826, forward strand.
CCATGAAAAAGGAAGGTGAAAAGGTATGTAACAGTGCTAGGATTTGTCTTGTTGATGAAAAGAAGTTTTTAGATGGCATGAAACATCATCATATGTGCTATGCTTTGATTCCTAGGAAAGATAAAGAAGGTAGTAGTGAAATACCACTTGAAGTTTCAATTTACTAGGGGAGTTTGGAGATATTATCTCTGATAATGTTCCAGATGGATTGCCACCAGTAAGGCAAATCAGTCATCAGATAGATCTAATTCTAGGAGCTAGTTTGCCTAACAAGGCTACTCACAGGATGACTCCTACTGAAATTGAGGAGCTAAATAGACAAGTTCAGGAGTTGTTGAGGAAGGGCTTGATTCGAGAGAGCCTGAGTCCATGTGCAGTACCTGCAGTACTAGCACCAAAGAAGGATGGAGAGTGGAGGATGTGTACAGATTCTTGAGCTATAAATAGGATAACCATCAAGTAGCAATTTCCTTTGCCAAGGATGGACGATCTTATGGATTGCTTGAGTGGAGCTCAGTACTTCAAAAAGATAGATCTCAAGATTGGCTATCATCAGATACAAATTTGAGAAGGAGATGAGTGGAAAACAACCTTCAAAACCAAGGAGAGTCTTTATGAGTGGTTAGTCATGCCCTTTGGATTGACAAATGCCCAAGGCACCTTCATGCGGCTCATGAATGAGGTACTTAAGAAGTTCTTGGGAAAATTTGTTATTGTTTATTTGGATGATATTTTAATTTTCAGCAAGACTTTGGAAGAACATTTATTGCATATTCATAGTGTCCTTGAAAGGCTAAGGGAAGAGAAACTGTTAATTAATCTGAAGAAGTGTATCTTAGCAAAAAGGGAGTTAGTCTATTTGGGGTTTGTTATATCACCTGAAGGTCTCAAAATGGATCCAGAGAAGGTAAAAGCCATCTTCGAATAGCCCACTCCGAGGTCTGCTACTAAAGAAAGATCATTTCATGGTTTGGTTAGTTTTTACAGGAAGTTTATTAAGAATTTCAGTGGCATATGTGCACCCCTAACTGATACAATAAGAGGGGATAGAAAAGAGTTCAAATGGACTGCAGCAGTTGCAAGAAGTTTTGAATTGCTAAAGAAGAAGGTAACAAAACAACCTATGTTGGCACTTCCAGATTTTAGAAAGGTTTTCTAGGTAGATTGTGATGCCAGTGGCAGCACTATTGGGGCTGTATTAAGCCAAGAAGGTAAGCCTATTGCATATTTTAGTGAAAAATTGAATGATGCAAATAAGAAGTATTCTGTTTATGATCAAGAGTTCTATGCAATAGTTCAGGCCTTAAAGAAATGGAGGCATTATTTATTGACAAAGGAATTTGTTTTGTATACTGATCATCAAGTATTATAGTACCTAAATAGCCAAGGTAAATTGAATCAGAGGCATATGAAGTGGGTAGAGTTCTTGTAGAGTTATACATTTGTGTTGAAGCATAGAAGTGGAAAATCTTACAGGGTTGCAGATGCACTAAGTAGGAGACAGTTGTTTCTTACAGTAATGCAAGTTGAAGTAGTTGGGTTTGATGAACTCAAAAATTTGTACCCTGAGGATCCTGATTTTGCTGAAGCATGGAAAGCTTGTAAAGAACCTGTTGCTATAGATAGAACCAAGTGGCTAGACTATTTGATTCAGGATGGCATGTTGTTCAAGGGTAGTCAATTGTGCATTCCAAGGAATTCCATGAGGGAAAATCTGATTAAGGAGAAACATAGTGGAGGGATGGCAGGACATTTTGGTCGAGATAAGACCATTGCCATTCTTAGAGAACATTATTTTTGGCCTCAAATTTCACAGGATGTGAAGAAGTTTGTACAGATTTACCAGGTTTGTCAAGTTGCCAAGGGGTTTAGTCACAATATTGGCCTATATCAGCCATTGCCTGTTCCATCAAAGCCATGGGAGGACATAAGTATGGATTTTGTTCTTGGATTGCCAAGGACACAAAGGGGTAATGACTCAATATTTGTGGTAGTTGATAGGTTCTCCAAAATGGCACATTTCATTACATGCCACAAAACTCATGATGTTGTCCATATTGCAGACTTGTTCTTCAGAGAGGTGGTGAGATTACATGGTCTCCCAAGGAGTATAGTTTTTGACAGAGATACTAAATTTGTGGGGTATTTCTAGAGGACATTGTGGAAGAAGTTGAGAACAGACCTAAAATTCAGTTCCACGCATCACCTGCAGACTAATGGCCAAACAAAAGTGGTAAATAGAAGTTTGGGCAATTTGCTGAGATGTTTAGTTGGGGATAAGCCCAAGGGATGGGATTTGATTCTACCACAAGCAGAGTTTTCTTATAATAACTCTGTAAATAGGAGTACTGGAAAATCACCATTCCAAATTGTATATGGAAGTAGCCCAAGGACTGCACCAGAGCTGAGGAAGATAGAACAAGGGGAGAGGACAAGTGCTAAAGCTGAGGAATTTGCTGAACATATCAGGCATCTACATGAGGAGGTTCAAACACACATTACCAAGATGAATCAAGAGTATAAAGCTAGGGCTGATCAAAGGAGAAGACATATGAAATTCCAAGTAGGAGATTTAGTCATGGTGCACTTACGAAAAGAAAGATTTCTAGCCGGTACTTACAACAAGCTGAAAATGAAGAAATTTGACCCCTGCAAAATTTTGAAGAAACATGACTCAGGAAATGCATATGAAGTGGAGCTGCCAGATGGTATTCACATTTCTCCCATTTTCAACATTGCAGATTTAACAGAGTATCATGATGATGGTGCAGATGAGAAGCTGGTGTTAGAGCCATGTCCAATTCTTGCTTCTAAGAAGGAGGAGATAGAAGACATTCTAGATCATCGTGTGGGTAGGAGTACTAGAAATAGACAGTATAAAGAGTATTTGGTCAAATGGAAAGGACGACTGATCGAGGACTCAACTTGGATTTCAGCAGCTGAGGTTTCCCATTTGGGATTTCCTCTACCATTCATAAAGTGACAAGGTCACTTTTCAATCTACCTTGGGTATCTGATGCAGGAGCATCCAAAGGTATAAGGGCAATCCTATGTCACCCAAAAAAATGTACTTAGACTTGGTTTTTGTTTCATGTGTTTTCATTTTTGGATACCCATTTGGGTCAAATAAAGGTTCCAACTCTCACAGTTCCACTATCAGTGTGTTAGAAAATCTCCAAAAAAATAGGAGCATGTAATTGGGCCATCATTTTGGTAAACTAGAAGGTGTGAATTGGCCAGATGAATGTAATTGTGATTTAGAGCATTCCAAAAAAAGAATCAAGTCAAAAGGCCCCACGGTTTGAAAGTTATTGCAATTTTTTGAGTTTTGGAGACCTCCTAAGAATGCTTCAAAGTCAGGTTAGGGGCATTAAATGACCTCAAAAAGGGCTAAAAAATGGGGGACAAGCAAAGCTCTTCCATAGGACTATAGAGCGCTTCAAGAGCTTTTCGAAAATGTAAACGGTTCATCAATCGGAGCTACGGTTCAAAAGTTATGCCTCTCGAAAGTTCGGTGACCATTTTTCGATTCTTCTAGATTTGCGCCGACTTCTAACACAGCTTCTGGAACCTTCTATTTGGTCGGTGGATGCCTACTAGCACTTTCTAGAATGTACTCCTAGTCCTTAACCCTCCAGGGTCTATTTAAGGAGATTTCTAGCATTGTAAAAGGCAGTTCAGAGTGGAGTTTGAGAGGAGGTACTGGAAGGAGAAATTATCTCCAGATTTATGCTATTGTAAGTCCTTAGGGCATGTTTTGAAGTTTATTTTCTCTGTACTATTTGTACTAGCTTATTTTCTCAGTTAATATAATTTCCCCTTTTCTGTTGTGTCCATTCTGTTCTTGGGTTATGTCCCCATCACCAAGGGAACTAGTCATAAATATGGGCTTGTATACACCATTTCCTATTCCTATTAAACCTTGGGAAGATAAAACTATGCACTATATTCTTGGGTTACCTAGAACTTAGAGAGGTAATGATTCTATTTTTTTGGTAATTGATCATTTTCCAAAGACGACACATTTCATACCTAGTAAGAAGACATTAGATATAATACGCATAATGAATTTATTTTTTAGAGAAATTGTGAGATTACATGGATTACCAAAGACTATTGTTTTAGAAAGAGATGCAAAGTCTATTGGTTAATTTTGGAGGACACTTTGGAAGATTTTGAATACCAAGATTAATTTTAGTTCTACATTTCATCCATAGAAAAATGAATAAACTAAAGTTGGAACATAAGTTTTGGCAACTTGTTGAGATGTTTGATTGGAGATAATCTTACAAACTGGGATTTCATTATTGCACAAGAAGAGTTTTCATATAAAAATTGAGTGAAAAAAAATACTAAGAAGAATTCTTTTAAGATAGTGAATGGTATGCATTGTAGAGGTACTACTAAGTTGAGAAACTTGAATATTGAAGTGAAGAACAATGCTAAAAGAGAAGAGTTTGTGGACTATATAAATAATTTTTTATGAAGAAATGAAATGTAATTTGTATAATAGTAATCATGGATATAAAGAGAATTATACATAAAAATTTTGAGGTTGGAGATGAAGTGATGGCACATCTAAAGAAGAATAGATCTCTAGTTGGGATATGTAGAAAGATGAAAATGAAAAAAATTGGATGTTGTAAGATCTTGATGAAGTGTGATAGTGGAAATGATTTTAAAGTGGAATTACCTAATGATATGGATATTTTACCTACATTCAACATTTCAAACATCTAAGAGTATGTTGTGTTAGGACTTATCCAAAGATAGAAATAATAATTACATGCAAAAATAAACAATATCAGAATAATAATAGATCACATAGAAAAGAACACAGGACACCAAGATTTAATGTGGCTCACCCAATCCTTGGGTTACACCCACCAAATAGCAAGTGTAATATTATTAAGATCTAGTTATTACAACATGATTACAATTTGTAATCCCTTAAAGCTCAATACCACTGCAAGAACCAATTTTTGCATTACACCTTTTGAAAATCCCTAACCCTAAGCCCTTTTATACAAGGTTTTTGCCACTTACAAAATTAGGGCTAGAATAATAGAAAAAATAGTAGTCGACACCTTTTACAATAGAAGGTCATTTTTTGCTTTGGGGGCACTACCCTTGAAAACCCCTACGAGGGTGTTGCCCCTTGTCCCCACCCTATACTGCAACAGAGAGTACACCTGGAGCAGTACCCCAGGATACTGCAAGGGAACAACCCCTTAACCATTTCTTGTGGGCACTGCCCCCAAACCCTTGTAGAAATAATCTAGAAGGAAACCACACTGAATAAACTTCTAAGTCTGATTAGGCTCCACATCACAATAATCTCCCACTTGGAGATTGATTAGACTCCACAATAATAACCTCTCATTTGGAGAATGATCATAGCACCACTAAATCTATAACTCCCACTAGAATATATCAAACCACCCTAGAATCTATTGTTCTTATATTCTATTCATTCTAAAAGACCAATTGAAGCTAAAGAGGAATTAAGTTTCTCCCTTGTCACTACCTTTGTAAACATATTTGTGTTGGATATAATTGTTCAATTGTGTGTTGTCTTTGATGTTACACAAATGTCATATTAGTCATCAGATAGAGTCTACCGAGTTTAGAAGGTTACAAAGAAGGTTTACAGTGTCTACCAAGCATTCTTAGACTTTACCTTGTGCAGACAGTTGTTACCGAGCTTTCAAGGTTAGCAAAGGAAATTTAGTTGTTACCAAGCTTTCAAGGTTAGCAAAGGAAATTTAGTTGTTATTGAGCTCACTTGGTCATCAAAGGAAAATAGTGTAGAAAATAGTTCTTACCAAGCTCTCATGAACAACAAAAGAAATTTAGTTCTTACCGAGTTCACTCAGTAGCCAAAGGATTTTGTAGATTTTGTAATATTAATCGAGTTGAGATGGTTAACTTAAGAAATTGTTTTTGAAAGTAGTGCTTACCAAGTAGGGTCGGCCAATGAAGGACTTCATTGTTTTGTGAAATAAAGTTTATTTGTTTAATGTAATATTTGTAGCAGATTGATGTATGGTTTATTGGTAATGTAACTTATGAATGAGCTAACTTGATAATCTGAATGAGATATATAAGAGGTCAAGTTGCAAATTCTTAGTGTGTGATGAATTTGATGTGATATAAGTGTGAAGGAGGACTAATTATTGTGAAAGTGAATTTTGAAGGATGATTAGAGATCATTGAGGAGCAACAAAGCTATATTTTATCAAGGAGGATCTAATGGTGTAGAATAGAGATCTGTAATCAGAAAATTTAGTTGCATCATATTTAGGTCAATTCATTGTTACTCTCTAACCATTGTAGCAGTAATTTCAAAATCTCTTAATAGAGTTGGTTTAATAGCCATTTTGTAAATCCTCTAACAAGGTGACAGTTTAGTTGAATTGTTCTAAAGACCTCTAGCAAGGCCACTCTTAACAGGGTGATTAAATCCTCTAATAGGGTCACACCTAATAGTGTGTATTGTAACCTTTAACAGGGTTGGCTCCTAATAGGGCTTACTTCAAAAGAGTGAAAATTGGTAGCTAGTTACTTAGTGGTTTTTTCCATATTGGGTTTCCATGTTAAATCTGGTGTCTCTTGTGTTCATGATATTTACTTTTGCATGCATGCTGATAATTACGAATGCTTAAAGATCAGTAACAAGTTAATCTATCGAGTTACAACATTTTGTGATGTGTTTACTGAGTGAGTGCAGTAGCTAGTTATTTAAGACATCTAAGGGACCAAGATTTGTTTTTGTGGTAATTGATTTACTCACCCCTCTTAGTTACTTCATCTATAGTTCCAACAATTGGTATTAGAACTTTTGGTGCTCGCAAGAAAAGATTTCAAAGATCTAAGCTAAAGATTAGGATGTCCTACAAGAGGGAAATTCCAAGACTCAATAGGGACAACTTCTCAGCATGGCAGGGATTGATGAGACTTCATTTGGCTTCTATTGGTGATTCAGGACTGAAGTACCTCGAAAAATGTGCAAAACCTGATGGCACATTATCTGTCAATGATATTGCTGAAAAGAAGACTCACAACAATATGATGATAGATATTGCATCTGCTCTAAGTTATGAAGAATTTGACAACATTAAGGATTGCAAAACTGCCTTTGAAATGTGGAACAAATTGAAAGAGATCTATGGAGGTGATGATAATGTGAGAAGAGCCAAGGTAGAAAGTTTGAGAGGACAATTTAATAAGATGAGGATGAGAGAGGATGAAAACATAGCAAAATATGTTGAAAGATTTAAAGCAAGTGTTAGTGCAATCAAAGCATTTGGAGGAGATATCAAGGAGGAAATGGTTATAAGTAAAGTTCTTAGAACTCTACTTCCTATTTCTGTAATCAGAGTTTCTACAATTCAAGAAAGAAGATGTGAAGCAAATCATAAGATAAATTTAGAGGCCATAGTTGGAAGATTGATTGCATTCAAGCTAACTATGATAGTTATGTTTCAGCTACCAAGAACATTGAATCAACATTTGAAGCCAAGCTTTCACTCAAGGAAAAAGGCATGAAGATAAAGGATCCTTAGTTAGATAGTGATAAAGAATCAGAACAAAGTTTAGACAATTATCTTGAGGTGTTTGAAGCCCTGTTAGCAAGGAAATATTCAAGAGGCAAAGGGAAATACAAAGGTAAGGTTCCTCTAATCTATTTTTCTTATGAAGAAATTGGACATATTGCTGCTACGTGCCCGAATAAGAAAAAAAAGGATGAGAAGAAAGGTCATAAGTGCAATGGCAAGAAAAACTTCAAATCATTCAAGGATAAAGGTAAGAAAACATGTTTCATGGCTAAGGATTCTAATGATTTTGATGAAGAAGAAGAAGAAGAAATTGTTTACATTGCTGTAAAGGATGAATCTAATAATGATGAAGAAATGACACTCATTTCTCATGTAAGAAAAAATGATACATGGATTATAGATAGTGGTTGTTCTCATCACATGATTGGTGATAAAACTATGTTTGAACATTTTGAAGGCTATGATGGTGGTAGTGTGAGATTTGGTAATAATGAACCTTGTTGCATAAAAGGAAAAGGAAGAATCTCTCTAACCAAAGAACTTGTATGTGATAATGTATATTGGGTAGAAGGACTAAAAAACAATCTGTTGAGTGTGGCATAGCTACTAAATAATGGATTCAAAGTGGAATTCATGCATAAAAAAGCAAGACTGCTAGATGGCAAAGGAAAGCTGATTGGATCAAGCACTCAAAGAAAAGGTAACTTATTTTATCTTGAACTTGGTGAAAGTTCATGTTTTATGGCTCAAGTTAAAGAAAGTTGGTTATGGCATAGGAGGTTGTGTCATGTGAACTTTGATAACTTGGTAAAAATAAGTAAATTCAGGAAAGTAAGAGGCATTCCTAACATAAAAAAACCTAAGGTTGGTCTATGGAAGAATTGTCAAATTGGCAAGATGGAAAAGACTAGCTTTAAAAGCAAGAACTATCAGTCTTATTTTTAAAAAAAAATTGTGTATACTAATTTGTGTGGACCTATTGGCATTGAAAGTTATAATGGTGAAAAGTTCTTCATTCTTTTTGTTGATGATTACTCAAGAATGATGACTATCATGTACCTAAGAGAGAAATCAGAAGCATTTGAAAAGTTCAAATGGTATTTGGCCAAAGTAGAGAAGGAAACAAGCAAAATACTGAAATGTTTGAGGTCAGATAGAGGTGGTTAATTCATTTCACATGAGTTCAATAACTTTTTCATTGAAAGGGAAGTCAAAAGATAGGTTTCAACACTTGGAACTCCTGAACAAAATGGAATAGCTAAAAGAAGGAATAGATCTATCATAGACTATGCAAGAACCTTAATGATTGAAAATATAATTGCTATCAAATACTAGAAGGAAGCTATCAACACTGCAGTTCATACCTTGAACCGAGTATAGCTGAAGAAGGACTCATTCAAAACCCCTTATGAGTTATGGTATGGCTACAAACCCAATATAAGTTACCTAAAAGTATTTGGAAGCAAATGTTACATTTTGAAAGAATCTAGAAAAGGTAAATTTGATGTGAAGGGTGATGAAGGAATATTTTTGGGATATTCTTGAAAAAGTAAAGCATATAGATGTTTGAATTTGTCTACTCACAAGGTTATCGAAAATGCATATGTAAAAGTTGATGAATTTTCAGAAAGAACTGAAGAAGAAAGCAAAAGGGAATTTGAAGACCACAGAAGATTTGTTTTTATTAAACCTGATATAGTGCCAGGTACACCTATCATTCAGAAATCTTCTACTTCAAAGTCTTCTGTAACCAAGTTGTAGGAAGTTTAAACTAAGTCAATACCTACTGAGTTGCAAGAACCTGAGTTGTAAATAGAAGCTGCTGAATCAACAGCTACCAAGCCCAAGCAACCAGAACCAAAACTAGAAGTTGAAAAATAGAAGGATAACAATGCAACTCATTCAAAAGTCAAGGAGCCAGTGCTAGCCAAATATGTTAGAAAGCATCATGCACTAGATCATATCATTGGAGATAAATCTGAAGGAACAATGCCAAGAAGTAAGTTGAAAGGCACTTGTTTACTTGCTGATTTTGAACCTAGAAATGTAAAAGATGCATTAGAAAATGGAAGTTGGATTGAAGCTATGAATGAAGAGATAGAATAGATAGAGAAAATAAAATATGGACTCTTGTACCTAGGCCCAAAGACAAAAATGTGATTGGAACTAAGTGGGTATTCAGAAACAAGTCAAATGAAGATGGTAAAGTGTCAAGGAACAAAACTAGACTAGTATGCAAAGGATACTCTCAAGAAGAAGGTGTAGACTATGGAGAGACTTTTTCTCCTATTGCAAGATTGGAAGGTTTCAGAACCTTACTTGCATATGCTGAATACAAAGGATTCAAAGTTTATCAGATGGATGTCAAGTCAACATTTATCAATGGTATACTAGATGAAGAGGTTTACGTTGAACAACCTGAAGCTTTTGTTGATCCAAACAAGAAGGACATGGTCTGCAAATTACATAAAGCATTGTATGGTCTGAAACAAGCCCCTAGAGCATGGTATGAAAAACTGCATAACTATCTTATTTAGATTGGTTTTCAAAGAACTAATGATAACAATAGCTTGTACATAAAGGAAGGACCAGATAAAAAGATTGTTTTGGCAAAAATATTTGTAGATGATACTTTGTTCATAAGAAATGATGATCTTTGCAAAAAATTTTTAGAACAAATGAACAAGGAATTTGAAATGTCAATGTTTGGTGAGATCAAATTCTTTTTTGGTCTTCAAATTCATCAAAGAAAGAATGACATCTACATCACTTAATCTAAATACATCAAGGAGCTACTGACAACATTTGGTATGGAAGATTGCAAACTAGTTGGGACTCTTATGTGTACTGGATTGAAACTTATCAAGGATGATGAATTAAAGGAAGTGGATCAGACATTGTATAGATCTATGATTGGAAAGTTGTAGTATGTAGTGCACACAAGACCAGACATTGCCCTTGTAGTAGGAATTGTAGCAAGATTCTTAGCAAAACCAAAAGAAAATAACGCGATGGCAATCAAAAGGATCATGAAATATTTAAAATCAATTGAAGATTATGGATTATGGTATAAACTGGAGGAAATTTGGATTTAAAAGTGTTCATTGATGTAGATTGGGCAGGGAAAGTTGATGACAGAAAGAGTACAAATGGAGGAGCTTTCTTTCTTGGAAAGAGGTTGGTTTCTTGGACAAGTAAAAAGTAGAACTGTACATCTTAGTCCACAATAGAGGCTAAATATTTTGCAGCAGCAATAAACTATTCAAACATTGTTTGGTTTAAACAATTATTAGAAGGTATGAAGCAAGAAATCAAAGTACCTATTGTTATGTTTTGTGACAATACAAGTGCAATCAATATATCCAAAAATCTAATGATGCATTCAAAAACCAAGCACATTGCTATAAAGTATCACTTCATTAGAGAATTGGTGTAGGATAAGGAAATCAAATTGGAATATGTCCATACAGGAAAAAATTGCTAACATATTCACAAAGCCTTTACCTAAGGATGCATTCTTGTATCTAAGAGGTAAGTTAGGGGTCATTCTCCTATCTAAAGCTCACTAAAATACAATTTTAGTGATGCATCAATAGAAATAGAATTGAAGATCTATCAGTTGATGCAGCAAAGTAATTAAGACATTGCATATGAATCAATACTTAAGGTACATTGAATTTCATTTAAGTTTGGGTTGTGTTGTCTTTGGCATGTGTTGTCAAAGAAGGAGAGTTTACTATCATATCTTTATGAAATTTGCAAGAAAAAGAGAGCTTATGTAAGAGGGAGAGATTACTATGAAAGAGGGAGATTGCTATAATAAAATGTAAGAAGCATTCTATCAGAATAGACTAGTTCTCAAATTTCATTTTACTATGACATGTTGTGGCTCCATCAATGCCAAAGAGGGAGATTGTTGGATATAATTTTTCAATTGTGTGTTGTCTTTGATGTTACAAAAATGTCATATCAGTCATCAAATAGAGTCTACCAAGCTTAGAAGGTTACAAAGAAGGTTTACAGTGTCTACCGAGCATTCTTAGACTTTACCTTGTGTAGACAGTTATTACCGAGCTTTCTAGGTTAGCAAAGAAAATTTAGTTGTTACTGAGCTTTCAATGTTAGCAAAGGAAATTTAGTTGTTACCGAGCTCACTCGGTCATCAAAGGAAAATAGTGCAAAAAATAGTTCTTACTGAGCTCTCATGAATAGCAAAGGAAATTCAGTTCTTATCGAGTTCACTCGGCAGCCAAAGGATTTTGTAGATTTTGTAGTATTAACTGAGTTGAGATGGTTAACTCAGGAAATTATTTCTAAAAGTAGCGCTTACTGAGCAGGGTCAGCCAATGAAGGATTTCATTGTTTTGTGAAATAAAGTTTATTTTTTTAATGTAATATTTATACTCGACTGATGTATTGTTTATTGGAAAATGTAACTTATGAATGAGCTGACTTGATAATCTAAATGGTATATATAAGAGGTCAAGTTGTGAATTCTTAGTGTGTGATGAATTTGATGTGATATAAGTGTGAAGGAGGACTAATTATTGTGAAAGAGAATTTTGAAGAATGATCATAGATCATTGAGGAGAAGAAAAGCTATATTTGATCAAGGAGGATCTAATGGTGTAGAATAGAGATTTGTAATCAGAAAATTCAGTTGCATCATAGTCAGGTCAATTCATTGTTACTTTCTAACCATTGTAGTAGTGATTTCAAAATCTCTTAATAGAGTTGGTTTAACAACCATTTTGTAAATCCTCTAACAAGGTGGTAGTTTAGTTGAATTGTTCTAAAGACCTCTAGAAAGGCCACTCTTAACAAGGTGATTAAATCCTCTAACAGGGTCACAGCTAATAGTTTGTATTATAACCTTTAATAGGGTTGGCTCCTAACAAGGCTCGCTTCAAAAGATTAAAAATTGGTAGCTAGTTACTTGGTGGTTTTTCCCATATTGGGTTTTGATGTTAAATATGGTGTCTCTTGTGTTCATGATATTTAATTTTTTATGCATGCTAATAATTATGAATTCTTAAAGACTAGTAACAAGTTAATCTATCAAATTACAACATTTTGTGATGTGTTTACCGAGTGATTGCAGTAGCTAGTTATTTAATATATCTAAGGGATTATGATTTTTTTTTGTGGTAACTGATTCACACCCACCCCCCTCTCAGTTACTTCATCTATAATTCCAACAATTTTCTAGATTGTCATCTGTATGTGTCTTGACTAGCTTTAACTATCCATCATCAAAAACTGACTGAATGAAATGATACCACAACTATATGCATTTTGTCTTTGAATGTAGAGCTGAATCCTTTGCAAGATGAATGACACTTTGGCTATCTATAAACAAATAGTGATCCCTCTAAGGGTGTCCCAATTCTTCTAAGAAGAACTGAAGCCATACCATCTCCTTGGCTACCTCTATAGCAGTAACATACTCTAGCTTTGTAGTGGATAAAGTATTAACCTTCTATAACCTAGAAACCCAACTCACTATTGCCCCACCAATAGTAAATATATAACCTATAGTACTTCACCTGATATCAATATCGCATGCTAAATCTAAGTCAACATAACCCTGCAAAGTAGTAGTAGAGCCCCCAAAGTGTAAATGCTTATTGGATGTTCCTCTCAAATATATGAGAATCCATTTGAATGCATTCCAATGCTCAACTCCTAGATGACTCATATATTTGCTAACAACTCCCTCAGCATGTGCAATATGTAGTCTTGTACATACCATAGCATGCATCAAGCTTCCTAATACTGACATATAAGGTAACTTAGAAATCTTATCCTCCTCTTCTTGTATCTTTGGACACATCTCCTTAGTCAACTTCAAATGACCATGTAAAGGTGTGCTGACAGAATTAGCATTCTCCATAGAGAAAAATTGCAACACCTTCTCAATATAATCAACTTGAAATAAAGTCAATTTCTCATTCTTTCTATCTTTGCAATCTTCACACCAAGGATTTGTTTTGCTGTGCCCAAATCCTTCATAGAAAATACATGTGCTAACTCATGTTTCAACCACTTAATATGATCCATATTAGACCCAACTACAAGCATATTGTCAATATATAAACATAAAACAATGTAGATGTCATCATCCATCCTCTTAAAGTAAACACAATAATCTAAATGACACCTATTGTATCCATGCTCATACATAAACTTGTCAAATTTGAGATACCATTGCCAAGATGCTTGCTTCAAGCCATATAAACTTTTCTTCAATCTGCACACCAAGTTCTCCTTACCTTTGACCTATAATCCCTATAGCTAAGCTATATAAATCTCTTCATCCAAATCACCATGAAGAAAGACTATTTTAACATCAAGTTGCTCCATGTGAAAATCTTCAATAGCCACAATACTTAAAATAATGCAAATAGAAGTCATTTTAACAATAGGAGAGAATGTCTCATCAAAATCAATGCCTTTTTTCTATGAAAATCCTTTTACAACTAACTTGGCTTTAAATATTTTCTTACCTTCATCCTCTTCTTTCAACCCGTAAACCCACTTATTTTGTAAAGCCTTTTTACCTATAGGCAACTTGCATAAATTTCATGTTTTTTTTTTCAGAAAAGAGTCCATTTCTTCTTTCATTATAGACTCCCAATGAATCTTGGTATTTACCTATATAGCTTCATCATAACATTTAGGTTAACCAACATCAACAAGTAAAATAGCATAGAAGGAAGGAGAAAATATTTCTAGAGGTCTACTTATCCTTGTTGACTGTCTAACATTCACTAAGGTGTGTCATATTTGTTGTTGCTATTTTTGCACATTATGAGGAATTTCTAGAATATAAACTTTTGGAGTATCATCTAACACTACATAATCATCTTCTTTCTTCTCATGTTGCTGCAATAGATCTTTGTTCAACACTGTCTCATTGAATGTGACATCCCTACTTCTTACAATTTTATGATTTTTAAAATCCCAAATCCTATAACCAAATTGACTAATTCCATATCCACAAATACACATTTCTTTGAGTTAGCTTCCAACTTTGTTCTATTTTCAAAATTTATATGAGCAAATCCTTCACAGTAGAAGATTTTGAGAAATGAATAACTCACCTTGTTACTAGTCCATGCTTCCTCTAGAATACCACAACTCAAAGGATTAGAGGGACATATATTAATCAAATATACAACAGTATTGATAGCCTCTGCCCACATGTGTAAGAGAAACCCTACATGCAACCTCATGCTTCTTGCACGCTTCATTATTGTCCTATTCATGCATTCAATTGCTTCTTTTTCCTATGGAGTACTTGGAATAGTTTTATGTCTATGAATACCATTAGTAGAGCAATAATCTTCAAATTCATGACTACAATACTCAACACCATTATTAGATCTAAGACATTTTAATTTCTTTCTAGTCTCATTTTCAACCAAGCATTTCCATTTCTTAAAAGTTTGAAATACATCATATTCCTATCTAAGGAAATAAAACCATACTTTTCTATTTGTATCATTAATAAATGTAACAGAATAATGAAATTCAACAAGGGAAGATACCTGAGCCAATCCCCATACATCTGTATGCACAAGCTCTAATTTCTCACTTCTATTTTCCTTCACAATCTTCACAAAACTCGCTCTTTTTTTTCTTTTTCCATAAAAACTTTCATAGAAATCCATATTGACACCTTTCAAACCTAGTAAAACTTGCTTTGAATGAAGTAATTTCATAAATTTATCACTCATGTGCCCAAGTCTATTGTGCCACAAGGCTATATTAGAATCTTCAATAGCTATTTGTTCTCACTACTCAACTGCAACAATTATTCCTGAACATTCATTTTTCTCTGAAACAATCAAAGTAGAATGAACAATATGACTTGTACAAAAGATATAAGGTGCCTACTTTCACACCTTTTTCTACTACAAGAGAACCTTTTGAAACTTTCCAATTTTTATCATTAAAAGTAACTACACAACCATCATCACCGAGTTGTGCTATTGAAATTAAATTCCTACTCAACCTTGGGACATGTTTTACCTTGTGTACTAGCCAATGATTCTCATTCTACAACTTAATCTTAACTTTTCCCTTTCTAATAATCTGATAGTGTTCATTATCCTTCAAATAAACAAGCCCAAAATCCCCTTGGACATAATCAATAAAATAACCTCTGGGGGTGTAGCATGAAATGAAGCACTAGAATCCAAAACCCATGAATCATCAACAATTTCTAAAGATAGAAGCAAAGCATCCTCTTATGATTTGTTAATTACCACATTTGCCTCCTTGTTCCTTTCTAGTTTATCTCCTTCTTTATTTTTTCGATTCTAGCAATCTTTCTTCTTATGCCCTGTTTTACCATAGTACTAGCAATTTCTCAATCCTCTAGATTGAGACCTCTCCACCTTTGATTTTCCTCTTGATCTCCCATGATTTCAAGAATTATTTAATCTTTCAGTCATTCTACCTTTGCTTTATGCATTCAAAGCACTTCCTGATGTAGATCCACCTAAGATTTCTTATGAGTTTCCTTACTCAAAATAACACCAATCACATCATCATATTTTAGGGTATTAGCTCTAGAAATTGAATTACTCACAACCATTACCAAGCCATTCCAACTTTTAGGAAAAGAACACAAAATCAAGAGAGCCCTAATTTATTCATCAAAATTAATACCCACAAAAGATAATTGACTAGTAATAGTATTAAACTCATTTAAATGATCTACAACAGATCCACCTTCTATCATTTTCATATTAAATAAACACTTCATGGGAAATACCTTATTTGAAGCAGAGGGCTTTTCATACAATTTTGCTAGGGTTTCAATCAATTCTTCCATTGTCTTCACTTTTGTAATGTTAAATGTCACTAATGGTGCCAAGTAGAATTAAATGCTTCCAAGTGCCTTTCTATTTAAAATCTCCCATTCTTCATTTGTCATAGTTGGTTTTTAGCTTTTCCTTTGAACGACTTCCATAAATCTTTCTAATAGAGATAGTCCTCCATTTGCATCTTCCATAACTAAAAGTTTTGCCCATTAAACTTGTCAACCCTTAGCTTATCCTTGTCTGCCATCACTCTCACTCAACCATGAGACTCTCACTCAACTATGAGACCTTCCTATAGAGGATTGCTAAAAAAAATGACAACCGTCTGGCTCTAATACCATTCGTTAGGATTTAACCATAGACAAAAATAACAATTACATGCACATGTAAACAATATTAGAATAATAATAGATCACACAGACAAGAACACAAGGCACCTAGATTTAACATGGTTCACCCAATCCTTGGGCTACTTCCACCAAACAACAAGTCTAATATTATTACAATATAGTGGTTACAACATGATTACAATCCATAATCCCTTGCGACTCAATATCACTGTAAGAACCAATTTTCACATCACACCTTATGAAAATCCCTAACCCTAAGCCCTTCTATACAAGCTTTATTCTACTTACAAAATTAGAGCTAGAACAATAGAAAAAATAGTAGTCAATGCCTTTTACAATATAAGTTCATTTTTGGCTTTGAAGGCACTACCCTTGAAAACCTGCATTGAGGCATTGCCTCTATATCCCACCTTGTACTACAATAGGGAGTGCACATGGGGCACTACCCTAGGACCTTTTAGGAGTGCTGCCCCTTGACCCTATCTTGGGGGCGCTGCCCTTAAACCCCCATAGAAATAATCTAAAGGGAAACCACACCGAATAAACCTTTGAGACTGATTAGGCTCCACATCATAATATACTGGATCTGATAAAGAAATAACCAATAATCCTAATTATCCTCAGAAGAAGACAAAGGGACTTGAACTAATCTTGGATATCAGAGTGAGTAAGAGCACAAGAGGAAAATACTATAAAGAATATTTAGTTTAGTAGTAGAAAACTAGTTGAAGACAATTCTTGGATATCTCAAGATGAGTTGGATCTTTATGACCATTCTTAGAAAATTATGGATTCCTAATGTGGAGACCATTTTTATTTACCCTAGGTGTCTGATGTAGCAACATATTGGATTTTTTGGCAATCTTGCATCAACAAAGTATTTCCATTTTTTCTTATACTAGTCTATAGTTCATGGGGTAGTCCTTGTTTTTTTTCATGTTATTTCTTTCTGTGTAGTTGGTTACTTGATATGGAACTATTTTAGATCATTCCACTATGTTTTTTATCTTAATTTAATCTCACTAAAATTAATCCTTTTCTTGTCTCAAGACATGTTCTTCTCCTCGCATATCAAGTAACATGTGCTAATTGGCTTTTGCAAGGTTTTTTTGATTTCAAGGCTTTCCATGAACTTGGGGATATTCTCTTTGCTCATGTGTGGGCCTATATTTGTTTCCATATATGTTATATTTCTTAATAGCATGGTTACTAATTTCCCCTTTGGGGTAGCACCTAAGTTTTGTAACAATTATATCTATCAAGCTAACTTGTGGTCTTGGTGACTATATATTTGAGATCTAGGATTAGAGAAAGAAGTGAATAAGATAGTAACAAGAGAGATAGAAGGGTTTTCACTTTGTAAGCCCAATCTTCTAAGCTCATTGATTTTAATTTAGTTGTGTATGGTTGCAACTAGGTAGGTCTCATGCTTGACACAATGTAATGAAGTTGTCCCATCATGTCAATAGTGGAATAAGGATCTTTGTTTATTCTTACATATTTTGGTTATTCTTCTCTGTGTAACTCTAGTAGGGTGGTTGATGAGTTCCCTCTCCTAAGTCATTTACCCACCATCCCTTGTTTTACTCTTCAACATGAAGACTTGGATTCAATGATAGGAGTCAAATAAGTGTCTTTTTCTTTTATCTGATTTTGGTAGACTTCTATTTCCTTTGGATTTGTGTTTGACTATCCCTTTTGTACATTTGGGGCAAGGAATCCCTTTTTCTTTGTGTCTAAGTGACTACTACCAAATTTTTAGGGTGCACTTTGGACTCTTTTTTTTTAAAGATTTGCAGTTGGGTTGGGGGTTTTTCCCAACCCCGTGGTTGTTAGTGGTGTATTTTTAATTGAAAGAGGAACTTGGTATCCATGATTTTCTTCTTTTTCATGGTTCCTATGTAGGATGGGTCTTCTATTATGGTGAATGATTTCTTTTTGGATGTGGAGGTATTTTTAGATTGTGGTTTTATGTCATTTTTGTTGCCTTCCTAGTCATTCTCTTTGCTGCCCCTATTGAGCTAAGCTCCTTAGCTCTTCGGGTAGAATGAGGTTTTACAGCTGGTAGGAAGATCTATAGGCAAGAGGGTGCTTATATTTACAACTAGGGTGGTGGTGGTGGTGTGTACAAGATCTTTTCCAATTGCATTCTTTCTAAAGGTTTTTGAATTGAGCCCTTTGTTGTGAGTGGTTGCTAGTGTGTTGTCATTTTTCTCTTTCGAAACTTGCATTGTAATTATCTATTGAAGATTTCAACTCTTTGTTTCACTTTGCATCTTTTGGCTTTGCATTCTCCTAGTTACTTCAACTACATCTAGACTTGTTTTTTTGATCTAGAGGTAAAATGTTGTTGCTTCCTATTTACTTAAGTTTCACTCACTATCATTAATGTTCTTTTAATAGTGGTCTTTTTAAAATCCTCTAGGATTGTCTTTGTTGTATAGGGTTAACCCCATAATATGGTTGCTTCTTAATTAAAAAATACATCATAATAGAATTGTGACTACACGAATGATGGAGTAAAAGGAGAAAATGAGAAGTATAACCTAAAGGACTATTTATGGATACCTTTCTTGAGAATTGACAAGTAATAAGAATGTGTAAGAATTTGGTATAGCTATTATATCATGTAAGAATTTTCCTAAGGCAAGAATGAAATGCCAAGATCTAGAAGTTCAAAAGATAGCACACAAGAGACAAATGATGATCAATTGAGAATGGATATCAAATAATTGGATAAATATAACATAGAAGTACCTTGTATATAAAGGCAATGAGAATGACTAGGAGTCAACAAAGAGATAAGGATAACAACTCAACACATGTCCACCAAAGGTGGATTATCCTCCATTAAGCACAGGAGTTTGTGCAATGATGAGAGGATAAGTTTACATAGCTGTATCTCAGAAAGAGATGTTGTAGACACATGTGCTCAAATAAGTTGCTAATTCCTGTGTTGTCAACAAGACAACTCATATGACTATGCATATTCCTAAGTGTCTACATGAAAACTAATATAAAAATGCATTATCCTAAGTAAACTTAAGTAAAGTGTAATAATAATTAATTATTTACACTAACACCCCCCTTAAGTGCAACTTAGGGGAATACACTTAAGCTCACAAAGCTAAATGCAAGATGCAATGTGGGTCTCGACTATTAGGCCATGTTACGTACCCATGTAAAAATGCAATGCTCTACATACAATGTGATGCAATCTCTCATAAAGCCAAGAAAGAGGGAAAACCACATGGGAAAAACCCTCCCCCACAAAGAGAGAAGAAAAATAAAGTAAGATGAATGGATGGATGGAGTAATCAAGACCCCCAATTATGATATACATCATGCATATATAATAAAAAATCCCTCCATAAGAAGGAAATAAGGAGAAATGAAATTCCCCCCATAGTGAATGATCTCCTACAAGAATGATGAGTGCTTGAAGACAAAAGAGAATCCAATGACTACAAAAAAAAAATCTCCTTTTAGGAAGAAGACACACCAAATACAAATGCAAGAAGGCTTCCCATTGTAGATAAGAAGATAAAAGGGGAATCCATATGAAGTATGTTGTCTCTAAAACCTAAAGATGTCACAAACCAATCAAGATCAAGTTTAATAGAAGATGGTGATAGACAAGGAACCAATCACAACTACTCCATATAGGAATCTAGATCAAACTCCAAAGACCAAGATGTCTCCTCAAAAGAAGAAGTATGAAGAGAAACAAAGAAGCCCCCCCTCAATGTAGAATTTAAACCCATGAAATATGCTCCTAGATCAATGTAGAAGATGTACTATAAAAACTAAAATATATTTCTCCATTGAGGAAGAAATGGTGTCATGGTGTACAAAAGAATCCTCCCCAATCAATAGGAAGAACTCTTAGAATTTAATATATATTAGGAAACTGCATAAGAATCTGCAACACACGAGTATGATCAACCATGCAATTTGACATTTCAAGTGAAGTTTGAGATTCATGTAAAGCAATGTCCAAAGACTCAAATGTCTTCTCTAAAGTGAAAGGGACCTCTTGCAAATTTTTAAAGAAAGTATCCACAATCATGTCAAACTTGAAAGAAAGATCAAGTGGAGAATCATGAGGGTTAGAGTGTTCCCTCACAACAACTGAAGAAGGATCATCCTCAATAAAGAGAAGATGTATATCATCAATAGTGTCTCCCATATCCTCAATGTAGGAAACCACAAACAAACCTGCAATGTTTGTCAAGAAGTCATCCCAAGGAATTGAGTCTGGAAGACAATGAATATCTTGTTGCACTAAATCATGTGAATCCACAACTATGTGAAGAAAAGCACCATCAAGAGCAACAATAGATGCAACATCAATAGGAGAACTAGTAGCTGCAATTGGAGGTAAAAGATCTTTTGGGAGTGGAGGAAAGTGTGGATCTCCATACATCTCCCAAAGATATATCCAAATATCATAAAAATTAGTTGACTTCATGTCATCAAGTGAATCCATAACCTCCATATCCATATGTAGAAAGAGTGCACGAAAAATGATTTTTACAGTGTCACCATTGTATGAAAGTCCTTTCACTTATGGAAATGCATTATGCTCACTAAGATAAGTGAGAACTAATTCACTCCATTTCTTAGAGTTTTGTGTTGTCAAGGTAATTAAATCTTCCTCATCCATGATGTACTAATAAATGCAACCCCCCCTAAATAGATTTTTGGCACTTTATACTAAGTGCATATACAATTGGCCACCTGTCAAAATAGACCAAAGTGGACTTCTAGTTTTGATGGTTACAACAAAAAAGATGAAGCTATAGAAAACTCAAGTATGTAAGACACAAGACCTCTTAAAGATCTAATTAATTACAAGTGCCAAAATAGGCCAAAAAAGACCAAATATTGAAAGTACTATGTCTACTCAAAATTACTCCAAACTGATACCAGATATAGAAAGTAGACAACAAATTATGCACTTTCAAAAAAAATAGCACCTAAATATGTGTCCATATGAGCTTGAATGAAGCCTCTGAAGTTATAAAAATCGGTATTGGCAATTTTCAAAAAAAATTGAGAACAAAGATCACAAACAACCTACACCAATGTGTAGATCACAAAATTCTACCCTAAAACAAAAAAAAAAAAATCTTGAAAAAAGGAGTCCGTATGAGGACATATCGCTATTTGAAAATCACCTCCGTAATTATTTTTCCTGAATTGCCACCGTCGCATGTCCAAAAATCAAATGACTCTAGATTTCAACTCAGATGTCCAATTTTGATGAAACAAAAGTTGATTTGGAGATTTTTTGACCTTTTGAATGTGATACCAATATCTAATTTGCACTAGAAAGCTCCAATCTTGACCTACAAAAAAAATCTCTCTAATGGCTATGCAATGAAACTTCTATGGCTCTGATACCATGTAAGAATTTGGTATAGCTATGATACCATGTAAGAATTTTCCTAAGGCAAGAATGAAATGCCAAGATCTAGAAACTCAAGAGATAGCACAAGAGAGAAAATTGATGATCAAATGAGAATGGATATTAGATGATTAGATATCAGATAATTGGATAAATATAACATAGAAATGCCTTGTATATAAAGACAACTGGAATGACTAGGAGTTAGCAAAGGGATAAGGATTACAACTCAGTACATATCCACCAAAGGTGGATTATCCTCCATTGAGCACATAAGCTTGTGCGATGATGAGAGGATAAGTTTACATAGGTGTATCTCATAAGAGATGTTGTAACACCATGTACTCAAATAAGTTGCTAACTCTTGTGTTGTCAACAAGATAACTCATGTGACTATGCATATTCCTAAGTGTGTACATGTCAACTAATATAAAAATGCATTATTCTAAGTAAACTTAATTAAAGTCTAATAATAATTAATTATTTACACTAATAGAATGAATGTGTCAAACTTATTAAATTGAATGATATAATTGATTAGCTTAGAATAGTATCTATCAACAATAAAGATTAAAGGACTTTTGCAGTTGACTTCTTATTAAAAGGCAAAGCAATTTTGCTAATGTCTACTATCCCATAGAAGTAGTTAAGCATGCTTTATTTTCTTTTATCACTTTACAATAGTCTTTTCTAGCTAAAGCCCTAAAAGAGAAGATCAACAAAAATGTCAAGTTGATAGCATAAATCTACCAATTTTAGTCCTAGTGAGTAGACGTTGCTAAAGATCACAACATATCCCTTCTCAAAACTATGAAGTTCATAGTGGAGGAGTGTGTACTTAACATTTCTGGAGAAAATTGAGATCTATCCTATTGTAACTTGTAAGTTACTCTTGTATTGTTTCACATAGAGGTTCTATTTTGAAATGCTTCTCATTGTATTGCTTATTGCAACTAAAGTTAATCTCTTATTGATCTTTCAAGACTCGTGCCTTAAAAACAATATTTATTATAATTTACATTGTTTCCAATAATATTTTTCCAAATAAATCACAACCTCTATTTTATACCACACCTTAAATATATGAAACTCATACCATAAGACACAACTCTCTTAAACCTTGCTATGGAAAAATTACAAAAGCTTACTCGAATCTACCAAAAACAAGAGCTCTATGGAGCTATAGTCTCGCCTTGTGAAAGAGAGAAGTATAAAACTTTTAGTATTAAAACTTTTAGGTATTTTCTTACTTATTTAGATAAATATAAATAAGATTTGAATTGAGATATTTTATTGCATTAATATATAATAATAGTTAATAAAATTTAGTGTATGCATGTATATACATATGCATATAATGGCATATTAAAAAAGTGAGTTTCAATTAAGATAATTTACTAAAAATAGCATCATTAATATATAATAAAATAATTTAAAAAGTAAAAAATTATAAATAAATATAATTATAGATTATTTATTAATAATAAAAATTTAATTACCATTGAAATAAAATAAAAATTCAATTTTAAATCAATTTAAGAAAATAATTTTTTATTTATAATTCATTAATCAATAATATGATAATTGAAGGAAAAAAAAGTAATTACTAAATTTCTCTCCTTCATGGCGTTAGAATGAAGATAGTGGGGTTTGATAATTGTTTTGGTATTTCCATTCTTATAGGTGAAACATTTCATCTTTAAATTTTTTCATTTATTTTATTACAAACAAATATGAAAAAATCTAGAACATAGCCAATCCTTTCAAATCCTTGATTTTTTTAATCTCTACGAACCTCCATATATTTTCTTGGTTGCAAAACCCTCAATATTTCTTTTCAATTTTTTTTTATGATTCTTTAATTTGGGAAAATCTCAAAAAGTATTTCAAATTTCAACAACAACCATCTAAAGTTCTTGACAATCTAAAAGATATTACTTGTGTCTTCAACTTTTGATCCCTCCTCTCTAACAATCATTTTCTAGTTGCTGACTAAAACTCTAAGATCATTTTGATCAAATAATATGACCTTAAATTTCAGTAATTGAATCACATGGATGGATACGATTTGGTTTTTCAGATAACCAAAGAAAAGAACCTACATAACAATTATTCCTAGATGTTTTTGCTACATTTTTAGCATCTACATTGAAAATTAGTCATTATGCTATTCTAACATTATATTGTAGAAGAAATTTTAAATAATAAAAAACATAGCTGAAGCTCTTTGCTTTGATCAGAGGTTGTTTTTGTGCATTTGCACATATAAAAAACCATTATCTGATGTCTATGACCAACAGGCTGACGAAGAGGCCTTGTGTCAACTAGTGGATGCTCAGTAGACAACTCAAATATTATTTGATTTAGCACCTAAAAAACACAATATATCAATATATGCATGAACTATGCCAAGATATTAATCATAGCAGAAACAGATAAGAAAAGAATCCTTATAACACATCCAAATAGAACATAAATGGGCATTGCATAAAAGAATAGCCTTTATTCACTCTGCTATTTAATCTAAGCATTTATCCATTTAAGCAATTTAGAAGTAGCTTGTAGCAATGATGTCATATGCCTAAAAAAAGGTGAAAGAAGTCCTAGTTTCTCAAATTCATAGCTTCCTATGATCCAACCCCATCTCACCCCTCAAATTCCTGCTGTCATGATTCTGATGATGAAATCTACATTCCCATTCATTCTGTATTTGATGTTGATGTTTCAGATTTGCAAGGTTCCAATATTTCCCATTAATGAAAAATACAAATCCAAAACCTATAAGCAAAGGATGCCACATAACAACAACATGCATGCAGCCAAATGAACCATTATAATGATCCCCATATGTCCATAATTCCTAGCTACATGGACTGCTATTTTTTTTTCCCCTAATTTGTAAACTTAAAAGTCAAAAAGATTGCTAGCAAAATTAACAAGTGCCACGTAGTGGCATGTACTTGCTGTCAGTTTAAAAATTATTTATAATATAATTATAATTTTATTTTATTGTATATAAATAGGCTTTTGAGATTTATAAGTAAGTTGTTAAAATAAATTTTAAAATTATTAAAATAAATAATTTGAAATTTTTTTTTTGTCAAGTCATATTATTGTTTTTTATTAGATAAACAGGTTTTACAGGGATCCTAAAACCCAATAGTTAAAACATATAAGGCTGATAATAAGTGTGAAAGCCCAACCAAAAAAGTATAAGTTCAGAGGCTGATAATAATCATAAAGCCTAGCCCAAAAGTATAAGTTTCAAGTCATATTATTGTTATTAGTGTATGTGTTTTGAGAAAAAATAATTTGATATCTTGATTTGTGTAAGTAGAATTATTAAGAATATTTTATTGGAAATTATATAGTTGTTTTATAATTTACAAAGTTAAAATTTTACATTTAATCATAGAACAGGTTTTGTAACTATCAAAATATAAATTTAAAAAGAAAAATTGTATTGCATTAATGAGATAATAATGGGCTTCTTCTACTCCTCCTCTAAGGAGTGGGCGCAAAACAGACCAAGAGAAGATTAAACTCATAGGAGATATATTGATTGAGTCTAGTTCAGTGAAACCTTTGGATTCTCATTTTCCCAATTCTACCCAATGATGATTATTCTCTCATGGAATGTAAGGGGGTTGAATAGCATCCCTAGACAAAAGGCTATTCATAACTTGGTGGTTGATCATAGCCCTGATGTTTTCTGTATCCAAGAGACTAAGCTCTCTGTGGAGTCTATGGTCCAACATGCCTCTAGTATTTGGTCTCGTGGCCAGTGCCAGTGTGTTGGGGCAACAGGCAGTGCAGGTAGTTTAGTTATATTTTGGGATCCTCAAAATATTTCTCCTCTTGGCTGGATGTCTTCTCGCTCAGCTCTCTCTATGGTAGCTTCTGCTCTAGACTCAGGAGAGGTAATCATCGTTACTAATGTGTATGCACCTATTGATCTTGTGGGAAAGGAGGAACTTTGGGAACATATTCAATATGTTAGAAATTGTCATCCTTATCATCCTTGGGTGTTAGCAGGGGACTTCAATTCAGTTTTAAGTCTGGAGGAGAAGCATGGTGGTTTGGCTAGATTGGGGCCTTCTTCTGCTCTTCTTCGGCAACATATATCTCTTTTGCATCTCTCTGATGTTAAGCCTTCTAATGGTCTTTATACCTGGAATAATCGTAGGACTGGTGTTGCTGCTATCTCAGAACATCTGGATAGATTTCTTGTTTCTTGCTTCTGGGTTAGTGGCACCCTTACTATCTCTTCAGAAATCCTTGATTGGAGGGGTTCAAATCATTGGCCAATCAAATTTTCCGCTATAGGGGCTTATGTTTTGAAGCATCCTCCTTTTAAGTTCCAGTTGATGTGGCTTCGGGACTCCTCTCTTCATGATTGTGTTTTCTGTTGGTGGAAAGATGGTGCTCCTGCATATGGTACTGCAATGTTCTCATTTTCTAAAAGGCTTCAATATGTTAAAAGGCAGCTCAAGATATGGAATAGGGAATGCTTTGGGAACCTTCACTTTATGAAGAGGCTTGCTCAAGAAGATCTTGATGTCATCACAAGGGAGATTAGAGATCGAGGTTTCTCAGAGGTTCTTGGCAAGGCTGAATCCCTTGCTTCTAGAGCTCTAGAAGAATGGGAACTTCGAGAGGAAATTTTTTGGAAGCAAAAGGCTAGAGTTGATTGGCTCCAGGAAGGTGATCGTAACACTGCCTTTTTCCATAAAACAGTGCAATCTCGTCGAAATCAGAGCACCATCTCTTCTTTGGTTAATTCTCAAGGTATCCAACTGAATTCCTTGCCAGCTTTGTTCCAGGAGGCTATTTGGTACTTCTCTACCCTCTTCTCTGAGGACTCTCCTCCTGTTGATAATGAAGAAAATCTTATTTTGTCCTGTATTCCTTCCCTTATCACTTAGGAAATGAATGATTATCTCATGCATCCTATTTCTTTGGAAGAGCTGGAGGAGGTGGTCTTTGGCATGCCTAAGGGGAAGGCTCCTGGTCTTGATGGCTTTCCAGTTGAATTCTTTCAGGAATTTTGGGACATCATTAATCATGATTTGTTGGAGGTGGTTAAAGAATCCTATGCTAGCAAGCAGATGCTTCGAGCTTTGAACTCTACATTCTTGACTCTTATTCCTAAGAGAGAGGGTGCTAATCAATTGGAGTTTTTTAGACCAATTGCCTTATGTAATGTGGTTTACAAAGTTATTACTAAGTTGATTGCTGTGAGATTGAAAAGGTGGCTTCCCATTATTATCTCAGAAAAACAAGGTGGTTTTGTTGCTGGCAGACAAATTTTGGATGGGGTGGTTATTGCTACTGAGGCTATTCACTCTATGGCTACTTCAAGGGAGAGAGCCATGTTTTTTAAGCTAGATATGGCTAAGGCCTACAATAGAGTTAAATGGAGCTTCCTAGGGAGTATTCTTCTTTCTTTTGGATTTAACTCTAACTGGGTGAGTTGGATTATGAGTTGTGTTACTTCTGCCTCTTTTTCTATTCTTATTAATGGTCAACCTTCTCAACTATTTGGTGCTTCTAGAGGCCTCCGCTAGGGTGACCCTCTCTCCCCATATCTATTCATCATCATGGCTGAAGGCTTGGGTAGATTCATTAAGCATCAGGTGTCCCAGAATTCTATTCAAGGCTGGCGGTAGGGTAATGACTTACCTTCTCTTTCCCATCTTCAATTTGTTGATGATTCTGCTCTTGTTGGTCTTGCTAGGATCAAGGAAGTTGAAGCCTTTCGACATGCTTTGGACGTTTATTTGGCAGCTTCAGGCCAAAAAGTTAATGAGCACAAATCTTCCATTTACTTTTTTAACACTCCTGATTCTATTCAGCACAAAATTATTGGTATCCTACGGTTTCAGATAGGATCACTTCCTTTGACTTATCTTGGCATCCCTATTGCTGTTTCCAGGCAACCACGTCTCTTCTGGCAAAATTTGATTACCAAGCTTCAGGATAAGGTAAATCATTGGACTCATAGATGGCTTTCTACTGCTGCTCGAGTTACTCTTCTTCAAGCTGTTATCCAAGCTCTTCCTACTTATCGAAGCATGGTTCACGCTGCACCTATTTACTTTCTCAAGGAGTTTGATGCTCTTTCTCAACAATTCCTTTGGAGTGGTAATTTGCGTAGTACTAAATGGAGCTTGGTTAATTGGGCAACTTCTTGTAGGCCTAAAAAGGAGGGTGGTCTTGGTCTTCGATCTGCTCTATTGAGTAGTCAAGCTTTGGCTGCTAAAATTTATTGGCGATGGTGCTCTGGACAACATCAACTTTGGGCTCGTATTATCACTCATAAATATTTTCATGGTGTTGATCCTTGCTTTGTTTCTGCACTTCCTCTTGAAGGTCATGGCTCAATGGTTTGGCATACTTTGAAGACAGGTGCGATGTTGGTAAAGAGAAGTCTGTTTTGGATATGTAAAGGAGGTTCTCAGGCTTTGTTTTGGTCTAATGCTTGGGATGGATTTCCTTCCATTTTATCCATATACCCTCATCTTCAGCCTCTTTGTGACTCTTTTTTTGCCACTAGATGGGATAAAGTGGCTCATTACAAGACTCCTTATCAATTGGGACCTGTTGTTGGTTACAGATGGAAGCATTCTTCTGATTGGCCTCCTGGAGGTATAGACATGGATCGTCAAGAGCTTTCTCAAATTTTGGCCTCTAGAGAGTGTTCTTCTTTGCTTGGTCCAGATGTTTTGTCTTGGGGTGGTACCTTGTCTGGTAAATATCATGTCTCTGATGGGTATCAGGAGATAACTAGACAATTATTTGGGGATGCTGAGGTCCCTTGGTGGAAGCAAGTTTGGAATAAAGTTTCTTGGTCCAAGTGCAATTTTTTCATGTGGCTAGTGGCTCACAACTGTTGTCTTACCTGGGATAATCTTTGTAAACGTGGATTTCAGGGCCCCTCTTATTGTGTTTTGTGTGGTAATGGAGAGGAGTCTATCTCCCATCTGTTCTTTCATTGCTCCTATTCTACTCAGATATGGCACCTTTGGTGGAGCGCTTGGGGTTGCTCTTGTCAGCATGCTTCCTCTTTGCCTGAGTTCTGGGCCCGCTTGGGTACTGCTCCCTCTAAGTCTTCTTTTCTCCATGCTGCTTGGATTGCTAGCCCATCTTTCATGCTTTGGAATATCTGGTTGGAGAGGAATCGTCGCATATTCCAAGATGTTCGGCTTGGTGTTTTGCATCTTTGGTGGAAAATATCACATTCTCTTCAGGAAACTATTCTTGTGAAGTGTGAGCTTGATGAGGGTATGGATCCAGTTGATCTTGCTATCTGTAATCGCCTCAATTTTCATCTCCAGGATGGGGTTGCAGCTCATAGGTTTCCTTCTATGTCCAGGAAGCTTCACCATCAGAGGAAGGGTCGGGTTAACCGGGATGGGCACTGGACTCCTCCTCCCTGTGGAGTTCTGAAAATTAACACTGATGGTTCTTCCCATGGGAATCCTGGTCTGGCTGGTATTGGCAGAGTGGCTCGTTGTAGTTCTGGGGATGTTAAATTTTTCTTCTTAGTTCATAAGGGTGATTATACTAACAATCTCATGGAAGCTCAGGCTATTTTATTTACTGTGGAACAATGTTGCTTGCGGGGATGGAGTAAGATTATCTATGAGTCTGATTCCCAGGTGGTGGTGAACATGCTTTCTTCACAAGAGCTTGAGGATGTTAGTTGGCAGCTGGCCACTGTTGTTAAGCAGATTCTTTTCTTCTCTTCCTCTTTTCAGTTCATTAGATTCACGTATATTCCTCGTGAATGGAATAGAACTGCTGATTGTTTAGCCAAATGGGCATCTAGTCATGATCCGGGTTGGAATATTAGGGATAGGAGGCAACTGTCCTTTGAGATGGTGCAAGAATTTGATGATCTTGTTGCTCAGGATCGAGCTCCTTATTGAGCTCTCCTTGTTGTATTCCTTTATGTCTTAATAAATTTTTACCCCTCTTTTTGCATTAATGAGAGCACATTTTAAACAAATTTATAATTAGTGAGAATCATATTATTAAAATAAATATTTGAATTTTTTGCTGCCCTAGATTTAGAGGTTTAACTTATATTTTCTTCAATAAAGCATACATTTTCAATACAACTATGAAAATCAAATACATCATGCTTTTAAATAACCGATAAATGCAATTATGTTTATTTACAATATTACATATTTATATTTATAAATAATCTCCTAAAATGTCGCCTTTAAAAATGGACCATGATGGAGTTCCAAAAAAAAGGGTCTTATAAGACCAAATAATTTGAGCCAATTAGATTTGAGATAAATTATTTTCAAGAACATATTTAATTAATTAAAAAATTTAAACTTTAGACATATTGAAATGAAATGAAAATACTTCACTGTAATTGTTTCATTTGTGCAGAACTAATTCACTAGTCATGTAAACTAAATATAATAGTACTAGCCTATGACAAGTACAATAACCAAATAAAATTATGTTTTAATAGAATTATTTGAGATGATCATAGCTTATAAATTTTTGAGACAGTTTTCAAATGTGGATTAATGGGAGATAAGAAAGCGAAAATTATAGTCTCCGCCTATAGATAGGCGGGACTAACAACTCTCTTTTGTATCACTATCTTACTAAACCAATATTTAATCCACCGACCTTTCATATGCTACAAATTATCTCAACTCCTAGACTGTGATAAGTAAATATTATTGTTTTTCCTCCTTAAAAGAGCTGCAAAAGTAATACAAAACAAATCTTAGCAAGCCAGGAACAAAATAACCCTTTTTATTTAATACAAAATAATACTCCATCACTCATTGTCCCTAAATAAATTATTCAACCAATTAACTTCTTCTCATCTCCTAATAATTGAGGATAGACTTATGGTAAAGCGAGCTACCACTATTCAACTTCATTTCAATAAAATAAAATAAAATTAAAAAATTAAAAAATTCATCCGTACTCTTAGAAAAGGCAATTTAGTCGTCTCTTTTTGTTTCAATGTCTATCCTTTATAATACATGATGTATCGATAGCCTTGGGATTCGACTTCAAAGTAATGCCAATCTGGCCCTTTTTTAAAGAAAAGACACAATAATATACTCACCCGTTATTGCAAATTACAAGGTTGTAATTTTTCAAAAACTTTTTTGTACCAATTATGATATTTCAATTGCTGTAGAAAGCCATGAATTAAGGCTTATCAGCATGGGAAGTGGAAAGCGCTATGATATGATTCCTAGATAATCATTAGAAGCATTATAAATGCTTTGGGTCAACTTTTGAAAAATTTAAGCATATTCTTGTTTAATTGGTCCTTGGTAAAATTGTTATCATGAAGATGTCACACCAAACGAAAAAGCCAATGTATTAGAAGGAAATGCAATTCTCATTAGCAAAGAATACAAGGATAGTAATAGAAACAAAGTTAAGTGGATCAATAGTGGGTGTTAGTTGAAACAACATGATCTCTATTAGGTGATTTCCAAAGTGAAGATCAAATGTAAATTGATTTTTTTTTTTTTTTTTTTTTTTACAACTGAAATTCATATTAATCTTCTAGGAGTTAATATTACTTTTTAAAATATTATTATGTTTTATGCTTAATATATCAATTTATGTAGATGAGATCTTAAGAAGAATTTAAGGGTATATTATTTTATGGTGATTTCATAGCAGGTGATACAATTTTCTTAGCACCATGTTAATCAGTGTTTTAAATAGATCAATCAGACAAGCACACATTATGTAATCTTACTAAATATTGAAGTTCAAAAGATCTAATTACATGATATGTCTTCATGAAACACATTCCTATAACATTAATCTAACATA
Organism: Cupressus sempervirens; assembly: GCA_028749045.1. Taxonomy (NCBI): domain Eukaryota; kingdom Viridiplantae; phylum Streptophyta; class Pinopsida; order Cupressales; family Cupressaceae; genus Cupressus; species Cupressus sempervirens. The sequence goes on from CM053792.1 coordinate 96,655,813, forward strand.
CAAATCTAGAAATTCAAAATGAGATTGACATTGTACTTTTTTGAGGAATTCTTTTGGAAAGAAGAAAGATATTCGTAGATCGTTACCATGTAGCTCAAACTATTTGGTAGGGAGAAAAAAAAATCCTGAACTTATATGCATGTCAATGATCATACATAACTTCTTTGAGATAAGTTAAAGAAAAGTCACATACACATGATTAAATAATCAAACAAAGGGCCCTCAAACAAATATTGTGAGGCTTGGATGTGATGTTTATAAGGGAAAATCTTAAATCGACATTTATTTTGACCAAATGATTATCTTGGTAAAGGAGAATGTTTTGGGCACTTGCAATTTCTTTAATATTCATCATATTATATTACCAATTAACTAATCGAAGGAGAGAGCATTATAAATGTTGTGTAAGTTGTTTGCGGATTTATTAATTAGATTTATCAACCATTATAAGTTATTTTAGTGGTTCTTTTGATTCTGTGTATTTGAAAAAAATATTTGGAGGTAAAATCATGAAAGGGCATCCTTTAATCATCTTACAAATAATTGTGTAGCATTAAATATTGCACCAACATTATAGCCATTTTAGTGCATATCATGTTTATAAAGTCTATTAATAATGTGTAGTTTTCTTGACTAATTTTCAAATTAAGAAACAAGAAGACCCACAAAAAAGTTGAGTAGTCTTATATATTAATATTATAAACTATACTCGATAGGGGAGTTGCACTTGGTGTAAGGGCTCGTTCTTGGCCAACTATAGGTGGCCTTATTATAAGAATCATTGGGCTATGTCAAAGGTTTTAAGAATAAGGGAGTTTCAAACCAAGGTCATATGTGGAGATGCCTATGTCTAGGTTGTTGATTTGAGAAGCCTTGTATCTCTCATTGGATGCTTATTTTGTGATAGTCTGCATATGGGGTTTTCCTCCCTTTTTACTTTTGTTGTCGAGTTAGGGGAGACCCTTTTCATTCTTAGTTAATTTTGGATTATGTTGGGTTGAAGTGATGTGGGTTGTAGTAGTGGGGATAATGTCTACCTTGATGATCTATGGTATAATTCTTATCAAGAAGAAGTTAGTTCTTCATCTTGGAGATCCATATTGTCTGTTAGGCTACTTACAACCTGATCTTGATCCTTTGTTTCATTGAATGAATTTTGATCTCACTTTTAGTTTTATGTTTATTAGTTTTGTTTTGTGACACAAGGTAAGTGGAGATAAGGATCACCTCCTAGCTACCCTCGCTAAGAGTTACACACTGAAGCCAACCAATTGGATAAACCAAAAGAAATTATAGAGGAACAATGCTAATAATGGTGAGAAAATATTTATTCAGCATGCCATGCATAAGGCCTTCTTGGTTGCATCCATACATATTCAAATTATAATCTACGAGCTCAAGTGGCTGAGCTTACATATCCTAAACTTAGTATTTTCCTTCTATCTAACTTCATTATACTTTTTCCAATCCTAGATCTCTAATTGTATAGCCAACAAGAACACAAGTCACCCTGATAGACAATTTATACAAAATGTAGGTCCTACCCCAAAGGAGAATTCAATGACCTTACAAACAAGAAAATAAACTTTTGCATGGAAAAGATAGGTCCATACATGATCCAAGAAGAGGTTCCCAAGAGCACTGAATGCCACAATGACAAACAAAACCTTGTCGAAGCCAAACCTGCATGTTACTCGAGTTGCCAAGAAATCAACATGCCTCAAACAAAGAGAAGGACAACTCCCACAAATGATGGAATTAGATTCTTTGAGCTTAGAAAAGGATCCATGATAGGTCCACATTAAGGAGCAAACAATGTAGAAAGAAAAAGTACAAAAAAAAATGACCATTCTTCAAACAACAAATGAGAGCAATGAAGGATTTTGTTTTTGGTTGATACAATATTGCCAAAGTACCCAAGATGCTCCTGCATTAGACACCTGGGGTGAATAAAGAACTAATGTCCACATTGGGAAGCCTCGATGCTCTAAGAAGTATCATAAAGATCATTCTCAACTTCTGTGATCCAAGAATTGTCTTCAATAGGTTTATTCTACCACTAAACCAAGTACTCCTTATAATCCTTTCCTGTCATACCTTTGCTAATTTCGGTATCCAAAATCTTTTCAATTCCCTCTGTCTTCTTCTTAGGATAATCAAGCTTATCAACTATCTTATCATCAGATTCATAATCAGGATGAATTATTGATCATAGATTGAATATTTCCTTTTAACATCATTTAATTTCTCACTATAGAAAGCTATAGGCTTACCTTCTTGACTCAAAACAACACCAATAGAATTTTCACTTGCATTACAATCAACTTGAAAAACTTTGTTAAAATTAGGTAAAGAAAGAACATGTATTTCTTCGACCTTTTCCTTCAATGTTTCAAAGCTTCTCTTTGTTCCACATGTCCATTTGAAATCCTTTTTATCACCTCTTATAGTCTCTTTCATAGCATTACAAACTGAACTAAAATTTATGGGAAAATTTCTATAGGAACTTGCTAATTCATGAAATGCTCTTATTTTCCTAACATTCTTAGGTGTAGGCCAATCAAGAAAAAAACTTACTTTTTAAGGACCCATCTTCAAACCATCAAAACAACCCACAAAACCAAGATACACAAGTTCCTCTTTCAAAAAAGAACATTTCTTCAGATTTATCAAAAACTTCTCTTCTTTCAACCTCTGCAAAACTTGTTTGATATGCTCAAGGTGTTCCTCTTTAGTTTTACTATATATTCATATATCATCAAGGTATATAATCACAAGCTTACCCAAGAATTACTTTATTCATCAACCTCATAAGAGTATTAGGTGTGTTAGTTAAACCAAAAGGCATAACCAACCACTCATACAAACCTTCATTAGTCTTAAAAGCAGTGTTCCATTCATCTCCTTCTTTGATCCTAATTTGATGATAGTCACTTTTCAAATCAATATTTGTAGAATATTTTTCCCTACTCAATATTTTCATAATGTCATCCATCCTCGACAAAGGAAACCTATACTTCTCTCTTATCTTTTTTATAACTCAAGATTCAATGCACATTCTCCATTCTCCATTCTTTTTAGGTGCTAATACAACAGGTACTGCATGCAAACTCAAACTCTCTTAGATCAAATCTTTCTCAAGAAATTCTTGCACTTTCACATTTAATTCTTCATTCTCTATAGGTGTTATTCTATGTGGTGTTTTATTAGGAAAAATAGCTCCATGTATCAGATCCATACAACGGATTATACTTATCATAGGGGGTAATAAATCAGGAATATTATTAGAAATAATATCTTGAAATTTAGACAAAAAAGATCTCACCTTTGTTGCATGTTGAATTTCATCTTATTTCTTAGTCTTTCTAGGAATCAAAGAAGAGTAAAATTTTTATCTCTTCATGTCTTTCACAAACTAATTTCCTTCAACCAAACAAAATCTCATAGAAGTACACCAACTTTCCTTAGGTTTCTCAACCAAAGGCAACAATACTTGTTTCTTCCCATTACCACTTGTTTCTTCCCATTAGCCCAAATAGTATATTGATTCAACCTACCATCATGAAAATATTTCCTATCATACTACCAAGGTCTTCCCAAAAGTATATGATAACAATCCATAGGCATAATATCACACAAGAATTCATCAAATAATTCCCAATCTTGAATTTCACAAGGCATTATTCACGTACCAATAATTTATGTTCATCCTTGATCCAAGAAATGTGATAAGGGTTAGGGTGCTCCAATCTCTACTTAGTTAGGTCAATTCTTTAGATGCTAAATTTTTAGAACTACCATTGTCAATAATCACCTTGTGATATTTATCTTCAATCTTACATTTGGTTTTTGAGAGACTTTTCCTCAAAATAGGTTCATTATCCAACTATTCATTCAACAAAGTTCTTCTCATCACTAGGTTTTCTTCTTTCTCAGGTTCATTAGGTGTATCAATATATTCTTCTTGAATAAAAGTATTTATGCTACTACTTCAACTTTTTTACTAGAAAAGTTACATTCAAAAGCTCAATGTCATCCTTCACCACATTTAAAACAAATTACTTTTAAACCAAGATCTATCTTCTATTTTCTTGTTACTGTTATTCCTAGAGTAACCACTATAATTACCTCTAGTGTAGTTACCTCTTCTTCTACTTCCATTTTCTTCTGTCCATTCATATTTTTCCTTGTCAAAAGGTGTGCTATTAGATCAGCTACTTTCTCCATAAGATCTTCCTCTATTTGTCTGAAATCTTCCACCACTTTCTCTCTGTCTGTGCTCTTCTTTCTTTGCCAAATTTTCTTTAGATTTCAAGGAATACAAATATGATTCATATAAACTTTCCATCATTATAAAAATGATTTCATCTTGTATAGAAGTCCTCAAGCCATTCAAATTTCTAGCAACTTTCTCAACTTCATCATCAACATGTTTGTATTTCACAATCATATCCTTTCATCTCAAATTTGCAATATTGTCAATAAGTTGATAATAAATAGGAAGGAAATTATTTCTCAACTTACCAACTATCTTTACCCAAGTCTTGATATTTTCTTTTCTTTTTCTGTTTATCAGTATGCAAGTTTTCATAGAAAAGAGATGTGTGTCCTTTTTGCTTTGTAGTTGATATCCTCAATTTCTTAACCTTAGGGATAATTTCTTAATTAAAATAGTTCTCAATATTAGAGATCCAATCCAAAAAAGCCTCAGTATCAAGTCTTCCATCGTAAGTAGAAAGTTCAAAAGTAGGTTTGAATTCACCTCATTCAAAGTTCCTAGAAGTCTCTCTTCACTTTGTTCTACCTCATGTTAAAGGTTAGGTGTTTTTTTTCTCTTCTTCATCACTAACATCTTCAAGATGCACTCCTCTTCTTTGGGTTGTTTCAATAGCTTCAAGTCTATCTATAATATATCTCAACATTTCCATAATAATATTGTTTATATTTCCTTTACCTTGAACCATTTTAACAATATTTCCTATAAGAATTGTAACCTTATGGATGTTATAGGTTAGAAACCAATTTCTTCCACTCTACAACTAATCTTACACAATGTTCTACATGATTCCAAACTTTGTAAGAAAGAAACCTTGGATTTGATTCCACCTAGCACAAAGTAGGAGGGAATAAGGCTCACCTCCTAGGAACCGTCTCCAAGAGTTACACATGAAAGATGACCAATTAGAGAAAAAACCATAAATTATAGAGGAACAATATAGATAATGGTGAGATAATCTTCATTCAACATACTAGGCATAAGTCCAACCTAGTATTAATCTCAGATTGGTTTTGAAAAGTGAGTGTCTATACACTTAAGTCATTTACTTAGTCTATGCTGAACAAGTAACATATGTCGATCACAACATATAAGTTAGAGCATGCTGAGTAAACGGTGAATGCTGAGTCACTCAAGTGTCGAGCAGACAATATGTGTCGAGTGATTCAAGAGCCAAGTAAGTAGTGCATTTTGAGTCATTCAGATGTTGAGTGACAACATTGAAGTCACAATATGTGCCTAGCACTAGGGACATCAGATGCTGACTAACATAGTTTTGTCATAGTTATTTGTATTGGCACAAACTACTATATAAACCAATTTTGGGCCAACTTAAGGATTGAATTACAATATTTTGTTGATAAGGTTGAATCTTAAGTGGGAATCCATATGTATTACATACATCCAATTAGGTAAAGGGAAGGCTTAAGTAGCAATATAGATGAATCATAACTGTTGATTCATACCTAACCCTAAGTCACCTAGGCCTTCTTAAGGAGGAAAAAACTTAAACTTCTTATGAGTAGAGAGGGAATGAATGAATGATCAAGGAGAGTTTTGCATACACAAACTAGTACATTCATGGTGACCAAGGCATTATGATTTGAATCAAATTGCATAATTAGTTAAAGGAGAATAGAGGAAGGAAATAGTGAATAGTAGAGAGATATTTGATCAAGAAGGATCAAGTACACAATAGTATAGAGGTGATCTATCATCAAGCATTCGAGTACTAATTGTAGGATCATTGGTGAGACATTCTAATAGGTGAATTAGTTAAATCTCTTAATAGAGTAGTCCTAATAGGCTATATTGAAATCCTATAACAAGTTGCTTACTTAATTGTGAGTTGAAGTTCTTTAACCAGGCACACTTCTAATAGGGTGTTGAAATCCTTTAACAGGGTGAGACCTAATGTTCTTTGTAAGCCTTTAACAGGGTAGACCTTTCACAAGGTAGGTCATGTTTCATGATCAAACATTGTAACCTTCATTAGATACAATTTATTACTGCAGTAGTGAAGATTTGTGGGTGTCATCCCCACCCCAATTTTACCTTCTCATTGGAGGGCTTCTAGGTAATCATATCATGTGTCATATATGTGTGAATGCTTACTTGTTTGCATACTTTAGATGTATATGATTTACATATTATTTTAGTTTACTTATTGAATATGTGAGATGGATGTGTGGGGAATATTTTATGGGTTAAAATTTAAAGCACTAATTGACCCCTACCCCCCCTCTTAGAGGTTACCTTTCCTCTTGTAATTCCAACAACTAGTTGTATCCATATACATTCAAATTACAATCTGAGAGTACAAGTACTCAGGCTTATAGAACCTAAAATTAGTATTTTCTATCTATCTAACTTCATTGTACTTTTCCCAACCTATATCTATAATTATAACTAGCAAAACCACAAGTCAAAATGAAAAACAATTTACAAAAATATATAGGTCTTGCCACAAAGGAGAATTAAACAACACTAAAAACAAGAAAATAAACTTCTATGGGGACAAGGATAGGTCCAAACATGATCCAAGAAGAGGTTCCAAAGTGCATGGAAAATCACGATGCCAAACAAAAGCTTGCCAAAGCCAAAATTGCATGTTAGTTGAGGTATTAGGAAATTAACACACCTTGAATAAATAAAAAGATAAATTTTTCAAATGATAGAACCAGATTCAATGAGATTAGACATAGAATCCATGATAGGTCCAAATTAAGGAGCTAACTACACATAAAGAGGAAGCATGAATAGCAATGACCATTCTTCAAATAGTAAACAAGAACAATAAAGGAATTTTTTTTGGTTGATACAAGATCACATAAGTACCCAAGATTCTCCCGAATCATATTTTCCCTCTTGTTTGGCCAAGATAGTAGTTTATTTTCCTGTATTATCTAGTTTACCACTTACAACTTCAAGCAACACTCTAGATCTTTATTTTTGGTTACATTTTGTAGGTTATTTGGGGGATAATTCCAACCCTAACATTTTTATGATGATATGTTGGTCTTCTGGAGGTGAACTTGGTACTCATGATATATTTCTCTCTTCATGAGCCCTATAGAGGTGCTGTAATCCCCTATAAATCTAGATATTTTTTCATGACTCAGGAAGTGGATAAGTCCCCTGTGGAGGTGTCAAATTTCTTTGCAAACATGGTGATTCCCTTTAGGGAATGTTTTTTTGGATGGTGGTGTAATAGATTGAGCCTTTCTTAATTGATCATGGTTTGTGTTTCTCCAATTGAGGTGGAAAGGGGTTTTGTAGTTGGAGGTCTAATTTGTAGTCAAGGCCCTACATTTTTACTCACCTGATGTTTTTTGATAGTCCTTCTTTTCAAAGAAGTTTTAGAATGTTTCAACTAATGGTTTATTGGTTGGATTTTTTAGGATCCCTTAGTGGACTCTATCTCTAACTTGTGGAGGCCTTGTGTGCACCTATTAGTTTTCTTTAAGGTTTCACTACTAGAATATACCCTTTTGGCTCTTGTTTGTGATCTAGCACACTAGTTTGTGCTACTATCTCCTTTACAACCCTATGATTATGGCTTTGTAAGGGTTAACCCCCTTGTAATTGGCCTCTTATTAATAAACAACTATACTTGTCACTAACTTACTAAACAATACAAGATATTAAATAATCTAATAAGAATCTTGTAATGTCTTAAAAATTTTCCTAACACATTATTGACAAAAAATTAAATAAAAAATAATAATTAAAAACTTGACACCAAACATGCCATATTACACATACAAAAATAAAAGGTTCTAGAATTACATATATAAACCACATTAAAAAATATCCCAATATTTAAGAATGTCAAGAATTAGAAAAAAGTGAAAAATATTTTCTACCCTAAGGAAGAATTAAATATACAGAATACCAATCATTAAGTCATCTCATAAAGATAATCTAAAATACTAAAATGACCTTCAAAATAAAATTACTTGAAGTAAAAATAGACATCAAAGAAGAGTGAATACACATAATTTTAATCAAATAATTTTACATCGAGAATCAATGAGGTTGAAGGATCACTAATTTTTTATGTAGGAGAACCAATAATTTTTTGCAAGTGATAGGCACAAACACCAAATATGCATTGATTGTTATATAATTTTAATATATTATATTTATGAGATAATAAATATTTTAATATTAATTATTATTTATTTTGATATGTTAAAGAGAATTAATTTTTTGATATTATTGAAAAAGATATAGATTATTTTATATATTTAAGAAGATCCATTGATTATTTTAACATATAAGTAATTGTAAATTTGTAAATTGATGATTTGATTAATAAAGGGTGTTGGACCTATAAAACAAGACATGAGGAGAAGGCAATAGATAACCAAACTAGTAACTAAGTAACATTGTCATCTAACTATCAACTTCACAAGGAACCGACAACATAATCATCATTTTTTATTCACCTAGGTATTACTTTAAAAATTATAAACAATAAAGGTATAATTGGTATAAAAAATGTAAACTAGAATAAGAGTTAACTTATCCTAAATTGATTTGAATCATTTTTCCAATTTAGAGGATAATACTGAAAGGAGAAATAGTGGCATTGTAAGCACATAATAAATAATATGAAGACTTATATTTATTCATAATATTAAAAATTTCATACAATTATGGACAATCTCACAAGTGAGATAAATGTCTATGAATCAATAAACTTTGGACAAAATCATGTAGAAATTGTATACCTTAGTTCATAAAAGTTGGGAAAGCCTCTGAATGAGATGTATGCCCATGAACTCCATAGGAGGTGGGAAATCCCATGGACAAGATGTATACTAATGATAACTATACAAAAAAATTGATACAAATTGGTAATCTCAACAAATGAGATGTATCTCCATATAAATCTTGTTGTGGCTTCACAACACACACCCCATTTTTGACTCGAAAATGGGGACCTCTTTTTTTTTTGTTTTGAGGACAAGGAATTCCACTTTCAAAAACAAGGCATCTAGTTAGACACCTCAGCAAGTGGGTCCTCCTTTGGGTCTAGGTGAGTTTAGGATGTTTAGTCAATTAGTTTTGAATGAAGATTGAAACCTAGAAAGACAAATTTTTCTAAGGAAAATAAGGTACACACATGCACACCCCTTAAGGGTGTACTCAGTGTGCTCAAAATCACAAACTCAGAGTGTGTTCATGTGCACATACAATGCTAGTTGCGAATCTTGAAACCATGGGCACCTATAAATAAAAGACCCCCCTGCATATGCTCATTTTTCATGTGAGACCACCTGAGCACTGCACCTCCATACTTGTCAATGTGTGCTTCATTTAAGCACCTAAGGTAAACTTGGGGTACACATGCACACCTTCATAGGTGTGCATGGTGCAAAATGTGCATCACATGTGTATGTTTAACCTAAAGCATCCCCTTGTTGTGCACACCATAAAGACAAGTGCAACATGTACATGTGCACAACATGAACATGTTAATTTGAATAAATTCCATGGGGCACACCCTCTGCACATGATTAGGTGTGCCTAGTGTGCATATGTGCCTGTTGGGCCTTTTGGGGGATCATTTGTTAATTTTTGTCAAATTTCATCAATTTTTGCCAGTCTAGTCTTGTCTTTTGCATCTTTTCAATCTTCTAACATCGACATACTAACATTTGTATTTTGTGCATGTCAAAATAGCATCTTCATCATCCTCCATGGTAGAAAAGATTGCATTAAAACTAGTGACATTCAAGTTTCAAGGTGTACTAAAGAAATCACAGTTCATGGATAAACACTCAGAGGCCAAAGACACAAAGATGAGAGACATAGATTGGAATGTGTTCCCAATCTTGTGCAACAAATTGAGGGAGAGAATAGAGATGATCTTGTCACTAATTCTAAGTGGGTTCGTAAGTGCAACTTCCCATCCAATGTTTATAGAATCCTCATAACTGATCATGGAATTGGCCCACCATTATGTGCCAGAGGAGAAAGTTGTGAAAAATGTCACTGGGGAGATGGTCTTAGACATACACCCCAAAAAAATTGATAAGATTTTTCACCTACCTCTTACAAATTGATTCTAGAAAATAACCTTTGACATAACATAAAGGTGGTACATGGAGCATGAACAAGAAGTGAAAGGCTTGGTGCAAGAGAAATACCTTCTTTCTAGACTATCTGTTAAAAGAAGAGCTAGAAATATTGACATGACCTAGAGGTATATGATAGATGACATTGGATACAATATAGCCCTCCTAAGTAGAGTTGTGGGACTCTAAAAATAAAGTCATCCAGAGACATGGATGGTTCACTTTATAGAAAACATTAAGAGGAGAGGATTGCTGATTGCTTGGGCTACAATCATCAACAACAACCTAGATGAGAAACTCACCATAGCAAAGTTAGACCCTCAGTTCCAAAAGACATCATACATTGCGTAAAGGGTTGGTGAAGAGAGGGAACATACAAGATGCTAATTCTTGACCATAGCCCTAGTTGGTATGGAAGAAACTCCCATTCAAGAGCCCAGAGTATAGATTGGTGAATGATGGTTTCATCTTTGATATAATCCAATTCCTTGAAGGGGATAATGCAAAGAGGTTGTATGTGGAAGTTGTTGCCAAAGTAGCACAAGTGGGTTCTTACTTTATTTAGTTTAACACATTTACATACATCTAAGTAGAAGGCACCCTCATATTACCAAAGAATCTTCCTCACTATCCATTTGATAAGTTGATATTATTGGAGATCACTATGCAGTTGGTGTCAGCTTATGATAGGGTAAGGAAGCAACACAAGAAGACATGGGTGTGACCAATTAACATTAGAGATTTTGAGGTAAAATAAAAGAAAGATATAGCCACCTATGAAATTGAATTTGATCAGTATCCCTTGGATGACTACCCAGTGCCTCGACCCTACTTTGACAATATTGGGATGGTCCAACATCTAGGATAGGAAATCAATTCATACTTGATGCTATTATTGAATATCATTGGATGAACTATGTAGATGACTAAGATATCTAAATTATGAACTTTTATAGGATGAGGGTACAACTTGGAAAAAGAGCCCTCAATTTGAATATACACTTTGAGGTATGGAATAAGGACATTCGAGATGTGCTAGAACCACTCTATGTTGGAATTCTTTACAATAACTAGGGGGGAGGGGGGTGAATCAATTATCCAAGGTCCAAATGTACAAATAAAACTTTTCAATGCTTAGTAGACCCATATCCATAAAACTTCAATATGCATGCATCCATTAGATCATACAATACTTAAACTTTGTAGGTTATTGTCCTAGGTCAAAACAACTTTGCAAAAATGTAAACATGAAACAACATAAGAGAATTCACACAATTTGACATAAGGATTTTATGTGGAAACCCAATTTGGTAAAAACCACTAGTAACATGCTACTAATTCTCACACTTTTGAAGTGATGCCCTATGAAAGGCCAACCCCGTTAAAGGTTATAATACCCATTGTTAAATGTGACCCAGTTAAAAGATTTCAATCACCCTATTAGGAGTGAGCCTTATTAGAGGACTTTAGACCATTCCATTAGAATGTCACCCAGTTAAAGGATTTAAAAATGACTGTTAGGTCAACCTTAATCCAAAGGATTTACCATAGACTGATATAATTATTAGAACATAATAGTAAGGCTTGATCTAATAAGAAATTAAAAATCACTTGTAGATTATAGATCTCTATTTTAGTCCTCCATTCTACTTGGCATTCATACTCTTCAGCTCTAATAGCCTATTCACCCTTCAAGCATTCATACTCTTAAACCTTCTTCCTTTACATGCCAATTGTAGTCACCTTTGTTCAACCACTGAATGAAGCAATACCCTAGAACCATTTTCTTCCTTAGGTTCTCACACATGAAATTTTTTTCTTATGACCAACTATCTCTATACATAGAGAATTCAGATCTTTTTCTGCTTAACCAAAATTGTGCATTTTAGGGTTAGGTAGGATACAATTAATCTACTCACTTTTCCATTTGGTTCCTCTAGAAACTTCTTCTACAATCTTCCTTGTATTTTCCAAAAAATGGTTCACCTTGAATTTTGTGCCACTAGCTCATCATAGTTATCTTCCACAACTTCACATAATTTAGGAAAACAAAATAGTCAGCTTAGATTCATCAAATATTTGATTCAACACTATTTTCTGTCACTCAACTTCTATATTGTTTTGTAACTTAGCCAACACTAGTTCACTCGTAAAATACTAAAGTTTACTGATGCGCGACACCAACTAAACTTTACTTAGCATATATTCGCAGTTACTTGGCTTGCACCATTTTTCATTTTTGCTCAACACCTCTTGATTTTCACTCAGCTTCTAGCAATTTTTTCTCAGCTTACACTAACTACTCAGCAAGGCTTGGTAGACACTTTTCTTACTTGATCTTCTTTTAGTCTTAACTTGAGTAATATTTCATTTCAGGCTTTAATTAGATAACTAATACACTCTAGTATCAATGTCTTACTTGGTCTTAGTGCTTCTTTTATATACCAAATAACTCAACATTTCTCTAGGTGCTATTATTATCTCCTCTTTTCAAATCATCTTCATCAATCAATGAAATAATATCTTTCAAACCAAAAAGCAATTGTCTCATTAGTAGGTAGTAGGTTTGACATCATTGAAAAAATAATGATTGTTCCATTATAGGTTCTTCACTTCAAAACAATCTTATATCAACACTCTACCATAGGGATAGAATATTTGAGAGGCCCATAATGAATGCCAAAATTAGATAGGAAGAGAATGATGATATACAACATCAGGCTAGACATGCCATTCAATTGACTAAGGATTGGGTGAAGAAGTCTTTCTACATGGAGATAGTTCCCAAATGCCAACATTGCAAGCTATTGTAAGGTCCAAGAATGGTAAAGGAAATAAAGTCACAATTCTAACCTACCATGAGAAATCCCTAGTGCAACTAGGGATAGTGTACAAGCACACAAAAGAAGTGACATACTTCCGTAATGATAGGGTCAAGGGGAAGAAGAGGAAAAAGGCTTTACAAGAAGATGAAGCCCAATTAGAAGAGGCTCGAGAAGAGGAAGCCCAGGCTCAACTTGAAGAAGCTCTAACTCAAACATAAGCCTCTCTATTACTACCAAAGACGGCCAAAATTGAAAGGATGGTGGTAGGAGAGAAAAAGAATTACATATAAAATATTGATTTACATATTGATTAAAAGGATGTTATAACTTCAAAATTGTATAACCTTTTGAAAATTTGAAAGATTCATTACATTCTATAATTTTCCTACTATGAGTAATTTTCATTTTTTTAATATTGTATAATTTTGAATGAGTTAAGGTTGGCAGACATGAGAGTTTTTTAATTCCAAAAATATTTAGCAAAAAATTCAATATTAATTATTTACATGGAAATAAATTATAAAAAAATGTAACACATTTGGGTACGAGTCTAGTTCTTATGTCTATAATTTAAAAAAAAAATATTATCATTTGATTATGATTAAGGTGGTCAGACATACACCTACTTCTTACTTTTTCCTAAAATTTTCATACTTTGCATTGAAACTCCAAATTTAACCTATTAAATTATTTTTTTATCATAAAAGGTCTAGTATTTAGAAACTTCATTCAATATTATACGTATTCTATTCTTACAAATTTTTGATATAAGGTTCATAATGAGTTCAAGATTTCACATCAAGTTAACTAACATTGATGTCCTTATTTTTCATTGCCACTTAAGGCTATAGTTTGGCCACCATGATCCTGCACATACCCCAAAAATAATACAATAATCAGCAATCCTTCAAATTTATTCTTAAGTACATGTTACTATCTGCATTACCTTCCTTAAATCCCAAAATTTGTAAAATGTTTATCTAATTTTACTTATCAAGCTCTAGGTGCTTTCTTCAATCTATACATTTCTTTCTTCAACCTAAAAAATATATCTTTATCTTTATTCAACAAAAAACCATCACATTGTCCAATGTAAACCTCTTCCTCAAGTTCTTCACTGAGAAAATATGACTTAACATCCTAACGCATGGTAGGATGCTAGCTAGGGCCAAAGGCTCATCTAGTTACCATGCAACCTCGCTGAGATAACACAATGTAAATGAAATAACTAAGCGACAACACTAGACAGAGAGAAAGCAATGGATCTATATCAATTCAACAATTTACTTCATACATGCTAGGATGTAGGGCCTTCTCGGTTATGGCCAAATTACAAAGATTCAATTACAAAATGGATTCTTCATGTATCATGTATGATCCTCTAGGCTTACTAAAAAGATTGTCCTTTAAAGCCTAAGACTTGACTCCCTATTTATGCTTGCCAAAATGGCTTATAGAAGATTCTAGAATTGTATTGAACAAAGAAATGACCCAAAATAGGTCCACACACTTCCTAATGACCAATCCTACACATTAAATCCATATAAAAAATTAGGTCATCTCTCAAAGGAGAACCAAATAGACAACTCATTGACCAAAGAACAAAGAATCACTAAACAAATTCAAACAAGCCCCAAAATATGCTCGACAAATGAGGAAAAGAAAAAATCAATGAACACACACAATGAGCCAAGTCAAGCCAACTAGTTGAAAGAAGAAGAAATGAATCCACCAAGCCAACTACAACATTAGCTACCAAGTAGGTTCAATGAAGTAATTGAGCAGATCTATTCTAAATTGAGGAGGATAACCAAACAACCCATCATTCTCGTGCATCAGACACCCAAATAGAAAGACATGATTCTCCAAATCATGAAGGAATCACAACCTGAGATAAAGCCAACTCAAACTAAAAAATCCATGCAACATTTTCAATAGGTTTTTTCTTCCACTTTACCAAATACTCCATGTAATATTTTCCTCTCATGCTCTTGCCAACTCTGTAGTTCAAAATTTGTTCAGTCTCTTCTATCTACTTCTTAGGATAAGTACTTGATACAAAAAATTCCTACTTAGATTCACAATACTCATACAAACTATCAACATTGAGTATGGATGATATATCCATGTCATCAGGTAACTCAACTTCATAAGCACTACCACTATCAAATCTCCTCAAGATTTTATAAGGACCAAACTTCTTCATTTTCAAATTTCTATATGTACCAACATGAAATATACCTTTCTTTGAACCATCACCTCTTCACCAACTTCAAAAATATTTTTTCTCCTTGATCTATTTTCATTATCCTTGTATTTATGATTTCTTTATTCTAACTTACATTTCAATTCTTCTTGTAAAGACTTCACAACTTAATAAAATTAGTCTCTTTCAACACACCTTTTCTCTTCTCCTACAATATCCCTAAAATATGATATACCTCTTGGTTACATTAGTGTAATAATATCAAAATATGTCTTTCTTATACTTCTATTCACAAAATTATTATATGCAAACTCTTCTTATGCTAATACTAAGTCCTATTTACTCAGTTTATATCCAACTAAGCAGCTCAACAAATTACCCAAATGCCTATTTACAACTTCTATCTACCTATCAATTTGCTTGTGAAATGAAGAACTAAACTTCAAATAAGTATTCAACTTCTTCCACAAAGTCTTTTAAAAATAACCAACAAAATTACTATCTTTGTTAGAGATGATGCTCCTTAGTAATCCGAGCAATATGACAACCTCTTTAAACAAAATATCATCAATATGCACAACACTCGATATTTTCTTACATGGTATAAAATGTGCCATCTTGAAAAATATTTCCACAACAACAGATATAGAATCGTTCCCTCTTGTGCCTCCAAATCTCCCACTTATCTAAGCCTAATCCTTGCCCTAATTATTTGCGCAACTCTAATTATGGATTAAGAATTCTTAAGCCAAGCCAAAGTCAAATCCACTCTTACATCTCCACCCACATGCATTAAATGCTCTTACATAAACTTAAAGGATTCTTACATCTCTGTTACGCACTCCAACCCCCTAATAATTCATTTTTTCCCCTACTTAACCTCCATTTTTCTTGTCCTCTCACATCCTAGTGTCACAAGGCTATGGATTTGAGAAAGCACAATCTTTTTGCTTCCCTCTCCTTGCATCCTAGCCCTCCCTCATCTTTCCTTATTTTCTTACCTTGGTCCTCCATTCCTCTAACCCATGTTCTATAAAATGAAAACCTCTCCCTTCACATTCATATCCACTCTTTAAGCTAATGTTGTAATGCTCTTTTGAAGAATAAACCCATCAACCATACCCTTATCATGCTCAAATTCCTGCTCATTTTACACTTCATTATTGAATCTATTTGAAGGCTTGAAGAACATTTGAGCACACTTACTTCCATCTTTTAGAGAAATCTCTTCATCAAAAGAGGCTTAGGATTTTTTCTTATTTGGTTTTCATTCCTATTTTCTTGTTTCCTATTGTCCACTCATAGGTGTTAATCTAGTTGTTTGTGTTGAATGCTTTGTTTAATCTTTATTCCATGACACTGACCTTGTAGGTGATACATTTTGGCATGCTGGGTGGGACTCACTTCATGGGTCATTCATTCATCCATTTCAATCCATTATTCTTGTGAAATACTAACCTAATGTTTGGTGTTGTTTAGTGTTTTGAAAGTGTGTTTTGTTGCTTGTCAAGCTTGGGGACACATTTGGAAGGAAGATTCACACTTTTAAAATCTTAAAAATTTCTCAAGAATCTCTTGATAGTCTAGGTGGATTTTTCTAAGCCATTTTAACACTTATAACACTTTCTATAATGCATTTAAGACTTATTTTAGCACATTTAAACACTTCTCTAGTGTCTGGTAAAACATTCTATAGCACATTTACAATTTTTTTTGAGCACCAAAGACATTTTCTGCTCAACTTTGGCAAAAAAAAAACCTTGTAATGCATTTGAGCTATTTAGTAGCATATTTGAGGTGTTCTTTAGTGCATTTGTGGTTTCCTATAGTACATTTGGGGTTTTCTATAGCACATTTAGTTATTCATATAGTGTGTTTGAATTTACTGAAAATTTTCACTTTTTGTTCATATAAAAAAAATTGTAATAGCACATTTAAAACTTGTTTTAACACATTAGCAACTTATTTTATCCCATTTTCACATATTTTTAGTATTTTTAATTAATCTTTTATCACTTTTCATCTATTTTGTAATGCATGCTTTAGAAATCCTTAGCCAATTAAATTCTTATCCAATCACATCCTAGATCGAATCCTCAATAATCCCCAATTTTTTTTTGTCACTATTGTTTGAGTTATCTAACCTACATCCATCACACTATCATGAATATTTCTTTAATGACACATTGTCTAGGGTAGTGCATCTTTGTCACTTGTGTCCCTTGTCACCTTGATCTATAGGTTGGGCTCCACATTTGATTATCATGCATCTTCTAAAGGGTCATTAGTCTATCTTAGGTTGACATAATCACCACATCTTGAACTTACATCTTAGGGTAACACTTCTCATATTTTAGCATCATGTTGTTGATCCTTTAGGTCCTTTAGGCATCACATATTTAGAGTATGATCCTACATCATCATCTTTTTCATTGGCACACATTGTCCCTTTGCATTGATCATACCTATTTAGATCTTAGGAAATCTTTTTTTTATCACAGGGTAGACATCATCTCATTGATTCCTAGAACTCATCTTGCACTTTGCATATCATCCTAGCCTTACAAGCATTATCATTTCATCCCACCTACCACATGTTTGAACAAAAAAAAAAGGAAGAAGAAAGACATGGATCCAAATCCTAGTAGGTGTGCAAGTAGCACACAACTTGATTGAGAGGATGATGTTGTCACATCAAGGCCACCTCCCCAAAATTTGGAAGATTTGACACCCACATCATTGATCTTAGAAGCAATTATGAATCAACCCATAAATGTATTCCTCATCAATGCCATCATTAATAGAAATAAAGACACCATCATGGCCAATCTATAGGGAGATAGTACTGGTGCCTTTGGCTTTGGGAGAACACTAATGGAGCTTTAAAACTTTGTTCTCCTTAAGTAAACCATTCTCCATTTTCATGTTTTGGGACAGACAATATTGCAATTTAGATTTTTTTTGGAGTGTTAGATATGTAGTATAATGATGGTTTTGATGTCATAATTTTGGGAATAAGATAACTAGACCTGTCCAATTTCATGATTTCACTGGACAAAAAATATTAATTCTTTAATTTCATGATTTTTCTAGTCATCAAACTTCAAGATTCTGATTTTACAATTTTGATGAGCATTAAAAGTCAACCTTCCAATTTCATAATTTTACATCAAGCGTGGTTTCTCGTGTCTAATTTCATGATTTTTTGATTTGTCAATTTCATGATTTCATGTGAGGGAGAATTGTTCGGATCCATAATTGCAAAGATCAATACTTTGAGGAAATATTTCTATGGTAATTTGACAAGACATGCACATTAAGAAATTAAATATTTTTTAAAATTTTGTCTTAAATCAACATAAAAATAGATGTGATAATTTCTTTATTTTTGCACATTAAAATAGATGATTAAATTAAATGCATCACTTGACCATTGTTAAAAGGACATTGTGAGATCGTTTCATCTACAACATTCTTCTAGCACTATTCTTGTGCTTTTTGTGTGTAGGTTATAAAAAATATTTGACATGGGATTACCTATCTAGATTTATAATGAAGAATATAATCCAAAGCAACTAATGCAAATAGATTTGATGTCGACACAAGAGGACATGTTGGATGTTGTGAATTGCATGTATGCAGTTGCTTGAGAACTCTGAATAAGCTATGCTAATTATGCCAGTGATACTCATGAATTGGGACTTGAAGAAGACAGAGTTGAGGTCCATGCCATCCTTGATGAGTTTGATGAACTTCATGGTACCAAAAATTTGAAGAGATTCTTGATATGATACGAGACTTATAGTTTTGTTTAAGCCTCTTTAAGCTTTATGATTGTAGATTATTAGTGAATGGTTTGAATCAGTTGTTAGTTAGTTTCTTTTTTAAAGGTCTAAAGATTTTTTGCACCCTTACATTTTCTTTATGAAAGGGTGCCAAGACCTTCTAGGAAATAGATAGAAAGATACACATAAAAATAATATATAGAAGACATTTTATCAAAATGTATACATGTAACATAGGGTAGATATTGCAATCAATCTCAACCCAATTGTACTTAATTTCATAATCAATAAAAATACACTGTTTCTCTTCCAAAGCTTGGGAATTGATCATAACTATTGATATTTACAAATTTCCTTCTTTGATTTATATTTTTTTTGATAGATTGAAATTGGGAGAAATCCTTGATAAAAAAACTCATACAGGGGTTTTAACTTTCGTGTAATTGGTCTTCATTTTTTTTGAAGTTAATTACAATTAACTAGGGTTTTATGACTTCAAGTTATCCATCCAAAATTGATGGTAGTCCACCCATCTCCAAGTGGTTTGATATTCATAATAAATATTGTTATTGATTCTATCCCCCCAATGGAAAAGGACTGGTCTTTTATTTCTTCTATGGAAATTTACAATTTTGTAGAAGGTGATATTCTTTGTCTTACAAATTTACGTGCATATTTCATCTCATTATTATATATATAGACACACACACACACACACACACACACACACACACATTCAAAAGCATCATATTTGATTTCTCCTTGAGAAAATACTTTCCCACTCAAGAGTATCAATTATAAGTCTACATTAGTGATTTTTCTCCTCTATAATGGTTGAGATAAAAGGTAAAATTGTATGTGTTAAATATGGGCATTTGAATTAACTACACACTTCAACATAGTCATTATTTGTTAGGTTCATCTAGGATTGAACATGAGATTATTCATCTTGAATAGTTGCACAATGTGACCTATTGACATCTGTCTAGATGAGGTTTTACTATGCACTCTTAGAATCAAGAGTTTAGTAACCAGACTGACTAAGAATGAAGGATTTGATGAATTCAAATACAAGATTAAGCTAAGAATGTATGTAGATTTATGTATGTCTTGAGTTTATCTATGCAAATAGATGAATTAATCTATATGATTATGCAAATTTAATCTATTGAAAAGAATAGAAAACAAGACTAAATGCATGCATATTAATCTATAATGAAGCAATGTAATAAGAAAATGATAGAAATATTTAAATGCACAAATGGTGAGCTCTCAAACTAATAGAGTTTCAATACTCATCAATTTTATCCCCCTAAAATGAGAGGTAGAAGGTTTCCTTTATAGAATCTCTAAACCAATCAATGGTTGAGATTGAATCATATGAATGATGTAGATTAGAAAAGAGTTCAATTCAACTAGAAAGTTTCCTTGATTGTAGGAGTAAGTGATTGCTTTTCAAATGAAAAAGGAGTTTACTAATTTTATTCCGTTTCTGACTTTAGTTCATTCAAAGTTTTCAATTTTGAACTAAAGAGAAGATTTGAAGATAATATTTGATCTAAAAAATTAAATATGATGTCATAATTTAATATTCTAATTAATTGAATAATTAGATTCAATAATTATGATGAGGGTATTTAATTAAATCAAATATATTTAATTTATTTTATTATGTGTATTAGTTAAAGGGGTGAATTTCATTTAATTAAAGTGCTATGACTTGTAATTAAATTAATTTGATCAAAAGGATTATTTAGCCATAATAATAAACTATTTAGGAATTAAATACAAGTGTATGATTAATGTAAATTAAGGATTTTTTGCATTTGACACTTAGGTGAAGTAAAGACAATTTGAATAAGAAATTCCTAGTACAATAGGACTTAAATGGTTGAGTCATTGATGTTTTAAGATTGATAAAGTAAAATTGGTTCAAAATGGCAATGTACGAATTCTGAAGTATTGAATTTGCCCCTCTTTGAATTGATGTGTGAGTAACACATTGATTCAAAGAAATTAAAAGTCTAAAGCATAGAACAATAACAAAGATTGGCTTCGAGATTGATGATATGAAAACCAGTTAATGAGATTTTTTGGGTTATCTCTAGAACAAAGATTATGTCGACAATTGGCTAATAGAGATATGTAATTGTTGTCATTTATGAAAACACATGATGTATATGCTTATAAGAAACCTCAGAAATAAATACACTTAGTGTTTGGTAATTAGAAAATTGTCTAAGTATAGAATTTGGTATACAATAGTATATTGTTTTGTCTATAGCCTGTTGTTGACATCATATTATGACTAGCAAAATTAGATGGAAATAGTATACATGTTGGTGATGATGTGTATAACCTTGAAAGTTAGTAAAAACTATACAGGAAAAAGATACTCATGTTTGAAGAGAAACAAGATAGTGAAATTGAAGGAAAGGATTATTTTGTTTACAAGATAATTACTTGTCCAATCAGGGCCAACATCTTAGATGTTTATTCTAAGTTGGAAAAGTGGATTGTGGTCTTATCCGACCCAAAAAAAATTTGTGTAAAGGCACGATATTTATGTAAAGGACATTTTGCGATAAGAGGTGTGCTATCATGTAGTTGTGATGTTGAGAAATGTATGCGAACCTATTGTGAAAGTGATATATGAAAATTTTTTTACAACCTATTTTTTTATCTAAGATTGAGTTGAATATTAGAGATTAGTCAAGAAAGAAGATGTAGTACTTATATTCTAGAAGTTTGATTACTTTTTTTGGTAGTAAGTTCTTCTTGTAATTAGAAGTGCATGTTTGGGTAGTGAGCTCATCTTGCATTTACTGTACCACAACTCCTCATAGGGTTGGAATCTCCTAACAGGGATTCAAAGTCTCCTAATAGGGACTCCTTATACTGAATTTTCTCATTAACTCCTAATAGGGTCCATCCTCTAACAAGTAACTTATATATCAGTATATTATCTAGTGGTATCATCCCCACCAAGGTTTTCCCTTGGCTAAGGTTTCCCCAGTTAACAAAATATGGTGTTATGAGTTATCTTTGTGCATTGTTACTATTACTTTGTGTGTTGTTACTATTACTTTTCAATGTTACTTTATTGCTTTGTTATGCATGGTTTAAAGTAAGAAATAACATCTAGTTGGCATCTAAAGTTTGTAGATTATTGATTCACCCCCCTCTTAGTAATCCCTATTTCTAACAATTTGTATTAGAGCATAGTTAATTTGAAGAGGGTTAACAACTTGAGTATGATCCCTATGGATATGGTATAGCTGATGAAAATCGTTGAAGAAGATTTTGAACATATTGATCTCCTTACTAAAGAAAGAGATAAGTTAAAGGACATATATGAAGACTCCAAAGTATACATTGGTCAATTGAAGAAAAAGATTGAACATATCAAATCCAAGACTAAATCTACTAAATCAGTGATGATGATTATTCAAAGCTGAAGATAGAGTACAAAATCTTGAAGCATGAATTGAAGATTACAAATCTGAAGTTGACTTTGAGAAATTATCCTAGCAAAGTTGAATCTAATTTAAAGACTAAAAATGTAGATCTTAGAGCAAGTTTGGCAAAGAAAACATATGAATTTGAAACATTGAAAGAAGATCATGAAGAACTTCATAAGTATAATACTATTATGAAAGGTGAATTAACTTAGTGCAAGAAATAGCTTGAGATGCTTTATTCTAGTAGAGAAAAACTTGTTGAATTAATGTCAATACAAAGACCTACTTATGATAAGACTAGTCTTAGTTACCTAATTAATGTGTCTATGAAGAAACCTAAGATTAGATCAGATCTAAAAGGAAAATGTAAATCTAATGATAAGATTGAATCCAGTCAATCTTTTAATAAATATAAAGAAGTTGAGCAAGACAAGGAAGTTGAAATTTTGAATGAACCAAAGCAAGTGGAATCTCCTATGGAAACCAAGTATGAATTTAGAGGTAAGTGTTTTTTATGTAATGAAATAGGTCATATGAAAGAAATTGTTCAAATAAGTCATTTAATCATGTTAAGGACTTTTATTGTCATTATTGTCATGGTATGGGTCATAAAGCAATTGATTGTAGAAAACCTCAGTATTATAATGATAGAAGGAATAGTAGAATGTCTAGAAATAATAACCCTATAGATAGAAGAAGATATAATAAAAGGACATTGAGATAAGGAAGATCTTATGAAGATAGAAGAAAAATCATATGTTATAAGTGTAACAAATTAGGACACATTGCTTAGAATTGTCATGCACCTTATGATCAGTAGAATCCTAGAAGGAGAGCACCAATATGCTAGTTGTGCAACAACTTCAAACATACAACAAAGTACTATAGAATGGACAAAAAATTTGATAGAAGGAACAATAGAAGAAACTTTGGGAATAGAAGGACCGATGGAAAGAATGTTGGAAATAATAGAAGGAACCATGAAAGGAACTCCAGAACTAATAGAGGCAATGAGGAACAAAGAAATATTAGTAGTGAACTTAGAGAAGAACTTAAGGAGACATTTATAAAAGGAGTAGACATCTCAAAAGAAAAGCTAGATGATGATGAGATAGGAAGATCGAAGTCAATTGTTGAGTTTGATTCAACTAAGTTGAATTAATCTTGTTCATAGCATCAAAATTTGAGAACTTCATCTAGAAATTGAATTAGAGGTAGTGATGTTGAGAAAAGGTGTATCCAGTTATGTTTAGATGGAACTTAAGCTCGCTTGTAATATGGAGTTTGTTTAAACAAGTTATGAAGGAATTCATAGATACTAGTATTATAGAAAAATAATGAAGTTTAGTACAGTTTTTTCATGATAGAAATTAGTTATGGAAAACCTTGGGTGGCATCTGAAGATTAGACAAATGATCTTGAGTAGTTATTTGATTACAAAATGTAATTGATAGCTTTTTCATTTTTATAAAGTACATAATTAATGCAAGTTCAAGTTGATGGAATAAATGGAGCAAAAAATTTATTTTCACTTACATTGTGAATAAATCTAAAGTGAAGAGTACTTAGAAGTGACTTGTCAAGGAAATTTTGAAGCAAACCCTATTTTTGGAAAGAGGTATGTTATCATTTTTTTGGAAATTTGTTCGGTAAAAGTTCATATTTGATAGAATCATGGATACATTAGTAGTGCACAATGTTGATAATAAGGATAGACCTAAGTTGAAGGTAATTTCTATGAAACCCACTATAGCAAA
The DNA here is from genome assembly GCA_028749045.1 of Cupressus sempervirens. Taxonomy (NCBI): domain Eukaryota; kingdom Viridiplantae; phylum Streptophyta; class Pinopsida; order Cupressales; family Cupressaceae; genus Cupressus; species Cupressus sempervirens. The sequence goes on from CM053792.1 coordinate 96,680,209, forward strand.
CCCTAACTTAGCATTATCTATCACTTTGAACAATGTGGTATATCTTGAAGATGTACAAAGTTATCTGTATAGTAAATTTGAGTCTATTGGTAGTGAATACATGAACAAGGGCATGGAATTAGTTTTCAATCATGACATAAAAATGGAGTCTGGATTTGAACATTTAAGGGAACTAGACCTATTCAAATATCATTTCTATCATGAATTGGACACAAATGATTGGACACAAATCATATTAAGTAGGTTACATGATATTAAACAATGGATGCAAGATAATATAATTGATATTTCTGCTGGCCTTATTCATGAGGTAACTGGTCTTAGTAAACAAGGTAGTGAACCTATAGGTGAGAAAATGGTTAAGAAGAGAGTTGAGAGTTATACCAAAGAAATGTATAATGGAAAGGCTATGGTGAACAACACCATAAAGCAAGATAATGTAAGATTTATGAGTATAATTATTGCCTACTTTGTATTTACAGGCTAAAAAATTGATGAACTATCAACCAGATTCATCTATGCAGCATATACGGTATGTATAGAGAAGGAACAAGTAAATCTTAGTGAAATTTTGAGAATGAAACTCTTAGAAAACCTAGAAAAGATCAAGAGGATAAAGAATATTGTGTTTAGATTTCAGTCATTGATCAATCACATATTCTTTTATGTACTTAAGAGATTTTCTTATTTATCAGTCACTAAGATAATGAGCACTAATAGATGTACAATGGAGAAGATCACAAAAGTATGTAGAAGGCATCCTACAGATAGGATATTGGACAATGGTAATCTGATAATGAAAACATTTTAGAATGAAATGAAATAGAGATTTAGAATTGTACCTACAATTGTAGATAGATTTAAGGAAGACATTTTGTAAGAATTTTCCTTAGGGAAAAATTCATCCAAGAACAAAGAACTCAAACACAAGCATAATTGTAGACCAGAAAGGGTATGATTAGAATATTGATATGTGTTCAATTCAATATTTGAAAGCACACTAGGAGTACCTATATATAAAGGCCTCTAGAATTATTCTAGAATGCATAGGAATCAACAACATGATAAGTCATACAACTAGGTACATGTCCACCAGATATGGGTTATCCTCCATTAAGCATAGGAGTAAGTGTGATGATGAGAGGATAAGCCTACAAAGGTATAACATGAAAATTAATGTTGTAGACAACATGTGCTAAACTAGGAGTGTGAATAACTGTGTTGTCTACATGACAACTCAATTAATGTTGCAAATTCTAGTGTTGTAGACACCATGTGTTGAATTAGAGTTGCATACTTTTGTGTTGTCAACATGAAAACTCATAAAGGTATGCAAACTCCTAAATGCCTCACAAAATAAGTAATAAAATAATGCAATATAATAAATAATGCATTAACCTAAGTACACTTAAGTAAGTGTAAATACTAAATATGTATTTACACCAACACCTCCCCTTAAGTGCAACTTAGGGAAATTCCCTTAAGCTTACGAAAACTATGATAAAATGCATGATGAGTCCTAGCTACTAGGCCATGTTAGGTACCCATGTACATAATGAAATGCAATCTCTCATAAAGTGAAGAAAGAGGGAAAACCTCATGGGAAAAACCCTCCCCCAAAAAATGAGATAAAAAAAAGATGCATGGATGGATGGAGTAATCAAGACACCCCCCCTCCCCCCCATTACGATATACATCCAATATATACAATATTGAAGAATGAGAAGAACAAGTCCTCGTAAGAAGAAAAAATCCCCCCCATAAGAAAGAAGAGGAAGAGAGACAAGCTAGTCCCCCCCCCCCAATAAAGAATGTTGACCAATGATTGCTACTCCAAGGAAGAAGCTAGTCCATGAGTACTAAATGATGTTTCTCCCCTTTGGAAAAAACAATGGAAAAGGTACAATCCTAAAGATGTATGGTGGCCCTAAAACTTGCTCAAGTGTCCCTATGTTGATGCTAATGGTTGCCCCTTCTGACACTACTGAAAAGAACAAATGAAAATCCAGAAAGGATGTTTTTGGAACCTATCCCAATGAGCCATCTATCTCCTCAATTGATAAAGAGACCTCCAACAACTATTGTTCATAAGGATCCACAATCACATCAACCTATGAAGATCGATCATGTAGAGAATGGACATTATGGTCAGAGTGAGCCCTTGCAACAACTATAGAAGGATAATATTCATCAAAGAGAAGATGTAAATCATCAAGGATGTCTCCCAAACTTTGCTATGTGTGACTCCATGAACAAATTTTCAATGTCTTCCATGTAGTCATCTTCTGTTGCTGGAACTAGAAGACAAAGTGTACCCTGCTATGCTAGACCTATCACTATGGCAATATATGCATGTGGACTATACTAATATCATGGCCTCTCACTACAACTATTGATAGAACCCCACATATATGAATTTTTTGAAGTAGTATCACTAGTGTCACTATCAATTTCCATAGTTTATGAACTGCAGAGAGGAGTAGAGGATAAGCTGGGTGAACTTTCCTCAAAGTGAACATCCTTCTTCACAAAGATCTCATGAGTCTTTGGATCTAGAAGTCTATAAGTGTTAGCACTATCTTCATAACTGATGAAAGTACCAAGCCTAGGTGCTAGTGCCTTGCATTCCTTGGAAGATAGGTTTGCCCATGCAGGACAACCAAAGACTCTAAAGTGACTCACAACTAGTTTTCTGTCGCACCATACCTCAAAAGGAGTCTTCCCATCTAGGGCATTATGAGGAGACCTATTAAGTATGTGAGTGTTACTACTTATAGCATCGACTTCTAGTGTAGGATCAAGAGACTTAGCTTGTATCATGCAACTTGCCATGGACTTAAGCATTTTAATCCTCAATACTGCAACATCTATCTTGTGTGGACTAAATTCTAGTGTATTCTGCAGATCAATTTCCTCAAGTTTGTAAAAGTCTTTAAGTCTTCTGTCCACATATTTGCTTTCATTGTCTATCTAAAGAACCTTGATGGCTTTCCTTGATTTCTATTCAACATGACTCTTGAAGGCTTAAAGCTTATCAACCACTTCATTCTTATGATGAAGGAAGTAGAACCATGTGAAGCATGAAAAGTCATCAATGAAAGTAAGGATGTAGTGGCCTTGGCTGACTAATGTCACTGTAAAAGGACTCACTAAAACCATGTGAACCAGCTGAAGAACAAATAGTGCTCTAGAATACTTCTCTTTATCATACTTCTCCTCAAGATGCATATCCATTAAACATGATGAACACTCACCCTTAGAAAAGTTTATGTTAGGTAGACCTTTGACCATGTGTTTTGAGAAAAGTTGTAGAAGATAGTGGAAGGCAATATGACCAAACCACTCATGCCATAATTTTATTTGTGAATTAGATTGATTTATCAAGGCATGTCAAGGAGACTTAGGCACAAAGTTGGAGAAGGAATAAAGCCTCTTGTCATGATTGACTTCCCCACTACAACCAATGAATCATCTTTTAGACTTCACACTATTATTGAATTTGGAAGGAACTCAACTTTGTTGCCATATCCAAGGTGAGTGATTTGGTAAATTGAGAGGAGATTAGAGCTTCGGTTTGGAACATAGAAAACATCTGTGAATTCCCCATTTTCCATTTCTAGATGTCCTTTCCCTTCAACTTCCATTTTGGTATCATCTCCCACAAAGATCTGTGGTACCTGTTACTACTTCAATGAAGAGAAGTCTCCCTTTGAAGAACCCATATGATAGGAGGCACCTGAGTCAAAAATCCATTCCAATTAAGAAATTGTATTTTCCATAAGTGCTTGCCCTTTTCCCTTTGAAGTGGGTGGAGTTGAATCCTTGCAAGTATCTGGCACTTGAATTTTGTTCTTCTTGAGTAGGTTTTCCAATTCATCAATTCTTTTAGTCTTGCAATGTTGCTCATCATTATTTGGCTTTTTGCAATATGCACAAAAAAGTTTATCCTTCTTTTCATTACTTCCCTTCTTGTTGGAAGAAGAATTGCCTTGTTGTGGGGAGGATTGTTGTGTCTTAGATTGTGATTTTTGCTTCCATTGCTTCTTCTTCTTTTTATAACTTCTTCCTCCTTGACTTGATTGGTGCTTATCACTAGTCACCAATTCTTTTGTCTTTGATGATGTGAGAAGTCCCAGATCGATCAAGTGAGATTGTTCAAGAATCAACATCTCTGCAAAAGTATCAAACATAGGCTTCTAGAAAGCACTTCCCATGGTCAACCTATGAGTATTATAACTCAAAACAAATGATGCATACTCTGAAGGTAGCCTGTTTAGGATGTGATGAATCAACTTTTCACCCTTCATGGGATTTCTATAATCTTTAATTAGTACCCTATACTCATTGGCTTTGTTGATGTAATCTTGAATTGTGTCAAAGTTCTTTGGATCCAATAGAAGTAGATCATCCTCAATCTAAAAAAAAATTTCCTCATCCACTTACCATGCAATGATTCAATTTTGTCCCATGCAGGTTTGGATTCCTTGAAATTGGAAATGTGGAAGAAGAGATCTCTATGTACACAATTCTTAATAATTCCTAAAGCCTGTTGGTCTTGCTTTTTCTAATCAATGAGTGCTATAGCATTAGTGGGTTTGGCAATTGTACCATCAACATAAAGACTTAAACCTTTTTCCATTAATCTACTCCATGCAATATCTTTCCATATAGAATAATTATGCAAAGTTAGAAGTGGACATTTAGGTGAACCCATGATGCAAGAAATGAAAAGAACACACAAGAGAGACACAAGAACACAATACACACCCCCCTTTTCACTCAATCAAAAGACCCCCCAAAAAAGATGCTTTTGGCACTTTATATGTAGTGTGTGCACAATAGGCCACTTGTCAAAATGTACAATGTGGACTTCTAATTTTGCTATATACAACTACCTTTTGAGGCTTAAATTTGTCACTAAACAGTGTAGCTCAGATGTACAACAATTTTGAAAAATAATCAAAGCATTACAAGGCAAAAAATGCCCTAGTTCTAAAAGTGAAATTTTTGTCCACACAACCCTACAATATGATTAAAAATCTAGAAAGTTACAGACAAAAAATAACACACTTTCAAAAAAATGGAACATGAAAAAGTGACCAGATGAGCCTGTACAAAGCATTTGAAGTTGCAAAATGTAGGATTGAATAGGTACAATTGACAGAAAATGCAATTTCTAAAAAATAGTTGCACCAAAATAGAAAAAAACACCACCACTGAAAATTTTAGGAAATTCTACCCAAAATTTAAAAAAATTGCACCTGATTTGGAGTCCGAATGATCGAGTTATGGCCTCTCAAAGTTAGGCTACCAAATAAAAAATGCATCTAGAGAGGGGTCTAAATAGAAAACTGAGAGCTTAAATTTGATGGTCAAATAGCCATCATAGTAGTTATAAAATGCTTGGGAATGATGGTCAGATGGTCATCAAATTTAACATAGTGTCTGGCTGACATCAGCAAAAAAAAGTCCCCCTAGGTGATGTGGCATTACAAAGTGCTAACTTGGCTATATACATGTACAAAATTTGACATGTGGTGGTATGGAAATTGCCACATGGCACTATTTTGGAAAGCTAGAGTGCTGATGGAGTTAGCTTATGTGGCAAGGTCGGCAACTGACTGTGTGCCAAGTCATAGTGGTTGACTGGATGTCTAGGCAAGTAGTCAAGTCTAATGTGGTAGTCCTGAAAGTGCTACATGTCTACCCAAAAAGAATATGTAGGGGCCAAAGATATGCATTGTTGCTGGCGAGTTATATTCTATGATGTTGGATTTCAAATTTCTCACTACCGGGCTGGGATGGTGCAACGTGTCAGTGGGAGTTTACACTTGGCTGAAAAGATTTAAATGGCACAAGGTAAGTAATCTTTGATGCCAAAATTCAAATGTTAATCCCACATTGTTAGTGGGAATGCCAGCCTAGTGGTATAAAATAAATGCTCACCAAGTGATAAGCCAAACAAGGCCCTCTCCATAATTTACCCACAAAATGGAAGGAAAAAGGCTTTTGTCGTCATAAGCGCTTAGAATTGTGATGATCTCAAAGTCCTCTATTTCCCCCAAATCTTTTCGAGGTTTGAGAATCATGAGATGAAGAAATAGAGGGCCTTGGGACTAACCGACACTATTCAATAACAATAGAGATCAAAGAAAATAGATTTAACCCATGAATTGTAGAAAATAGATTTTTCCATTTATGTTTATAGATATTACTAATTACATAGGAAAATATTTAGTTAAACTTCTTTAGAGGGCAATTACCAAATAATTTTCAAAGTCTGAGGGCTTGGGGAAAGTTGGAACCATCGGGTCTTAGGCATTCATTGAACTCGTGATGTATTTGCTAGAATTTGTAGAGGTACTATTGCTAAGTCATGGCCAAAAATTAGAATATTCTCTACAATACTAAATAAAATATTCTGCATAGTGTGCAGGTCCGGGGTATCACTGCCTAGTACCTATAAATTTTTTTTTTCTCTACAAGGCCACTTGGCCAATTTTTTTTTGAAAAATCTATCCAAAAAAATGCAGAGAAAAATTAGATCCGAAAAAAATTTAAATAGATCTGAAAAATGACCATACCCAAATTGCAAATCGAGACCTTTGGGTGTCGATTTACAAAAATTTTTTTCCTCACAATAGACTTTGGCCTAGGGTAGCCAAATTTATATCAAATCTTCACTGAATCGACATTCCAGACACAATGGCAAGGTTTGTTCTAGCTCTAGATGCTTCCAATTTCTATGGTACTCTAGATTTGGGTTGAGGTACAAAAGTAACAATGGTCTCGAATGGCTATGTGTAGAAAGATTCTCCAAGCTCTGATACCATGTAAGAATTTGCTTTAGGAAAAAATTCATCCAAGAACAAAGAACTCAAACACAAGAACAACTGTAGACAAGAAAGAGTATGATTAGAATATTGATATGTATTCGATTCAATATGTGAAAGTAGACTAGGAGTGCCTGTATATAAAGGCCTCTAGAATGCTTCTAAAATGCATAAGAATCAACAACATGATAAGTCATACAACCAGGCACATGTCCACTAGATATGGGTTATCCTCCATTAAGCACAGGAGTAAGTGTGATGATGAGAGCATAAGCCTACAAAGATGTAGCATGTAAATTAATGTTGTAGACACCATGTGCTAAATTAGGAGTGCAAATAATTGTGTTGTCTACATGACAACTCAGTTAATGATGCAAACTCAAGTGTTGTAGACACCGTGTGTTGAATTAGAGTTGCGTACTTCTGTATTTTCAACATGACAACTCATAAAGGTACACAAATTCCTAAGTGTCTCACAAGATAAATAATAAAATAATGAAAAATAATAAAATAATGCATTAACCTAAGTAAACTTAAGTAAGTGTAAATAGTAAATATGTATTTACACCAACATATTTGCATTATGGTTGACACATATTATACTTATATACCAGCAGTAGAACTTAGAGAAACATTTCTTGATCCCTTCAGTTATGAATTGAATGAGGATATAGCAATTAGTTATATTGATTTATTATTGAAATTAGAGAAAGATAAGGTAGGATGTAGGTTGAAACTTATGATGAGATTACCCAGTCATCTCATCAAGCAACCTTGGAGAAGGCATCACACAAAAAGATAGAGCCTCTTACGAAGAAAGCCTTATCTAAGGCTAGTATGATTGACAGTGAATCTAAGGCTATAAGGAAAACTATGAAGCAAGGAATACTAAAAGTAAAACCTTTTTTAGTATCTATTGTAGAGAAATCTTTGGAGCAAAGCATTCCATATGCAACAATGTTAGATGTGCAACCTAGTGAGCTAAAGAGAAAATCTGAGAGATTGGTGGATGTTGTGACCACTAAGACAAAAATGGTAAAGAAACAAGCCACTACACTAGGAAAATGGTAGAAGACATTATTGACAATTTTTGAGTCCAATGATGAAGACAAATAAAAATAGGAGATCAAGCAAGTAGAGAAAGTGACATTGTCAAAGCAATTAGCAGGAAAAGCTTGGCAACCTTGGAAGCCAAAGATAGAAAAGATTAACATAGCTATTGCTAATGAAGGTAACTTTGTTTAGATAATTTTTTTAATGATTTTTATAATATTTTTTAAAAGGATTAGATTGATATCTCTACTATGAGATACTTCATAGAAAACAATTTGAAATTGAAGGACATTGAGGGCATAGTAAACCAAAAAGTCTATGAAAGACTCATAGAGAAGAAGGCTAATTTAGGAGCATTGAACTTGGATTTTGGTGGATTTATGATTTTCATGGTTAGGGCTGTGTTGCAGACACATTGGAGAACCTTTCCTCATGATTTCATAGAGATTGGATGGATTGAGTTGAATTTTGAACTATTTTTACCTTGTTGCTAGAACTATGTTTTTCTAGTTTGTGGGTGCCTATTGTAGGTTGTATAACTAGTTATCCTTAATGAATGAGAGGCTAATAACTTTAGAGATTGAAGAGTTCCTAGAGTACTATTTATTATCCAAGGTTTAAGTTCTAATTCCTTATAAGTTGGGAGATATGGTAATTCTCCTAGAGTATCAATTTTTGGTAGTTCTGCATGATATTTTTCTGTGCTTGACTTTAGGGATGGATGCACACTTATCCTTAATGAATTACCCTTTATGCATTTGAGAAATTCTAGAGGATCTAAATATCTACCTTTGGTTTGAAGAATGAGTTCTAATTCCATTAGAGCTAGGAGATATCATGATTTTTCTTGAATATCAATTTCTGGATAGTTAATTTTTTTTGGAGGCTCACTTGTGGCTCTTCAATTATTTAATGTTAGTTTTTGACATTCTAGGCTGACTTGTGGATTAGGTTGGTATAATTAGGGGATGTGGTGAAATATTTTGATGATTATTATCCATCTTGGAGTGTGGAGAGTAGCTAAAGAGTGATTTTTCCTAAGTCTGTGGACAAAGTGCCGAATGTGAGGCAATTTACAATAGGATTGCGATGGAGTTATGAATTTGTGGAGAAAGTGCCAAATGTGAGATATTTTACACTTGGATCTTGAATAATATGGAGTAGAGCTAGGGATGTGGCTAGAAAACAAGGAGATTTCTTGGTGGGCTTGCAAGAACAAGTTTAGATTTCCTCGGTGGTTTCTTCTAGATTGCTATTATGTTATAGATCTGGGCTAGCTGGGATAGGTTTGGATTGGATCTTGAGGGATCTTGGAGAACTAATTTCTTAATTTTTGTTTGTATTTGGCCCTAACCTAGAAGGACTTATAGATAGGCATGTTTCATATAATTAGTTATATTTTATGAACAAATTATTGTAATTTGGTATTAGATCTTGCATTATTGCTTCTTGCTATTGTATTTCCTCTATGTGGTTATATAGCTGGGGGCTAGGACATCTCCTCTAGGGATTTCATCCTACCTTACACTATATCAGATGGTATCAAAGCATAGTTCTTCCTGAGCATGTAGACAGATCATCGAAGCTATGGCAGTTTACAATAGGACTTGGGTTGGAGAAGTAGATTTGAGTTGATCTTGATCTATTGGTGGATTTTCTTTTTGGAGTGCTAGATCTCTTGGTTGTGAGGTGGTAGATCATGGTTTTGACTTGCAATTGTAGAGGGCTTGCAGATGGATTGATGGATACAAAGATGGAAGACTAATCTTGTTGAGGAATGATCATAGAGAGTTTGTGGATTGCAGATCCATGTTCCTAGACTTGTGATGTGGTTCCTGATTGTTCATGCAAGGTGGCAGGTTGCGATCTGACTTGCAAATAATTCAAGGTTGTCACAAGGAGCATTAGAAGGATTTTTTGTAGAAGCTTTAAAAAGGTCTTGGGAGATGGCTTCAAGAGTATTGGACCCTAAGATGATTGAAAATCTCTATGATGTGGTGGAGAGGAATTTTTCTAAGATGTCTTCTTGGTTTGAAGCTAGTTTGGTTGATTGAGCTAAGGAGGTGGTTGCTCAATTTGAAACTAGTTCAGCTAATTGAGATAATGATAGGATGAGGAAGGAATTTTGTAGATATTTGTGGAGCTAGAGTCTACCAATCTAGAAGAGAGTTGTTTGGCTGGTTAAGAGACTTGTTCATGAGAAAAGATGGCATAGCAAGATTGGGGTGGAAGAGGTTGGTTTTGCTAATTAGTTTGTGGAGTTTGATATAGAACCTACAGAGAAGCTGGAGGTTATTACTAAGGATATTCATAACCTTGTTGATGTTGGGATAGAGGTTGATTTTCATGATCAGTTGGTTGGATCTGACATGGAAATTATAGAGCACTCAGTCATGGATGATCTAGTTGCTATTGGTGGTGACTTGTATGTTGTAGAGCATCTTGTTGTGAGCAATGAGATTGCTAATTATAAGGATTTTTATATGGTTGTTGATATTGATTTGAATTCATATGTTTTTGCTAAGATGATTGAGGGTATAGATGTTTCTATTAATGTGAAGTTTGATGTTGTTGGTGTGGATTCACTAGTTGTTGGTTTGGTTTGGTTTTGGATCTACAAGATACTATGGATCTGTATGTTCTTGATTTTCCTATAGTTGACATGGCTGAGGATTTACACATTCTTCTTATTGGAAAGTTGAATCTACATGTTGCTGACTTGGTTTTGGAGTTGCATGATGTTCCTAATATGGATCACTAGTTTAAGGATATTGTTGTTACTGGTTGTGATCAGTTGCAAAGATTCTTGGTGAAGCATTATGTTCAGTTTGTTCTTCGGTGTAAGGATGCTGATTAGGATGCTGATATGTCTTTGATTCTTATTTTTTAGTGGATGAAGCATAGATGGTTGATCTTGAGATTTCTTCTATTAACTTTGATGAAGTGGAAGCCTTTAGTAAAGATGAAGTTGGCTGCAGATCTTTCTTTGTGCATCAAAGTGTGGGACACACTTCTCTTTTTTCCTAGGGAGTCTAATGCAGGAGCATCAAACTTGGATTTTGGTGGAGTTATTATTTTAATGGTTAGGTATGTGTTGGAGAAACATTGGAGAACCTTGTTAGGATAAACCACGGACAGAAATAAAAAAAACTACATGCAAATATAACCAATAATAGAAAAAATAATAGAACACACAGAAATGAACACAAGGCATCGAGATTTAACGTGGTTCACCCAATCCCTAGGCTACGTCCACCAAACAGCAAGTTTGATCTTATTACAATCTAGTAATTACAACCTGATTACAATCCGTAATCCCTTACAGCTCAATACCGTTGCAAGAACAAATTTCGCATCACAACATAATGAAAAATACCCAACCCTAAGCCCTTTTATACAAGTATTAAACCAATTTAGGGTTATAACATGTCGGCCATATGTCGGCCATAATATGTTGGCTACCATGTTGGCCACTGCCCAAAAAATTTTTTTGGGGTGATGCCCCGAACCCCACTATTTATGAAGTATGTATAGTACTTTCTTGATCAGTCACCACAATCTAACAATCTCCCACTTGGGGACTGATCAGGCTCCATAGTAAACAACGATCTCCCACTTGGAGACTAATCCTGTAGCAATACAACTACCACATGGGGCTCCCACTGGATCAAACCACCCTGGACTCTACTATTATTTTATTCACGTTTAGTCTAAAAAGACCAACTAAAGCTAAAGAGGAGTTCAACTTCTCCCTTGTTACAACCTTTGTCAACATATCTGCTGGATTGTCATTGGTATGTATCTTCTCCAGCTTTAACTATCCATCCTCCAAAACTGACTGAATGAAATGGTACCGCAACTGTATGTGTTTGGTCTTAGAATGCAGAGCTGAATTCTTAGCAAGATGAATGGCACTTTGACTATCTGTAAACAAATAATTATCCTTCTGAGGATGTCCCAATTCTTCCAAGAAGAACTGAAGCCATATCATCTCCTTGGCTGCCTCTGTAGTAGCAACATACTCTGCCTCTGTAGTGGATAAAGCATTAATCTTCTGTAACCTAGAAACCCAGCTCACGACTGCCCCACCAACAGTAAAGACATAACCTGTAGTACTCCGCCTGGTATCAATATTCCTTGCCAAATCTGAGTCAACATAGCCCTTTAAATCAGTAGTAGAGCCCCCAAAGTGTAAACACTTATTGGATGTCCCTCTCAAATATCTTAGAATCCACTTGACAGCATTCGAATGCTCAAATCCTGGATGACTCATATACCTGCTAACGACTCCCACTGCATGTGCAATATCTAGCCTAGTTCATACCATAACATACATCAAACTTCCTACAGCTGAAGCATAGGGTACCTTGGACATCTTATCCTCCTCTTCCCGTGTCCTGGGACACATCTCCTTAGTCAATTTCAAATTACCAGGTAAAGGTGTGCTGACAGATTTAGCATTCTCCATACAGAAACGTTGCAACACCTTCTCAACATAATCAGCCTGAGAGAGCGTCAAGGTTCTATTCTTCTTATCTCTACAAATCTTCATACCAAGGATTTGTTTTGCTGCCCCCAAATCCTTCATAGAAAATGCATGTGCTAACTGGCATTTTAGGCCCTTAATATGATGCATGTTAGACCCAGCTATAAGCATATCATCAACATATAGACATAAAATAATGTAGCTATCATCATCCAACCTCTTAAAATAAACACAATAATCTGAATGACACCTGTTATATCCATGCTCATGCATAAAATTGTAAAATTTTAGATACCATTGCCGAGGTGCTTGCTTCAAGCCATATAAACTTTTCTTCAATTTGCACACTAAGTTCTCCTTACCTTTGACCTCAAAACCCTGTGGCTAAGCCATATATATTTCTTCATCCAAATCACCATGAAGAAAGGTTGTTTTAACATCCATCTACTCTAAATGCAAATCTTCAGTAGCCACAAGACTTAAAACAGTACGAATAGAAGTCATTTTAACAACAGGAGAAAATATCTCATCAAAATCAATTCCCTTTTTATTTGCAAATCCTTTTACAACTAACCTGGCCTTAAATCTTTTCTTACCTCCTTCCTCTTCTTTCAACCTGTAAAACCATTTATTCTGTAAAGCCTTTTTACCTGCAGGCAACTTGCACAAATCCCATGTCTTATTTTTCAGCAAAGAGTCCATTTCATCTTTCATTGCAGACTCCCACTGAATCTTAGTATCCACCTGCATAGCTTCATCATAGCTTTCAGGTTCACCAACATCAGTAAGTAAAATAGAATACAAAGAGGGAGAAAACCTTTGTGGAGGTCTAATTTTCCTTGTTGACCATCTAACATTTACTGGTGTGTGTGGTATTTGTTGTTGCAGTTGTTGCACATCATGAGGAATAGCTGGAACATCAGCTTTTGGAGTATCATCCAGCACTACATAATCATCTTCTTTCTTCTCATGTTGCTGCAACAGATCTTTGTACAACACTTTCTCATTGAATATGACATTCCGACTTCTAACAATTTTAAGATTTTCAAAATCCCAAAGCCTATAACCAAATTCATTAATGCCATATCCAACAAAGACACATTTCTTTGATTTAGCTTCTAGCTTGGTTCTATTTTCAGAGTCTATATGAGCAAAAGCTTCACAACCGAAGGTCTTAAGAAAAGAATAACTCACCTTCTTACTAGTCCATGCTTCCTCTAGAATACCACAGCCCAAAGGAGTAGAGGGACCTCTATTAATCAAATATATTGTAGTATTGACAGCCTCCGCCCACATGTGTAAGGGAAACCCAGCATGCAACCTCATGCTCCTTGCGCGCTCCATTATAGTCCTGTTCATGCGTTCAACCACTCCATTTTCCTGTGGATTCCTTGGAACAGTTTTTTGTCTACAAATACCATTAGTGGAGCAATAATCTTCAAATTCATGACTGCAATACTCACCACCATTATCAGATCTAAGACATTTTAATTTCTTACCAGTCTCATTTTCAACCAAGCATTTCCATTTCTTAAAAGTTTGAAATACATTAGATTTCTGTCTAAGGAAATAAACCCATACTTTTCTAGTTGCATCATCAATAAATGTAACATAATAATGAGAGCCACCAAGGGAAGATACCTGAGCCGGTCCCCATACATCTGTATGCACAAGCTCTAATTTCTCCTTTTTGTTTTCCTTCCCTGTCTTTACAAAACTCACTCTCTTTTGTTTTCCATACACACAACTTTCACAGAAATCCATATTCACACATTTCAGACCTAGTAAAACTTTCCTTGAATGAAGTACTTTCATACCTTTCTCACTCATGTGCCCAAGTCTATTGTGCCACAACGCTATATCAGAATCTACAACAGCTATTTGTTCTCCCTGCTCAACTGCAGTAATTGTTCTTGAATATTCATTTTTCCCTAAAACAATCAAAGTAGAAGGAACAATATGACCTGCAAAAAGATATAAGGTGCCTACTTTCACACCTTTTGCTACTACAAGGGAACCTTTTGAAACCTTCCAATTTTTATCATTAAAAGTAACTACACAACCCTCATCATCGAGTTGCCCTGCTGAAATTAAATTTCTACTTAGTTTTGGAACATGTCTTACCTCATGTAGTAGCCAATGATTCCCATTCTGCAACTTAATCTTAATTTTTCTCTTTCCAACAATCTGACAGGGTTCATTATCCCCCAAATAAACGAGCCCAAAATTCTCTTGGACATAATCAATGAAATAACCTCTATGAGGTGTAGCATGAAATGAAGCACCAGAATCTAAAACCCATGAATCATCAACACTCTCTAAAGATAGAAGCAAAGCATCCTCTTTGGATTTGTTACTTACCACATTTGCCTCCTTGTCTCCATCTGATTTATCTCCTTCATTTTTCTTTCGATTCCAGCAATCTTTCTTTTTGTGCCATGGTTTCCCACAGTACCAGCAATCATTTGGTCCTCTCGATTAAGACCTCCTCCCCTTTGAATTTCCTCTTGATTTCCCATGATTTCCAGAGTTACATCCTCTTTTAGTTGTTCTGCCCCTGCTTTGTGCATTTAAAACACTTCCTGATGTAGATCCACCTGAGGATTTTTTACGATTTTCCTCGCTTAAAATAACACCGATCACATCATCATATTTTAGGGTACTAGATCTAGGAACAAAATTACTCACCGCCATTACCAAGCCATTCCAACTTTCAGGTGAAGAACACAAAATCAAGAGAGCCCTAATTTCTTCATCAAAATTGATACCCATAGAAGATAATTGACTAGTAATAGTATTAAACTCATTTAAATGATCTGCAATAGATCCACCTTTTGCCATTTTCATATTAAATAAATGCTTCATGAGAAATACCTTGTTTGAAGCGGAGGGCTTTTCATATAGTGTCGCTAGGGTTTTCATCAAATCTTCTGTCATCTTTGCTTTTGTAATATTAAATGCCACTGATGGTGCCAAGCATAATCGAATGCTTCTGAGTGCCTTTCTATCCAAAAGATCCCATTTAGCCTCTGACATAGTTCCCTGATTCTTGGCATTTTCTTCCAACGGCTTCCATAAATCCTTCTAATATAGATAGTCTTCCATTTGCATCTTCCATAACTAGAAGTTCTTCCTATTAAACTTTTCAACCTTAAACTTACCCTCATCTGCCATCACTCCCACTCAACCGTGAGACTTTCCTGCAGAGGATAACTTAAAGATAACCTCACTCTGATACCACTTGTTAGGATAAACCACGGATAGAAATAAAAAAAACTACATGCAAATATAAACAATAACAAAAATAATAATAGAACACACAGAAATGAACACAAGGCACCAAGATTTAACGTGGTTCACCCAATCCCTGGGCTACATCCACCAAACAACAAGTTTGATCTTATTACAATCCAGTGATTACAACCTAATTACAATCTGTAATCCCTTACAGCTCAATACCGCCGCAAGAACTAATTTTTCATCACAACATAATGAAAAATACTTTCCTGATCAATCACCACAATCTAACAAACCTTTCCTCATGATTTCATAGAGATTGGATGGATTGAGTTGAATTTTGAACTATTTTTACTTTGTTGCTAGAACTATGTTTTTCTAGTTTCTAGGTGCTTGTTACAAGCTGTATAACTAATTATGCTTAATGAATGAGAGCTTATACACTCTAGGAATTGAACATGGCCTAGATTACTATCTATTATCTAAGGAAAAAATTCTAATTCCTTATAACTTGGGAGATATGACAATTTTCCTAGACTATCAATTTATGGTAGTTTTGCGTGACAATTTTCTATGCTTGACTTTCGGGATGGATACACACTTATCCTTAATGAATCAGCCTTTTCAAACTTTAGGGATTGTAGAGGACCTAAATTTATATCTTTTATTCAAAGCATGAGTTCTAATTCAATCAAATCTAGGAGATATAACAATTTTTCTTAGATATCGATTTCTAGACAATTAATTTCTATTGGAGGCCGACTTGTGGCTCTTCAAGTATTTAACATTAGTTTTTGACATTTTGGGCCAACTTGTGGCTTATATTGGTACAATTAGGGGTTTTGTTGAAGTATTTTGATGATTATTATCCATCTTGGAGTGTGGATAGTAGATGAAGAACGAGTTTTCTTGGGTTGGTACAATAGGATTGTGATGGAGATGTGAATGTGTGGATAGAGCTCCAAATGTGAGGTAGTTTAGACTTGGATCTTGGATAAGTTGGAGTAGATCTATGGCTATGGTTGAAAAAAAAAAGGAGATTTATTAGTGGGCTTGCAAGAACAAGTTTAGATTTCCTTGGTGGTTTCTTCTAGATCACTATTATGTTACAGATCTGGGCTCATTGGGATAGGTTTGGATTGGATCTTAAGGGATCTTGTAGAATTGATTTTGTAATCATAGTTTGTATTTGTCCCTAACCTAAAAGGCCTTACAACTAAGAAGGTTGCATGTTATTAGTTATAATTTATGAACAAATTATTGTGATTCTGTATTAGATCTTGCATTTTTTCTTCTTGCTATTGTGTTTACACTATGTGGTTATATAGCTAGGGGCTAGGACATCTCCTTTAGGGATTCTCCTACCTTGTGCTACATCAAAGGCTCCAACAAGAGAAGAAGATCTAGAAATTTGAAAGTCTATGCTAAGAACTATTTGCAATACTGATGACAAAGAAGAGATTAAAAGATTATTGAATAATATCACATTGTATTTGAGAAATAAAGTAAGACCATTTCTATTAATGGTGGGTGAAAAAGATAAATTAAGAAGTGAGATTATGACAATTATCTGTCAGATGTTGATAGAATCAAAAGCAACATCTCCTCCTGCACATAGAACCTCATAAGTGTCAATGAGTAGTGACACTATGCATATTGATCACACCAATGTTACCATTAAAATTAATGATACTAATCCATTTAAAGGTTCCAAACTTAATAAACCTAATATCAAGGATATTGAAGATAAATTGAGGAAAATTGAAGAAGACAAGGGGTTACTTAAAGAAGAGAAGAAGAAAATAGAGGAGACCAAGTAGAAATTGCTTAAGGATGAGAATAAAAGAAAGTAAGAGAAAGAAAAGAAAAGAATAGCAAAAGCAGAAATCAAAAAAAAAAATAGAGGAAGAGAAGAAGGAAAATGAAAGAAAAGAAAAAGAAAAGAAAGAAGAAGAAGAGAAAAGAATGAAAGAAGTAGCCAAGAAGCAAAGGGAAGATGACGCTAAACTTTCTAGTTCATCTACTCCACTTTCACTTGCTCTGCTAGCATCTCATGATGAGCATCAAACTAATTTGATCTCATCCCTATCAAACCTTATATTGAAGAATATAATAGTGAAAATCCTACAAAAAAACCTTGATGGAGGTTACTGACAGACTACTCAATACTTTGGTAGTACAACACGAAAAATCAAATACTGAACAAAGGGCACAAGTAGTGTTGAAATTATTTGATGAAGAGTTTACTAACTTGTTGAATGTTGTAGAAGAAAAGAGATAGATTTCACATGATGCTAACTTGTTTAGCACCATTTGTCAGAACATTAAGAATGATTTGGTTAGTCTTGATACTCTTATCAAGGAACTTCAAAAATGTCAAAAAGATGGGAAAACATGATATATTAAGTGTACTTTATCATATAAGCTAACTAAGGACATTAACAGTCAAATCAAGGAAAAGATGAGTGAGCTAGAGGCTCTATCCAGCTAGATCGAACATCCATCTTGCAAAGTTGATGATTTTGAAAGACAAGTGTATAGTATCCACAATGATATTAGGAGACTAGAAATTTGAAAGGAACAAATTTTGAAGAGAATATCAAATTTTAGAGGGTCTATTGCTCTAAAATTATATTTTTTTTAGAATTAGTTGGAGGAATGTGTCAAGGCCAAGGACACATATTCTACCAGTATATTCAGATATTAATGCAGTTGAGATTGCATCATGTGCTCTATGTGCAATTCTCACCTCAAATGAATCCACCAAGGAAACATGGACTAAGGGTTTGGATAATCTCAAGGAAAATTTTGATGATTGCATGAAGATCCTGTCAGCATAAGGAAGGACAACATTTTTGATAGTTTTGGATAGATTTCTGACATTTTGACCTTTGTCATTGATGTTAAAGGAGGAGTAGTTGCAAAAAATTGGAAAGTAATTAAATTGTCAAAATATAAGAATATTGTAAGTACATAACGTAAAACATATTGTAAGGGGGAGCATATGTAAAGATGGAAAAAATAAACAACACATTACTTTATTTATTTTATTTTGTTTTGTTAATTTTTTTTGTCACTTAGCCAATTTTCCCTTTTTTTTTGCCATCAATGCCAAAGGGGGAGATTGTTGAAAATTGACTAATAGAGATATGTAATTGTTTTGATTTATGGCAATACATGATGTACATGCTTACAAAAAACCTTAGAAATAAAGATACTTAGTGTTTGGTAATCAAAATTGTCTAAGTATAGAATTTGGTATACAATAGTATATTGTTTTGGCTATAACTTATTGCTAATGTCATATTATGACTAGAAAAGTTAGATGGAAATAGTATACATGTTGATGATGATGTGTATAACCTCTAAAGTCAATATAGACTGTCCAGAATAGAGATACTCATGTTTGAAGTGAAACATGACATAGGAATTAAAGGAAAGGATTATTTTGTTTACAAGATAATTACTTGTCCAATTAGGGCCGACATCCTAGATGTTTACTCTAAGTTGAAAAAGTGGATTATGGTCTTAGCGAACCCAATAACAATTTGTGTAAAGGCATGGTATTTATGCAAAGTAAATTCTGCGATAAGAGGTCTACTAACATGTAATTATGGTGTTGAGAAATTGTATGTGAACCTTTGTAAAAAGAATATATGTGAAGTTTTGTACAAGATATTTTATGATTTGAGATTGAGCTAAAGATTAGAGATTAGTCAAGGAAGAAGATACAATACTTATATTCTAGAAGTCTGATTACTTGTTTGGGTAGTGATGTAATGCCCCGCCAAGGGATCAAAAGAATTTTACTAAGTTTCTCAAACAATTTTTTTTTAAACATGAAAGATAAAACCATTCATAACATTTGCGGAAGCAATAGCAAAAATTCAAATGAAAATAAACATAACATATATACATAATATGCTACATTCTTTAAAGATCCCTTAACGTTGTATCACATCTAAATTAACTATTCATCTAACATCCCATCCTTATAAAATAACAATGATACATCTCATGTACTTAAACAATATACAAGTGTCTTTTTGTAATTATATTTTAGTTTAGCTCAATCATCCACTGTATATATCACAGGGTATGAAAAATTTAAAAGAATAAACATCCAAGTAAATAAAGTACATCATCATCATCTAATATTAATTCATGATGCAATAACATAAATGAAACCACATATCATACATGATACATCATCACAAAAGATATAAACATCCATCACAAAAGATAACCATATATCACAAACATAAATAACTAAGTGCACGGTTCCTCCCAACTATAAATAGCATCATTAGACCATCGTGAATCTTAGCCATCCCTCCGTGCGTAACATTTCAAAGCACCGAAGAGATCATCGGTATTAACATAGTAGGAATGTCACTCCTAAAACATCCTACTAACATGCAAAGTAAAGAAAATCATCAATATAAGAAACATACCAGTAAATACATCCATCATAAGGTATATTATCTATCATAATGCTCCAAGAACATAATGAAGAATAA
This sequence comes from Cupressus sempervirens, assembly GCA_028749045.1. Classification (NCBI taxonomy): domain Eukaryota; kingdom Viridiplantae; phylum Streptophyta; class Pinopsida; order Cupressales; family Cupressaceae; genus Cupressus; species Cupressus sempervirens. The sequence continues at coordinate 96,700,338 of CM053792.1, forward strand.
ATACCAAACAAAGATACTCCAGCCATGGTGTCTCAGACAGATCTCAAATGATAAGAGTGAAAATACACTACCACCCGACCGCGTGGAACCTAAGTGGTCCACTCCCACCGTGCTAAGGAGATAATCTCAAGTCCCAAATAGGATATCAATTCAAAAAGCACAAATCTCTATAGTCTAGAAATCCTAAAAGTATACTAACTCAAAAGTTCCAACACACACAAAATTGATATCTAATTCTCAGAGGCACACAATGACATGTAGGAAACCTACTCTGCAAGCAAGGAAAGTGTCATCACAATTATCACGTACAAGTTACCCTGGTAGTTAGCTAAACTCCATGGGTCCTTACTAATCTCATGCGACCACTAGTATCCTCTCATACTGACGAGGCATACTACGGAATGCACGATCGCAACCATGCATTCTCACTACTCCCATCCTAGCCTGTACAAGCACTCAAGGCATGGGCGAGAACATCAAAACAATTATCTTTTTAGGTTCATTTAATCCCCATTTAGTGTGTAAATGTTATCACTTATTAACAAAACTTATAATGAGTTACCTTGTCAGCCACTTAGGGCCCCGACCCCCATTGCAAGCCACTTCCCGACACTACAAGTAGATTACCTACCCTAAGCTCATGGAATCCTAAATCACCACAGTCCTGTACAAGTGACTGTAAAAAAAATCCAGAAGATAATCCATAAAAAGAATCATCAAATATCCATGATAAAAGCATCAAATAACCACAATAAGAATCATCAAATCTCCAAGATAAGAATCATCAAATCTCCATGAGCATCCAAAAAGCATCCATAGAAAATCATGACCATAATAGTTCTCTATTGGCAACTGAAGGCATCACTGATAATCATAAGTATCCATTGGTTCTCAATAACCAAAATATATCTCAAAATAAATCACAATATCCATTGGTTCTCAATAAGAAACCAAGAATATCTCAAAATCATACTGATTGAAGACTCCAAAATGTTTGAGTCAAACATGTCATAACATGACATCATCAAGAAATAAATCCACATTTCAGTCCCATCATGGCGACTAGAAAATAATCCAAGGATAACTGATCGATGACTCAAAAATAATTAGTTCAAGTGTCTCATACGCATACATCTCAACTTCACACATGAAGACTGATGAACAATAACAATCAATAAATACAAAGATTTCATAGAGCATACGATCACATTACCATTGCTGAGCTTATAAAAATCGAGACCAAATAAAATCAACATGCCATCACATCTCATAACCCCCGAGCCTCTGGTAACAACCTAGGATTGGTCAACACTAGTTAACCCAAAACCCAAAATAAGAAGCATATAGAATATACGATGCAGACACATGTTTTGGTTTTGTTATCTTACATAGTTGAATCAAGTGTAGAGGTTTCCAGTTTTTTGTTTGCAATTATATTTTCAAGTGTCTTAAGTTTCATCATTTGACCTACAAGTCAACCCAATTGTTCCCCGATAACATTACCCTTCCATTATTAAGAATTACATTCTAAGAATAACTTAAGGATAAATATTTACTCATTAAATCATTTTCTTTATTCGCTAAGATCCATAGTACTAATTGATCAACTCTTCCTTAATGTTACTTTTACATTTCAACATAATCAAAAGATCATTATTCATTCATAAAAGAACCAATTATCAATCTTCGATTAAGAAGATTATAACTTAATTAAAATGATCAATTTAATTTACCAATTAACATAGGTACATGATTCTATGACTTTTGTCATTTAATAGTTTTCAATTCAATATTACTACATCTCACCATTAAAACATCTAAAGTTATTATTCAAGTCATGAGAATAAGACCTATCAACTTTGATATCAATATTTTACAACCTTGTTAAAAGAATCATATCAATTAAATCTTTATTACATAACATAATTATTGATTAAATCCAATTAACTTTAGTTAATTGACTTAATTAATAATTTCACAACCAAACCATCAACTCAATGAATATTAGTTGACTAATAACTAAAAGTCAACTATACACAAATGTTCATATTCATAGTTCAATAATAATAACTTGATAATATTTAATGACAAACTATATTGAAAATCTTATTAATAAATCTATAATAACCACATTCATCATGTTCCCATTTTTATTTTAATAATAAAAAGTTATAATAAATCTTCAATATCAAGTATTATTATCCCAAATAAGTTTTTCCTATGTACGTTGATTTAATTAATTAATACTCCTCCAAATTATTAATCAATTCAATTTGATTAATATCTTTTATAGTACTTCAATCATTAACTAATCTTCTAGATTAACTCTAATCAAATTTGTTGATATCTATTTAAACCATTATTTATTAATAGTTTGCTAGTCCTTACAAACATTAATAAATAATAAACTTCTCAAACTATACATACTCGATCTATAGAATCCTTCCATAAATTCATTAGTTAATATTTGGCTAACTCTTAACTCCATTAAAGTTTTCAAACGTATTAACTAATAACATAATAAATCAGTCTTAATCCAATATCATTCAGAGTTTCTAAATTTAAATCAACATAATATAAATTATCATCTTACAATTATTTAATCAATATTAAAATCAACCATTAGACTCCATCTTCTAATTGTTCTAATAATATTTTGTCTATATAAAAGTTGTTTGAAAAAGATCCCTATCACAAACCAATAAGACTCATTGTAGATTTTAACATGAATAATTTTCAAATTCTTAGCATTATCATCTTTATTAAACAACTCTAAAATTGTTTAATAGTATTTAATATACATTATAAAAGTTCACTATATAAAACTTATTAAAATCTCTTTTCTTTTAATTTTTCCTCACTTAAAAATCCATTTACTTAAATTGACTAATAATTAATTACACTTCTTTTACTATTAACTAATCTTAATTAAATTTGATTTAATTATATTAGATAATAAATCATATAAAACTAATGCATATTAATAAGATTTCAATAAGGAAAGATTACAATAATATCTTTAATTCATTTCATGCTTTGATATATTATTTTTATGAAGTTAAAGCATAAAGAACTCTTGTATGAGAAATGGAGAAATATCTGTTCTTGAATAAAACAGTCTCAGTATGACGGCCATATCTCCTAAATGAACTATTGGATCGGGCTAAAATTTAAATATGTTGGAGAGGGCCAAGTTGCGCCAATTTTGACTGGAGCGATCAAATAAATTTGATAACAGTAAAAAGTTATGAATGACTGAGTTCGGGTCTATCCAAAAGGCAACGACAGGACAATTTGTGATGAATTAAGAATTTTCTGTTAAAATAATTGTTCTCTAAATTTAACCATAAAAGGGTTTGTTCATATGCATCTAAAAATATAATTGATAGAAAGATTACATCTAATCATTTGAATTTTCGCCATAAAATTTCTATTTTAATTCCAAATCTTGTCTTTCTAATTTAATATAAATTCGAACCCAAACCCGATTAAAATCTATTTTCTTTCTCATTTGAAACTAGAGTTTTTTCTTATTTTTTTCTTCTCATCCAAATAAAATATCTAGATTCCAATTTCAAATAGTAGATTCAATCACAGAGAGTATTTAGCCACATAAAATAGATATGATGAAGACAAGAAGAGAAAGAGTGCAAAGGGAATATAAGAATATCACGAGTGCACCTGGACACTGATGCTAATTTGTCATGCTTCAGAAGTCCATAGAAAATCTCTTTCTTCTCCATCATTCGCAATTCTTCCAAGAATCGAATCCTCCAAGTGATTAGAAGTGCTAGAAGGAGCATAGAAGCAAGTAGAAAATATATAAGCATATGAATCTTCTCTTATGCATGTAAGCTTGAAGCTTCTCTTTTTTTTTTCCTTGTAGCTCGTGGCTTGCATTAAACTTGTAGCTTCCATTAAGCTTTTTATTTAAGCTTCTATGAATACTTGAATATCAAGAGCTCTCAAGAAATCTTTGGAATGCTTTTTGAAACCGCTGAAAGGTGTCACCAACTAAGTGTAGGTCTTTTTCAATTTTTTTTGATGAGTCGTAGAGTTGTAGACACCTTGTGCTTAATTGATGCACTAACCCTCGTGTTGTTGACACATGTTAATTCTCATGCAAGCTTATAACTCCAATTTACTTTACTCTTTCCAATTTAATTTATTTATTTATTAAGTCTCATGTACTAATTTTAATATCTCCACTTTTCAATCTTAATATATTTATATTTTAATCATATGAGATTTAGAATCTTTTAATAATTTAAAATATATTTTCTACTTTTAAATTTTATTTTCCAAAATTTTATTGCTAAAATATTTATTAGCTTTAATAATATTATTATTTAATCATTTATTTAAAAATGAGCTCCAAATATATTATAAATATTGTCACATTCCAAATTTAATATTATAACTTTTATCTTCCAACTTTAATTATTTTATTTAATTAATTTTTTAATTAATTAAATAAAATAAATATTAAAATACCATATTAATTTTTTTATTTAATTAAACCATTAATTAAAATTTTTAATTAGGCTTAATTAATAAAAAATACACCAAAGACTCACAAAGTAAAAATATGAAAATTTATCATAGCCAAAATACATACAAAATAAAACCAAGGGTTTAAATTATGAATTATGTCATCTGACGCATTCAGAGGGTACTCAACTCAGATACTTGTCCTAATTTTTCAATTAGGACAAATGGCTTAAAAGGTTGAAATTTGGACTTGAAAATTTATCTCCCCTCTCTTATCATTGAGATAGTGTGATAGGGTACGCTCATCTTGGCAATTTAGGGAAGTCGATACGTGGTACTTGCAACCTGCATAAAAACTATGCATGTACAAACACAATATATACTAAACTAAAATAGACAATAGTAAGAAGTGGTGCATCGTGTAGATCCCAACTAGTAGGTGACTACGACTCCCTTCCTTAACCATATCAGACATGCCATTCAAAAGCAAACACGCAAGACAAACACGCACACCATACACATGCAAGTATGGAGTAAGTATCCATAAGAAAGCACATATGATAATAAATCATCTTACTAATCATCATTAATAACTACAAACACTAAAAATAATCATCATACATATATGAAATGTAGAGTCTAAGTAATCTCATCACATAATAAATTGAATCCATATCACAATATCTGATAATCTCAAAAGAATGCTGCTAACCAACAATATAAAACTAGTTCTAAAAGAGTTCAACAACGATAACAAAATGTGAACCAAGAGCAGGCACTACATCCACCCCCCATAAGATTAGGCTTACTCTTGGAAGCCTATAAGAATGAAAAACTAAGATACTCACTATGTGGGTCCCATTGAACCCTTTTCCTCTGTAGGGAGACATGATTCCACTGAGGATATTACAACACACCTAGAGCAATATGATTCTGATTTAATGGTAAACCAAAAACTACATTGATCCAACATTCATTCCTTTAACATCTACTAAAATAGATCCTCTAATACATTCTAAACAAGAGCAACTTAATGCTTGCAAAGATAACAAAGGTACACTACCTTAAATCATAGATGAAAGATACATGTTTTGCAACTAGAATAACTTTCAATTTTCAGTTTTGCCCATGTTTAAGTTTGCAGTAGAATTTTTAGTTTTGAAAGCTAAGTGTTGAAATATAAAAAATATGCAAGTAACAGTTTTAAGTTCTATTTTCAGTTCACCTAGTTTCAAATTTTCAGTTTGAAAGAGATACACATGATAGTTCAAAGTTTTCGTTTCATTCAGCTAGTTAATAACTAGTAGCATTCCAATTTACCCAGAGCTTCAAATGTTGAAACTCAGGCTCTGATACCAAATGTAATGCTCCGCCAAGGGATCCAAAGAATTTTACTAAGTTTCTCAAACAATTTTTTTTTTAAACATGAAAGATAAAACTATTCATAACATTTGCAGAAGCAATAGCAACAATTCAAATAAAAATAAACATAACATATATACATAATATGCTACATTCTTTAAAGATCCCTTAACATTGTATCACATCTAAATTAACTATTCATCTAACATCTCATCCTTATGAAATAACAATGATACATCCTATGTACTTAAACAATATACAAGTGTCCTTTTGTAATTATATTTTAGTTTAGCTCAATTATCCATTGTACATATCACAGGGTATGAAAAGCTTAAAAGAATAAACATCCAAGTAAATAAAGTACATCATCATCATCTAATATTAATCCATGATGCAATAACATAAATGAAACCACATATCATACATGATACATCATCACAAAAGATATAAATATCCATCACAAAAGATAATCATATATCACAAACATAAATAACTAAGTGTACAGTTCCTCCCAACCGTAAATAGTATTATTAGACCATCGTGGATCCTAGCCATCCCTCCGTGCATAACATTTCAAAGCACCGAAGAGATCATCGGTATTAACATAGTAGGAATGTCATTCTTAAAACATCCTACTAACATGCAAAGTAAAGCAAATCATCAATATAAGAAACATACCAGTAAATACATCCATCATAAGATATATTATCTATCATAATGCTCCAAGAATATAATGAAGAATAAATACCAACCAAGGATACTCCAGCCACGGTGTCTCGGACGGATCTCAAATGATAAGAGTGAAAATACACTACCACCCGATCGCGTGGAACCTAAGTAGTTCACTCCCACCGTGCTAAGGAGAAAATCTCAAGTCTCAAACAGGATATCAATTCACAAAACACAAATCTCTATAGTCCAGAAATCCTAAAAGTATACTAACTCAAAAGTTTCAACACACACAAAATCGACATCTAATTCTCAGAGGCACACAATGACATGTAGAAAACCTACTCTGAAAGCGAGAAAGTGTCATCACAATTATCATGTACAAGTTACCCTGGCAGTTAGCTAAACTTCACGGGTCCATACTGATCTCATGCGGCCACTAGTATCCTCTCATACTGACGAGGCATACTACGGAATGCACGGTCGCAACCATGTGTTCTCACTACTCCCATCCTAGCCTGTACAAGCACTCAAGGCATGGGCGAGAACATCAAAACAATTATATTTTTAAGTTCATTTAATCCCCATTTAGTGTGTAAATGCTATCACTTATTAACAAAACTTACAATAAGTTACCCTGGCAGCCACTTAGGGCCTTGACCCCCATTGCAAGCCACTTCCTGACACTACAAGTAGATTACCTACCTTAAGCTCATGGAATCATAAATCACCACAGTCCTGTACAAGTGACTATAAAGAAAATTCAAAAGATAATTCATAAAAAGAATCATCAAATATCCATGATAAAAGTATCAAATAACCATAATAAGAATCATCAAATTTCCATGAGCATCCATAGAAAATCATGACCACAATAGTTCTCTATTGGCAACTGAAGGCATCATTGATAATCATAAGTATCCATTGGTTCTCAATAACCAAAATATATCTCAAAATAAATCACAATATCCATTGGTTCTCAATAAGCAACCAAGAATATCTCAAAATCATACTGATCGAAGACTCCAAAATGGTTGAGTCAAACATGTCACAACATGACATCATCAAGAAATAAATCCACATTTCAGTCCTATCACGACGACTAAAAAATAATTCAAGGATAACTGATCGATGACTCAAAAATGATTAGTTCAAGTGTCTCATACGCATACATCTCAGCTTCACACATGAAGACTGATGAACAATAACAATTAGTAAATACAAATATTTCATAGAGCATACGATCACATTACCATGGTTGAGCTTATAAAGATTGAGACCAAATAAAACTAATATGCCATCACATCTTATAACCTTCGAGCCTCTGGTAACAACCTAAGACTGGTCAACACTAGTTAACCCAAAACCTAAAACAAGAAGCATATAGAATACACGATACAGACACATGCTTTGGTTTTGCTATCTTACATAGTTGAATCAAGTGTAGAGGCTTCCAGTTTTCCATTTGCAAGTATATTTTCAAGTATCTTAAGTTTCATCATTTGACCTACAAGTCAACCCAATTGTTCCCCGATAGCATTACCCTTCCATTATTAAAAATTACATTCTAAGAATAATTTAAGGATAAACATTTACTCATTAAATCATTTGCTTTATTCGCTAAGATCCATAGTACTAATTGATCAACTCTTCTTTAATGTTACTTCTACATTTCAACATAATCAAAAGATCATTATTCATTCATAAAAGAACCAATTATCAATCTTCGATAAAGAAGATTATAACTTAATTAAAATGATCAATTTAATTTACCAATTAATATAGGTACATGATTCCATGACTTTTGTCATTTAATAGTTTTCAATTCAATATTACTACGTCTCACCATTAAAACATCTAAAGTTATTATTCAAGTCATTAGAATAAGGCCTATCAATTTTGATATCAATATTTTACAACCTCGTTAAAAGAATCATATCAATGAAATTATTATTACATAACATAAATATTGATTAAATCCAATTAACTTTAGTTAATTGATTTAATTAATAATTTCACAACCAAACCATCAACCCAATGAATATTAGTTGACTAATAATTAAAAGTCAACTATACACAAATGTTCATATTCATAGTTCAATAATAATAACTTGATAATATTTAATGACAAACTATATTGAAAATCTTATTAATAAATCTATAATAACCACATTCATCATGTTCCCATTTTTATTTTAATAATAACAAGTTATAATAAATCTCCAATATCAAGTATTATTATCTCAAATAAGTTTTTCCTATGTACGTTGATTTAATTAATTAATACTCCTCCAAATTATTAACCAATTCAATTTGATTAATATCTTTTACAGTACTTCAATCATTAACTAATCTTCTAGATTAACTCTAATCAAATTTGTTGATATCTATTTAAACCATTATTTATTAATAGTTTGCTAGTCCTTACAAACATTAATAAATAATAAACTCCTCAAACTATACATACTCGATCTATAGAATCCTTCTATAAATTCATTAGTTAATATTTGGCTAACTCTTAACTCTATTAAAATTTTCAAACGTATTAACCAATAACATAATAAATCAGTCTTAATCCAATATCATTCAGAGTTTCTAAATTTAAATCAACATAATATAAATCATCATCTTACAATTATTTAATCAATATTAAAATCAACCATTAGACTTCATCTTCTAATTGTTCTAATAATATTTTGTCTATATAAAAGTTGTTTGAAAAAGATCCCTATCACAAACCAATAAGACTCATTGTAAATTTTAACATGAATAATTTTCAAATTCTTAGCATTATCATCTTTATTAAACAACTCTAAAATTGTTTAATAGTATTCAATATATATTATAAAAGTCCACTATATAAACCATATTAAAATCTCTTTTCTTTTAATTTTTTCTCACTTAAAAATTCATTTACTTAAATTGACTAATAATTAATTACACTTCTTTTACTATTAACTATTCTTAATTAAATTTGATTTAATTAGATTAGATAATAAATCATATAAAACTAATGCATATTAATAAGATTCTAATAAGGAAAGATTACAATAATATCTTTAATTCATTTCATGCTTTGATATATTATTTTTATGAAGTTAAAGCATAAAGAACTCTTGGTTATGAGAAATGGAGAAATATCTATTCTTGAATAAAATAGTCTCAGTACGATGACCATATTTTCTAAATGAACCGTTGGATCGGGCTAAAATTTAAATATGGTGGAAAGGGCCAAGTTGCGCCAATTCTTACCAGAGCGATCGAATAAATTTGATCACGGTAAAAAGTTATGAATGACTGAATTCGGGTCTATCCAAGGGGCAGCGATAGGACAATTTGTGATGAATTAAGAATTTTCTTTTAAAATAATTGTTCTCTAAATTTAACCATAAAAGGGTTTGTTCATATGCATCTAAAAATATAATTGATAGAAAGATTACATCTAATCATTCGAATTTTCACCATAAAATTTTTATTTTAATTTCAAATCTTGTCTTTCTAATTTAATATAAATTCGAACCCAAACCCGATTAAAATCTAATTTCTTTCTCATTTGAAATTAGAGTTTTTTCCTATTGTTTTCTTCTCATTCAAATAAAATATCTAGATTCTAATTTCAAATAGTAGATTCAATCACAGAGAGTATTGAGCCACATAAAACAGATATGATGAAGATAGGAAGAGAAAGAGTGCAAAGGGAATATGAGAATATCACGAATGCACCTAGACACTGATGCTAATTTTTCATGCCTCAGAAGTCCATAGAAAATCCCTTCCTTCTCCATCATTCACAATTCTTCCAAGTATCCAAGCCGATCGAATCCTCCAAGTGATTAGAAGTGCTAGAAGGAGCATAGAAGCAAGTAGAAAATATATGAGCATATGAATATTCTCCCATGCATGTAAGCTTGAAGCTTCTCTTTTTTTTTTCTTGTAGCTCGTGGCTTCCATTAAACTTGTAGCTTCCATTAAGCTTTTCATTTAATCTTCTATGAATGCCTGAATATCAAGAGCTCTCAAGAAACCTTTAGAATGCTTCTTAAAACCACTGAATATCACAAATATCACGAGTGCACCTGGACACTGATGCTAATTTTCTATGCCTCAGAAGTCCATAGAAAATTTCTTCTTTCTCCATCATTCGCAATTCTTCCAAGAATCCAAGTCGATCGAATCCTCCAAGTGATTAGAAGTGCTAGAAGGAGCATAGAAGTAGAAAATATATGAGCATATGAATCTTCTCCCATGCATGTAAGCTTGAAGCTTCTCTTTTTTTTTGCTTGTAGCTCGTGGCTTGCATTAAACTTGTAGCTTCCATTAAGCTTTTCATTTAAGCTTCTATGAATGCCTGAATATCAAGAGCTCTCAAGAAACCTTTGGAATGCTTCTTGAAACCGCTGAAAGGTGTCACCAACTAAGCGTGGGTCTTTTCCAATTCTTTTTGATGAGTCGTAGAGTTGTAGACACCTTGTGCTTAATTGATGCACTAACCCTCATATTGTTGACACATGTTAATTCCCATGCAAGCTTATAACTCCAATTTACTTTACTCTTTCCAATTTAATTTATTTATTTATTAAGTCTCATGCACTAACTTTAATATCTCCACTTTTCAATCTTAATATATTTATATTTTAATCATATGAGATTTATAATCTTTTAATAATTTAAAATATATTTTTCACTTTTAAATTTCATTTTCCAAAATTTTATTGCTAAAATATTTATTAGCTTTAATAATATTATTATTTAGTCATTCATTTAAAAATGAGCTCCAAATATATTATAAATATTGTCACATTCCAAATTTAATATTATAACTTTTATCTTCCAACTTTAATTATTTTATTTAATTAATTTCTCAATTAATTAGATAAAATAAATATTAAAATACCATATTAATTTTTTCATTTTATTAAACTATTAATTAAATCTTTTAATTAGGTTTAATTAATAGAAAATACACCAAAAACTCACAAGGTAAAAATATAAAAACTCATCATAGCCAAAATACATACAAAATTAAACCAAGGGTTTAAATTACGAATTACATCATCTAATGCATTCGGAGGGTACTCAACTCAGATACTTATCCTAATTTTTCAATTAGGACAAATGGCTTTAAAGGTTGGAATTTGGATTTGAGAATTTATCTCTCCTCTCTTATCATTGAGATAGTGTGATAGGATACGCTCATCCTGGCAATTCAGGAAAGTCGATACCCGGTACCTGCAACCTGCATAAAAATTATGCATGTACAAACACAATATGTACTAAACTAAATAGACAATGGTAGGAAGTGGTGAATCGTGTAGATCCTGACTAGCAGGTGACTACGACTCCCTTCCTTAACCACATCAGACACGCCATACAAAAGCAAACACGCAAGGCAAACACACACACCATACACATGCAAGTATGGGGTAAGTATCCATAAGAAAGCACATATGATAATAAATCATCTTACTAATCATCATTAATAACTTCAAACACTGAAAATAATCATCATACATACATGAAATGTAGAGTCTAAGTAATCTCATCACATAATAAACTGAATCCATAGCACAATATCTGATAATCTCAAAAGAATGCTGCTAACCAACAACATAAAGCTAGTTCTAAAAGAGTTCAGAAACGATAAAAAAATGTGAACCAAGGGCAGGCACTACAAGTGAGCTCTTCTTGTAATTAGAATTGTGTTTGGGCAATGAGCTCATCTTTCATTTACTATACCACAACTCGTAATAAGGTTGGAATCTCCTAACAAGGATCCAAAGTCTCCTAACAGGGACTCCTTATATTGAAGTTTCTCATTGAATCCTAACAAGGTCCATCCTCTAACAAGGAACTTATACATAAGTATATTATCTAGTGGGTACCATCCTTACCGGAGTTTTCCCTTGGCCAAGGTTTCCCTAGTTAACAAAATATGGTTTTATGAGTTATCTTTGTGCATTGTTACTATTACTGTTCAACATTACTTTATTGTTTTGTTATGCATGGTTTAAAGTAAGAAATAATATGCAATTGGTGACTAAAGTTTGTAGATTATGATTCACCCCCCCCCCCCCCCCAGTAATCCCTATTTCTAATAGCTTAACCCTCTAGAGTCCAAATAAAACACCTAGATATTGGTCCAATAGAGAAAATATTGTCATGATTCATATGATTGTTCCTAGAATGAGACTCAATCCTTAAGAGTAAAGGTTAGAATACCTTGATACCTATGCATTAAAAGATGAAAAAATAATCACAATTGACAAGACTATTCCTAGAATGAGGCTTAAGCCTAAGGAGTTAGGGTTAGAATGCCTTGATACCTATCCATTAAACAATGATTGAAAGAAAGCATAGGATTATCTCCATAATGAAGCTTAATCCTCAAAAGTCCAAATAGAACACCTAGATAATGGTCCATAAAAGAGATAACAAGACCTATCATGAGTCATAGGATTATCCCCAAAATGAGGCTTGACTCTCAAGAGTCCAGACAAAATGCCCAAATACCTATCTATTGAGCTATAATAAGGACTACTATAAGATTGATTAATTGATTGATAAATGAGATAGATAACATATGATGCTAGATAGAGGGAATGAAGATACCCCTAGCAATGAGGAAATTGAGCTTAAATACTACTAAAGCAAGATTTGATTGATTCAATGATGTAATCATCTTGCTCGATCAAGAGTGAAATCAAAAGATGACTCATTTGAATAGTGATGTAAAGTAGTAGATTTGAAGACACTAATGTGATTAGAGATTCAAAAGAATATAGAATAGATTTGAAGAGCATGTAAAAAAATTTGAGTCAATTCAAAGTGATTTCAAGGTCCATTTGACCAAGTTTGACCAAGGTTGACCAGAGTTGATTTTTGATGAAAAAGTTGAGAATTTTGAGAAAATGTTGATATGATGAGATTCTAAGATGCATATTAAGTTATAAAGATGAACGACACAAGTGTATGATCATGTCAGTCCCAAAATTTTAAGATGTGATTTTGAGTTGTTTAAGAGTGTTAGATTTTGATTTTGATCTCAAAATTGAGTTTAGAGCTATCCAAACAGTGAGGGATTTTCACACCAATTGGAGCACTGTGAAAAATTAGGTCAAAACCTATATAAGACCCCAAAGGGTCATTTTCAATTTTTTTGCACTTTTATCTTCTTCTAGAGAGAGATTTGAGCAAAAATTGTGGTCCCTGTGCGAACTCACATTTTCAAGAAATCTAGGCATCATAGTCAACCGATGGACTATGAACCACCTATAAGTCATTGATAAACCTCCTTGTAATTAAAAATTTTATGCATTTTTGTCAAATCTTTACTTGTTTTAGGTCATTTTAGGTTGTTTAGCATTGGGCCCTTGCATGAGGAATAGTTTGCTTAGGCAAGCCTATAGGAGACCTTGCATGAGAGTTTGTTGTAATGTCACAAGATTACACATATAGTGATACAATCTTGCCTTAGAGACACCCATTTGTTGTGTAGGAAACCCTTGAATAGAGGGTTTTTTGAGTGATTCTATGTAAGAGCTTGCATGAGAGCCAAAAGTCACACGAGTTTGTCTACATTTTCGTGTGAAACTCAACATCAATTTTTAAAAGTGTATTTACTCACCTCAAAATAGAGGCTTAAATACATAGGGTTTCAAGTTGATTTTCATCATGTGGGGGTATCAGAGAGTAGTGTAGATAACTATAAGATATTTATATATGAGCATTGTATTGATTTGGATGACGTTGATTACTAATATCATCATGTAGTTTTGTGTGGGTGGATTTCCTAGATGTTAGTTTTTTATCACATTATCCAACCATTAGAGGTTTGATGTGATAGTTGGATGCAAGCAAGATAGCCCATTTGGATGCACTAGACCTTACACACCTTTGTGAGGTACCTGATATTTGGGTGAATCATGACCTATTGACAACATTGGTGGAGCATTTCAATTTGAAAATGAACACATTCCACCTTCCACTTAGAGAGATGACAATCACACCAAAGGATATATAATAGATTCTTAGGATCCATTTTCATGGCCTACGCATCGAGTATGACACACAACTGAGGCCCAACACGTTAGCCTTGAGAGACATCTTTCAAGATGATATTATCATGGGGAAAGCTATCCCATGTGAGGTTTTGATATGAAAATATGGGTAGAGACAAAGATTGGTTGATTTAGAAGAATTCCTAGGGTGTTACTTGATGCATGACAGAGGTCAACATGGACTAGAGTGTAGGTGGGGGGGATGATACAATACATGATAGATAAGCCTACTCATTTTGGTTAGGGCTAGTGTATGTTGGCACAAATCTTCATGAGATGCATGAGAGTTCCTATAGAGAGGTGAAGAGTATGGTAGTGAGAGTTTATGATCTATAAGTGTGGGCATGGGAGCACCTTCCCATTACTAGAAAGATTTGTGAGGATCTTTCACAGGCACATGAGCCACATATTTACCAAGGGTAGATGACCCAACCTACATTGGGTAAGTGGAGAGCTTAGTTAGATTGTTAGTGGTATGGAGACCATGGAGAGAGATACAAGCATAGGATGACACTTGAGCATAGTTGGGATACATGTTCATGTCATGATTGTTGACTAACTGATCCATTTAGGTTATTGAGAGGTTTTGATTGACATGGCTATGGAGGCATTATGGCTGTCCCTATGACATCTCTCAGGAGTATTATTTGTATGCCAATTTCACCAAGGAGGTGAAAAAGGGCTGGTCAATAAGATTAGATCTCAAGTGATCCATGATAGATGTGCAGAGCTTGACACTTGCCCGATGGGATTACTTGTTAGTGGTCATAGATGGTGGAGTGACTTTCGAGTATAGAGAGTATTTTTCAAGCCATCCATTCCCACATTTTACTGATCTAGTGGGTATGGAAGCACCAATCCATCTAGTATAGCAATAGAAGGAGAGACTTCAACAGAGGGTACCATAAGTTCCCATTCCACCTTGTTAGATGAGGATGGATCATAGTACTTGTATGAGTATGCTAAGATAGATACATCCATGAGGAGAGATGAGAACCCTAGGTTCCATCAATGGTGATGCATAGAGGTAGAGGGTGGAGGACTATCCTCCACAATAGGAAGAGGTAGAGGGTGGTGGTGATGAGGAGATGTAGGACCAACCTTCTCAAGGACCTCTAGGAGGAGATATATTAGCATAGACATAGGATTCTTTATGACAATCTAGGGACAAAGTTAGGATAGAAAAATGATAGCTAGAAGAGTTGGAGATTCAAGTGGTGGTGCGAGATACATGCTTGGTAGAGTATGATCAAGAGATTTGAGAGCTTAGAGAGTAGTTGGAGAGATAATGTGATAAGGTATGTGTGCAAATAACTTGTGCTATGTATTATTATGCTACCTACATAGGGGTTGTATTATATTCTGTAGAGAAGGTGCTCCATTTTTTAGAGTATGCTAGAGTGTCAGAGTGTCCTTGATCTCCTTCTAGAGCACATGCTCCTCTTCCTCCTCGCCTATGAGATGAGGGGGAAGGTTGTAGTTAGCTTACTTTCTTCTATCCATATTTGATTGTAGATCATGCATATCAGATGTATCAACATCACATTTCCATATCATTTTGAGACATTGTTGTTAATAGTGCTCGAATACCACCTCTTTCATATTATCTCACATGTTGACTCTCTCTCTCTCTCTCACACACACACACACACGCACACACACACACACACACACACACACACACATGCAAGCTCTCTTTTGATATCTTTGCATGTGTCATGTTTTGTTTCCTTTTTATGATGTTCATACATGAGATGTTTCCTAGGTGGATTTGATTTATACAGATGTTTATGATGTATGAATGCAAAGTTATCCATATGTGATGGATTAGATATGGATATGTAATGTATTTTTATAACATGATTTTATTATGCATAAATGTAAATAGATATTATGATAATGTTAAATAGATAAGTACTAACATCTCATGTAGGTTACACATTTTTTTCTCATTATAGGTGCTCCATCAAATTCTTAAAGATCAACAGTGGGATCAAACACTTGTATAGTCAAGATGAGACATGATATGTGGAAGAATCCTTCTACCTCTCAATTCAAGGAATGCAATTGAAGGAGAAACTATGATCATTCCCTAATGTAAGCCTAACATGAAGAGTAGTCTGATGCTAGATGCAAACCCTAGGACTAGTTACTAAACCCGTAAGATATAGTTATCATCAGAGAGCATTTTGTTAAGGCCATTGGATTTCATATAACCCTCAATGACATTGTTATTATGAGAATATTAATATGATAGTGGTCATAGGTGTTTTAGAATAAGTTGTAAGCATTAAGGCACATGAAGCTAGAATAACTAGGAAATCTTTTCGTGTTAATTTAGCAAGAAAACATAAGCATCAAAGCATACACACTAGGATGACTAGAATATATATTTTTTCATTCAAGAAAACTAGACATAGGAGAGATCCTTCTCATTCTAAGTAATTAGTAAGTATTCTATCCACAATGACCCTTACATTTGTAACCTAAGATATAAGTGTATTAAGCATGCTTGTAGTGACCCATATATTCACTTCACATGACGAGTATCAATATTTACTATAGCATGGAGAATTCACTCAAAAAAATAAGGGGAAGAACCAACCTCACCGAAGTTTCCATATAAAATGATTCAAGGTACACATGGCCATTCAATACGAGATAAAGGCTCTTATAGTGGACACCCCTTTTATATCGATCTTTCAGATCATTGGAACTAAATTAGAAAACATAAAACAAAGAAATGATCATGCCCTTGATCGTTACTCCTCTATTAAAATTAGACATCCTAGAGTTTCTCGAAGGAGAATGACAAAGTGAAAAAAACACACAAAGAAAAGATCAACATAGATCAAACAATTTTAGTTTTTCTAACTTTAGTGTTAGGATTAGAGGATTGGTGTCAAATGTTGAAGTTAAAAAACCTCATGATAAATATCTTCAGTAGATGGACAAAAATAGATAGACACGGTTAGGACAATTGGTTTTTGACAACATAGAGATCTTCTTCAAGAGGAATCTCATAAGTAAACTAAGTGACAATAGGAAGATACAGTTAAGAAAAATGGTGACCAATGCAAAAAAAATCCTTTAAAAACATAGAGTGTTTCCTTCTAGAATGGGTTGGTTGCCCCTAGACTATGACCATTTTCAATCCATGTAGGTTTGAGCAGAGTCTCAAAGATATCTAAGAGCATATGCATGAGTGAAAGAAACAAACAAAAGTAGGAAGGAAAAAAACTAAAAGTAGGAAAGTGACTGTACATAAGCCAAAAGATGCACTATGAGATGGAGCATTTGAAACAAGAGGTGCCTATTTACCAATTTTTCAGCTTCTTAGCAGAGATTCTATTTTTGCTACCAGGATGCCTAATTGTCAGGTTTTTATCAGTGGCACTTTTCTTTTTCTTTTTTTCTTTTTTTTTGATTTTTTTTGTATTTTGTATTTTTAATTTTTTTTGGTATTATCAAGGTGCATATTTCTAGGTTTTCGTCAAGATAATATATTTTTTAGGACTTTTTGCAATTCTAGACTTTTTCAAGACATTTAATTATGTACAAAGAGCTTCAAAGAATATCAGCTGTAGAACCTTTTCAGATGAAGGGTGTTGATTGACACCTTGAGAAATTCTCCTTCAATAGTTGAGAGTTGATAAGCACCTAATCCGAATACTACAATGACGATGTATGGACCAAGCTAGTTTGGCTCAAGCTTTCCCTTATGTACCTGATGTTGCTGATTCTTCTCCCTTAGAACAAGGTCACCTACTTGGAATTCCCATGGTTTACCTTTCTTATTGTAGCTCTTGTACATCATCTTTTGGTTTGAAGTGTGTGGTAAAATATGGACCTTTGAATTAACCCAAAACTTCAACATAGTCATTATATGTTAGGTTCATCCATGAATGATTATGAGATTATTCATCTTGATCATCTACACAATGCAACCTGTTACCTTATATCTAGATGAGGTTTTACTATGCACTCTTAGAAGTGAGATTTAAATAACTAGACCAACTAAGAATGAAGGATTTGATGAATGAAAATGCAAGATTATGCTAAGAATGTATGTAGATTTTGTTGATCTCAGATTGGTTTTGATAAGTGAGTGCCTATACACCTAAGTCATTTACTTAGTTCATGTCAAACAAGTAGTATATGCCAAGCACAACATGTATAAGTTAGGGCATGTTGAGTCAACAATGAGTGCCAAGTCACTCATGTGTTGAGTTACTCAAGTGCCAAGCATACAATGTATGCTAAGTGATTCAAGTGCTAAGCAAGAAGTGCATGCTAAGTCATTCAGATGCTAAGTTGTATTGAAATTAGTATACACCAAGCATCAAGGACTTCAGATGCTAAGTAACACAATATTGTCATAGTTGTTTGTATTGGTACAAACTACTATGTAAACCATTTTTGAAGCTGACTTGTAGATTATATTACGATATTTTGGTGATAAGGATGAATCTTAAGTTGGAATCCCTATGCATTACATTCATCCAATTAGGTAAAGGGAAGGTTTACATAGAAAAAATGGATGAATCATAGTCATTGATTCATAACTAACCCTAAGTCACCTAGGTCTTCTTAAGGAGGAAAAACCCTAAATTTCAAGAGAGAGTGAAAATGAATGTATGAATGATCAGGGAGAGTTTTGCATCCAAAAAATAGGACATTCATGGTGACCAAGGTGTTATGATCTAAAACTACATTGCAGAATTAGTTAAAGGAGAACATATGAAGGAAATAGTGAACAACAAAGAGACATTTGATCAAGAAGGATCAAGTGTACATCAATTTGGAGGTGATCTATTATCAAGCAACAAAGTGCTAACTGCAGGATCAATGATGAGACATTATAATAGGTGAATTAGTTAAATCTCTTAACAGAGTAGTCCTAACAGGTTGCATTGAGATCCTCTAACAAGGTACTTACTTAATTGTGAGTTGAAGTCCTTTAACAAGGTACTCTTTTAATAGGGTGTTGGAATCTTTTAATAGGGTAAGACCTAATAGTCTTTGTAAGCCTTTAATAGGGTAGACCTTTAGTAGGGTAGATCATGATCAAACATTGTAACCTTTATTGGATACACTTTATTACTGTAGTAGTGAAGATTTGTGGGTGTAATCTCCACCCCATTTTTACCTTCTCATTTGAGGGTTTCTGGGTAATCATATCTTGTGTCACATGTGTGAATTCTTAATTGTTTACATGCTTTATAGGGCATTTTAGTTTACTTATTGAATATGTGAGATGGATGTGCGGTGAATATTTTATGGGTCAAAGTTTGAAGCACTGATTCACCCCCCTCTCAAAAGCTTACCTTTTCTATTGTAATTTCAACAATTGGTATTAGAGCATTGGTTCTCAAAAAGATAAGCTTTGCAACTTTGAGGAAAGTTCTTGAAAATGGAAGTCTACAAGTTGGGAAAGATCATTTAGAATTAAGGAATTAAAATACAACTCATTCTACATCAGCTAAATGAAGCAAGAGATGATATAAAGAAATCATTGAAGAGAAGGAAGTCACCATTGAGGAGAATGACACACAATAGAGAGAGATGGACACTACTAAGCTATTTGCAAAAGGAGACTCTAGTGAATTTGATGCAGCAATTGTAGATTTAATGGAAAATAATAGAGCCCAAATTGAAGAAATCAAAAATCTCAAGTTAGTGCAAGAATCACAAGCCATATTGCTATGTGGGTGACTGAATAGAAAAAGAAAGTAGTGGAAGACAAAGCCATGATTGAAGATTATAAAAGAGTTTTGACCAACAAATTAGAAGAGAGCTCATCAGAGGCAACCATGATTGCTAATATGCACTTAGAAACTTTGGGTCAACTAATGAATGCCAACCATGAACTAAATACCAAGGATATTGAAATAGTAACACTGAAGTTTTAGAATGAATAGTTGAGCAATGACCTAAAAAGAGAAAAGGAGTTTGCTAAAAGTTTCAATAAACCTAGTGAAGCCATCAAGTACTTTGAACAATTGATGAGATCTCCTAGATCTAACAATAATACATCTAGACTAGGATAAAAAAATTTTGAGGAAGGAGAATCATCCAAAAGTGCTAAAGAAAGGAGAAAAAAAGGTAAGAATTCCAAACCTACTTGTCATAATTATGGTAAAAAAGGACATACTACCAATATGTGCAGGAGCAAAACTATAAATCAGAATGATATGTAGAAAAGCGTGGGTCACTGCCATAAGTTCAATAAGAAAGGTCATCAAACACATGAATGTAGAACCAAGACCATTCACACTCAAAGATTTGAAGGATATTGTTAAAACTATTAGAAGTATGGGCATAGAAATTTTGAGTGTAGATCTAACCCAATATGGTCACATTAGCCAATATTGCCCAACAAGATCAAAGACACCAAGTTGTAAATTCAATAAAGGAAAAGGCAAGGTAGATTTTGAAAATGTCACAAATGAAATGAACAAGACATGGAAGAGAAGGATGATTTCTGTTGGAATTAAAGATAAAGTAGCTGAGAGGGGGGCTGAATTAGTTACTTACACAAATTAATTCACAAATCCCTTAGATGTCGTAATGAACTAGTTACTGTTGATACTTGGTAAACAAATGCTGCAACTCGGTAGATTAAGCTATTACTTATCTTTAAGCATTCATACATGTAACTGAAAACAAAATGAACACAAGAGACACCAGATTTAACATGGAAACCTAATATGGGAAAAATGACTAAGTAACTAGTCACCTATTTTCACTCTTCTGAAGTAAGCCCTGTTAGGAGCCAACCCTATTAAAGGTTACAATACACACTTTTAGGTGTGACCTTGTTAGAGGATTGAATCACCCTATTAGTAGTGGCCTTGCTAGAGGTCTTTAGAACAATTCAACTGAACTGTCACCTTGTTAGAGGATTTACAAAATGGCTGTTAAACCAACTTTGTTAAGAGATTTGAAATCACTACTACAATGGTTAGAAAGCAACAATGAATTGACCTGAACAAGATGCAACTAAATTTGTTGGATACAGGTCTCTGTTCAACATCATTAGATCCTCCTTGATCAAATATGACTCTGTTGCTCCTTAATGATCTCTGATCATTCTTCAAATTTGCTTCCACAATAATCAGTCTTCATATCGCATTAAATTCACATATCTCCACATACATCTTTTTGAATTCGCAACTTGAATTCTTACTTATACCATTTAGATTGTCAAGGTGGCTCATTTATATGTTACATTTACCAATAATCCATTCATCAGTCAACTACAGATATTATTCTTAAACAAATAAATGTCCTTTACTGGCCAAACCTACTTGATAAATATTGCTTCTAGGAATTTCCAGAGTTAACCTTCTTGACTCGGAATAACCTTCTTCAAATTTGCTTCCATAATAATTAGTCTTAATATCACATTAACTTCATATATCTCCACATACATCTTTTTGAATTCGCAACTTGACTTCTTACTTATACCATTTAGATTGTCAAGGTGGTCATTTACATGTTACATTTACCAATAAACCATTCATTAGTTGGCTACAGATATTATTCGTAAACAAATAAACATCCTTTACTGGCCGACCCTGCTTGATAAATACTGCTTCTAGGAATTTCTAGAGTTAACCTTCTTGACTCGGTTAACATTACAATATCTTAAAAATCCTTTGGCTGCTGAGTTTACTCTGTAAGAACTACTTTTACCAAATTACCTTTGATGACCGAGTGAACTCGGTAAGAACTGTTTCTATCATATTTTCTTCAATTACCGAGTGATCTCGGTAAGAACTAAATTTCTTGGATTACCTTGGAGGCTTGGTAGACACTGTCTATTGCCTTGCTGACCTTTTGAGCTCGGTAGACACTGTCTATTGCCTTGCTGACATTTTGAGCTTGGTAGACACTATCTATTTCTTTGCTGACCTTTTGAGTTCAGTAGACACTATCTAATGACTTATATGAAATTTGTGTGACATCAAAGACAACACAAAATTGAACAATTGTATCCAACAATCTCCCTCTTTGGCATTGATGGCAACACAATATGTCATACCAGAATGAAATTTGAAAACAAGTCTTTTTAATGAAAAAACTCCCTCTTACATATAATCTCTCCCTCTTAAACAAACTCTTATTATTTGTAAATTTTAGAAAGATATGACAATATATATTCTTGCTCTTTGACAACACATGCCAAAGATAATTCAAAACAATTCAATAGCTTGTACCTGATGTATTGATTCATATGCAATGTCTTCATTGGTTTGCTGCATCAACTAATAGATCTTCAATTTTGTTCCTGTTGATGCATCACTAAAACTATATTTTAGTTAGCTTTAGATAGGGGAATGACCCCTAACTTACCTCTTAGATACAAGAATGCATCCTTAGGTAAAGGCTTTGTGAATATGTCAGCAATTTGTTCCTTTGTATGCACATATTCCAATCTTATTTCCTTTTCTTGCACCAATTCTCTAACAAAGTGATACTTTATGGCAATATGTTTGGTTTTTGAGAAATTTACTACTATTGTAACATATTTAGCTTCTGCTGTGGATTGAGATGTACAATTTTGCTTTTTGCTTGTCCAAGAAACCAACCTTTTTTCGAGAAAGAAAGCTCCTCCACTTGTGCTCTTTCTGTCATCAATATTTCCTACCCAATCTACATTAGTAAACACCTTTAAATCCAATTTTCCTTCAAGTTTATACCATAATCCATATTCTTCAATTCCTTTCAAGTATCTCATGATCCTTTTGATTGCCATCATGTGATTTTCTTTTGGTTTTGCTGAGAATCTTGCTACAATTCCTACTACAAAGGCAATTTCTGGTCTTTTGTGCACTACATATTGCAACTTTCCAATCATAGATCTCTACAATGTTTGATCCACTTCCTTTGATTCATCATCCTTGGTGAGTTTTAATCTAGGACACATAGGAGTCCCAGCTAGTTTGTAGTCTTCCATACCAAACTTTTTCAGTATTTCCTTGATGTATTTAGATTGAGTGATGTAGATTCCATTCTTATTCTATTGAATTTGAAGACCAACAAAGAATTTGATCTCACCAAACATTGACATTTCAAATTCCTTGTTCATTTGTTCTGAAAATTCTTTGCAAAGATCTTCATTTCCTGTGAACAAAGTATCATCTACAAATATTTCTGCCAAAAAAATCTTATTATCTAGTCCTTCCTTAACGTAAAAACTACTATTGTCATTAGTTCTTTGAAAACCAATATGAATAAGATAGTTATGCAATCTTTCATACCATGCTCTAGGGGCTTGTTTCAGACCATATAATGCTTTATGCAATTTGGAGACCATGTCCTTCTTGTTTGGATCAACAAAACTTTCAAGCTAATCAATGTAAACCTCTTCCTCTAATATGCCATTGAGAAATGCTAACTTGACATCCATTTGATAAAATTTGTATCCTTTGAATGTAGCATATGCAAGTAAGGTTCTGACATCTTGCAATCTTGCAATAGGAGCAAAAGTTTCTCCATAGTCAACACCTTCTTCTTGAGAGTATCCTTTGCATACTAGTCTAGCTTTTTTCCTTGATACCTTACCATCTTCATTTAGTTTATTTCTGAATACCCACTTTATTCCAAACACATTCTTGTCTTTGGGTCTAGGTACACGAGTCCATGTTTTGTTTTTCTCTATCTGTTCTATTTCTTCATTCATAGCTTCAATCCAACTTTCATTGTCTAGTGCATCTTTGACATTTCTAGGTTCAAAATCAGCAAGTAAACAAGTTCCTTTCAACTTACTTCTTGTCATTGTTCCTTCTAATTTATCACCAATGATTTGATCTGGTGCATGATGCTTTCTGACATACTTGGCTAACATGGGCTCCTTTCCTTTTGAATGACTTGCATTATTATCCTTCTGTATCTCAACTTCTAGTTCTAATTCTGGTTGCTCAGGCTCAATAGATGCTAACTCGATAGCTTCTATTTGTAGCTTGAGTTCTTGCAACTCATTAGATGCTGACTCAGTTTGAACTTCTTGTGACTCAGGAGTTGAGGATTCGTGATTGATAGGTATACTTGGTATTGTATCAGGTTCAATGTAAACAAATGTTCTGTAGTCTTCAGGTTCCTTCTTGCTTTCTGCTTTTGTTCTTTCTGCAAACTCATCAACTTTCATGTGTGCACTTTCTATGACTTTGTGAGTAGATAAGTTCAAATATCTATATGCTTTGCTTTTGCAAGAGTATCCCAAAAATATTCCTTCATCACTTTTTACATCAAATTTTTCTTTTCTAGATTCTTTCAAAATGTAACATTTGCTTCCAAATACCTTTAGATAACTAACATTGGGTTTGTAGCCATACCATAATTCATAGGGTGTTTTGAATGAGTCCCTTTTTAGTTGTATTCGGTTCAAGGTATGAAATGCAATGTTGATAGCTTCCTTCCAGTATTTGATAGCAATGCCTTTCTCAATCAATAAGGTTCTTGCACAATCCATTATAGATTTGTTCCTTCTTTCTACTATTCCATTTTGTTCTAGAGTTCTAGGTGCTGAAACCTATCTTTTGATTCCTCTTTCAATGCAAAATTTATTGTACTCTTGTGAAATTAATTCACCACCTCTGTTAGACCTTAAGCATTTCAATATTTTGCCTGTTTCCTTTTCTACTCTTGCCAAATACCATTTGAAATTTTCAAATGCTTCTGATTTTTCTCTCAGGTACATGACAGTCATCATTCTTGAATAATCATCAACAAATAGAATGAAGAATTTTTTACCAGTATAACTTTCAATACCAATAGGTCCACACAAATCAGTATGAACAATTTCTAGAACTTCTTCAGTTTGATAGTTCTTGCTTTTAAAACTAGTCTTTCCCATTTTACCAATTTGACAATTCTTGCATAGACCAACCTCAAGTTTCTTTATGTTAGGAATACCTCTTACTTTTTTGAATTTACTGATCTTTATTAAGTTTTCAAAGTTTACATGACACAACCTCTGATGCCATAACCAAATTTCTTCAATTTGAGCAATGAAACATGAACATTCACCAAGTTCAAGATAAAATAAGATACCTTTTGTTTGAGTGCTATATCCAATCAGCTTTCCTTTGCCATCTAGAAATCTTGCTTTTCCATGCATGAATTCTACTTTGAATCCATTATTAAGTAGCTGTTGCACACTCAACAAATTTTTTTTTAGTCCTTCTACCCAATATGCATTATCACACACAAGTTCATTGGTTAGATAGATTCTTCCTTTTCCTCTTATACAACAAGGTTCATTGTTACCAGATCTTACATTGCCACCATCATAGTCTTCAAAGTATTCAAACTTAGTCTTATCACCGGTCATGTGATGAGAACAACCACTATCTATGATCCATGTATCATTTTTTCTCATATGAGAAATTAGTGCCATTTCTTCATCATTATCAGATTCATCTTTTATAGCAATTTAGACAATTTCGTCTTCTTCTTCATTATCAGAATCATTGGAATCTTTTGCCACAAAACATGTTTTCTTACCTTTATGCTTGAATTATTTGAAGTCTTTCTTGCCATTGTACTTATGACTTTTCTTCTCATCTTTGTTCTGCTTATTTGGGCACCTAGCAGCAATATGTCCAATTTCTTTACAACAGAAATAGATTAGAGGGACTTTACCTTTGTATTTTCCTTTGCCTCTTGAATATTTTCTTGCTAGTAGAGCTTCAACCACTTCAAGATCACTGTCTGAACTTTGTTCAAATTCTTCATCACTTTCTAATTGTGGTTCCTTCATATTTTTCCCTTTTTCTTTGAGTGAAAGTTTTGCTTCAAATGCCGATTCAACATTCTTGGCAGCTGGAACATAGTTTTCATAGTTGTCTAGCTCAAATGCAGTTAATCTTCCAACTATGGCCTCTAAATTTATTTTATGATTTTCTTTACATCTCCTTTCTTGAATTGCAGAAACTCTAATTGCATAAATAGGAAGTAGAGTTCTAAGAACTTTACTTATAACTGTCTCATCACTGATATCTCCTCCAGATGCTTTGATTGCACTAACACGTACTTTAACTCTTTCAACATACTTTGCAATGTTTTCATCCTCTCTCATCCTCATTTGATCAAATTGTCCTCTCAAACTTTTTGCTTTGGTTCTTCTTACATTATCATCTCCTCCATAGATTTCTTTCAGCTTGTTCAACATTTCAAAGGCAGTTTTTCAATCCTTGATGTCATCAAACTCTTCATAACTCATAGAAAATGCTATATCTATCATCATGTTATTGTGAGTCTTCTTTTCAGCAATCTCATTGATAGATAATGTACCTATTTCTCATCAAGGTACTACAGCCCTATATCACCAATGGAAGTCAGATGAAGCCTCATCAATCCTTGCCATGTTGAGAAGTTGTCCCTGTTAAGTCTTAGAATTTTCCTTTTGTAAGACATCCTGATCTTTAGCTTAGATTCTTGAAATATTTTCCTATAAGCACCAAAAGCTCTAATACCAATTGTTGGAACTAAAGATAAAGTAACTGAGAGGGGGGTGAATCAATTACTTACACAAATTAATTCACAAATCCCTTAGATGTCTTAATGAACTAGTTACTACTGATACTTGGTAAACAAATGCTACAACTCGGTAGATTAAGCTATTACTTATCTTTAAGCATTCATACATGTAACTGAAAACAAAATGAACACAAGAGACACTAGATTTAACATGGAAACCCAATATGGGAAAAATCACCAAGTAACTAGTCACCAATTTTTACTCTTCTGAAGTGAGCCCTATTAGGAGCCAACCCTGTTAAAGGTTACAATACACACTGTTAGGTGTGACCTTGTTAGAGGATTTAATCACCCCATTAGGAGTGGCCTTGCTAGAGGTCTTTAGAACAATTCAATTGAATTGTCACCTTGTTAGAGGATTTACAAATTGGCTATTAAACCAACTCTGTTAAGAGATTTGAAATCACTGCTACAATGGTTAGAAAGCAACAATGAATTGACCTAAACAAGATGCAACTAAATTTGCTAGATACAGGTCTCTGTTTAGCATCATTAGATCCTCCTTGATCAAATATGACTCTGCTGCTCCTTAATGATCTTTGATCATTCTTCAAATTCACTTCCACAATAATCAGTCTTCATATCACATTAACTTCACATATCTCCACATATATCTTTTTGAATTCACAACTTGACTTCTTACTTGTACCATTCAGATTGTCAAGGCGGCTCATTTACATGTTACATTTACCAATAAACCATTCATCAGTCGGCTACAGATATTATTCTTAAACAAATAAATGTCCTTTACTGGCTGACCCTACTCGGTAAATACTACTTCCAGGAATTTCCAGAGTTAACCTTCTTGACTCGGTTAACATTACAATATCTTGAAAATCCATTGGTTGCTGAGTTTACTTGGTAAGAACTGCTTTTACCAAATTACCTTTGATGATCGAGTGAACACGGTAAGAACTGTTTGTGTTGTATTTTCTTCGATTACTGAGTGATCTTGGTAAGAACTAAATTTTTTTGATTACCTTGAAGGCTTGGTAGACATTGTCTATTGCCTTGCTAACCTTCTGAGCTCGGTAGACATTGTCTATTGCCTTGCTAACTTTTTGAGCTTGGTAGACATTATCTATTTTCTTGCTGATCTTTTGAGCTTGATAGACACTATCTATTACTTTGCTAACCTTCTGAGTTCAGTAGGCACTATCTGATGACTGATATGACATTTGTTTGACATCAAAGACAACACACAATTGAACAATTGTATCCAACAGATTGCAACACATCAAGTGGAGAAGGGATCACTTCACCCAATGGGTTAGGTGATCACACCTCATTAAACTAAGCAATCAAGAGGTATGTGGGATTGATATTCAAAAGTTATATCATACATTTGTTCCAAAAGCATTTAATTATGAAAAGATTATATAAACATGAATAAATATGCAAGATGTTATCAAGAATCAAAGAAAAATATTTAAGCTTTGTCAAATTTTATGTTACTACCATGCATGAAAAGTTTCCCATGGTTGTTGAGTGAAATTCTAGTGGATGACGAGCTAATAGACTGGCTAGTTGTTGTTGAGCTTGTAATGGTTGTTGAATGAATAAAAGGAACAAGTGGATGCCAAGTGAGCCAAAAATTAGTTGATGCCAAGCTTATAGCTATCTAAGCACTTAGCATTAATTCAAATATTTTAAAGGGGCATTTGATCAATTTTTGCTCATTCAACATCTTTAAAAATTGAGAAAGAGTGAGAAGAGCTAAAGGCGATCTAGAAATTTCATCTAAGGCATTTTTAGTAGATTTGAATAGTTATTCAACATCATTTTATTAGATTTTGCAAGGTATTTATCATGTGCTAAGCTACACTGTTTCAAATTTTGTGAACCTAAGATTTGTAAAATGGCAATAAGGTAAAACAACCTATTTTCAAGGCCATTCTAGACATAGCATACAAACAAGATCTCTCTAGTGAATTATGTATGATACCACCAAATGTTCTAATGACTCAAGATGTCAAAAAGTGTTATAATTGAAAGATTGGTAGTGTTGGTGACATGGAAATCAGAGAAGCATATGGAAAAGTGCATTATGTATGATACCACCAAATGTTCTAATGACTCAAGATGTCAAAAAGTGTTATAATTGAAAGATTGGTAGTGTTGGTGACATGGAAATCAGATAAGCATATGGAAAACTATGTGAAAATGATGTTTTAAGGGAAGAATTCAAGATTGTAGAAGGAAATGGTTAACTCATGCCCTAGATTTCCCTAATGTTTTCAAAATTGAATGGATTAGGATTGTTTTCAGTAGAATTCATGATAGTTCAATGTGGTTAGATAATGGAACAATCAAAATTAAAAAGAGAATAACCCATAGGGTAAGAAGATATCCAACCCTAGATTGGACAAAGACTATGAGAAGTGAGTCCAAAGAAGTCATTGAAAAGAACATGAGAGCTATGTGGAATAAGAGAGGAATGACCATAGACATTGTCATAGATCCTCTAATAGATTTTGTAGCAAGGATAATTGCTCATAAATTTTATCAATCAAGTAGATTGAATAGTGTACCTTGCATTGTAGTAGATATGGGCTACAAGATTGTGAAGAAGGATCATACATATGATCTTGCTGAGCAACACAATAATTAATTGAAAACCTGGGAGCAATAAGGAAAACAAAGAGTTCTCAATGTAAATTCAAATCTATTTTAATATGTATCTTCTTTTATGTTCAAAACACATTTCCTACATTTGGTACTATTGCATGGAAGACAAATAGACATATTGCAGTTCAAATAGGAGAATTCATTGAACAATTAGGTGAAAATTATGAGTCAATAATGACTAGTTATTTTGAGGATTTCAAAAAATCCATGAAGAAGAGATTGAGGATTCCACTATCATTAGTTGAAAAATATTATGATGATGTTTGTTTCCTAGTTGATGTTGATCACACATTTTTTCAGGCAATAATTCTTAGAGTAAGACTGCTAAGGCCATTGGGTTATGATATCAATGTTGATGAGGCCTCTATAGCAATAAAAACATTACTTGCAAAAGAAGTAGACAAAGATGCCAAAGGTTTTGGTAAATATGAGATGGCTAAATCAAAGATTACTATGGAGTTGAAGACTGCCTCTATGATAAAAAAAGAAGGAGAAACTGGTAAAGAAATTAAAAGAAAAATTTGGTGTAGGTGCTGAGCAAGAAGAATAAGAAGAAGAGGAAGAAGACACTCAGATTCAAGCACCACTTGCATTGACACAAGGTCAAGGTGAGGATCAAAAAGAGGAAGAAATAGAGATTGCAAAAGGTACCAAGGAAGAAGAAGCTGAGGAAGCACCTATTCCTACTAATAAAAATAAAAGAAAGGCTAAGGGATAACCAATGACAAGACTTAAGAAGGTTGCTAAACTAAGCTAGCCAAAACCTACAACACCTACCATAAGGGCCAACACATGTGTCATTGCACAAAAAGATAAATAGGAAGCCAAGCCTATAGAGCAAGAAGGTGGAGCATAGAAAAGACCAAGGAGAAAATATATTGCTCAAGCTGAAACTAGTGAGGAAAGAACTGAATCTGATGACAACAACCAATTCCAAGTGGTGAGTCACAGTCCATCCTTAGATCTAGACAACTTATGTGAGAATGTTAGAAATAATGTAGATTTATTAGGTTTTTCTCACATTGATTTTGAAAATCTAGGAAAAGTTGAAAAGAATCAAGTGGAGGAGGCCATATATGCCATGATGGAAAATTTTAAGAAAGCCCCTCTAGAAATTGTCAACTCCATGCCTAAAAGTTTATATGAAAGAGTTGAGACAAAATGGCATTATTGTTTGAACTTAGAAAGGAAAATTAGGGATACATCCCTTGCTCAAGTTATGCCTGAACATAGTAAGGCACAAATAGCTAAAGCCATAAAGAAATATGTTGTTAGATTTGTTCCTAAATATAAGGCATTTAGCATACTGTAGAACAATATTGAATATGTTGTAAAGAAGACCACACGAATGTGAAAAATTACATATGGGCTAGCTATAGTCAAAGTAGGAGAGAAAGAGCCTATTAAGGTTAAAGATGATGATAATAATAAAGGCATAGTTGAGGGATCTACTAAAATTAATGTAGCTAATCAGGCAATAGATAAAAAAGAGCAGCAACAAGAACAAAGTGTACATGATACAAAAATGTTGAATGTAAACCCTCTATAGATGATAAGTGTAAATACTTAAACTATTATAGTAAAGGATGTTTCTGATCTCACTCTTTAGAAAATCAATCCCCTAATAGAGGAAGACTTGAAAAAGATACTTGACCAATCTACACTATAGGCTAAATTGTGTAACAACCTTGTATTGGTGAGTACAAATGAACTTCAAAAATTAGTGATTAAAACCACAAGGGAGGAGGTGAAAACATAAGAACCACCTACCATCACTCCTCAAGTCACTAGTGTTAGTACACACATAGGTGCCACTCCAATCTTTGAAACTATAACCAAGGATGAAACAAATAAGGTTGAGACAATTGGATTAGATAAGGTGGAGACACAGAGTCAAACAAGTTAGATAGATTCATCTACACCTCTAGCACAATTTCAAGTTGCCATTCAAAGCAATGAGGCAGAATTGGACAAGCCTAAAGAGACTAAGTTGAAACCCAAGCTGAAGGAGCAAGCAACAATTCAAGCATTGGTAACTCTACTAGTATCTAGAACTCCTTCTAGTCACACTCTTGAAAGGTCAAGCACATATGCAACACCTTTGTAATTCTTAGTGTTGAGTTCGAGTTTATCAAAGACAAAAGAGGTAATAACATATGGAGATGTAAGCCTAGGTGAAGAAATTATTTTGTTAAAATATGATTATGCAACAATAACAATTGAGTAGATGGGTATAATTCAAGAATCCTTGGCTAGAAAGAAAACATCAAGAACTACTTAGAAGGGAGCATAACTAGAAGCAAGCTTTGCATGATATCAAAAAAATAATCTTAGATGCATTTAGTCTCCCTACTCCAGATGAAACCAAGCCAATTCTTGAAAAATTGACCAACATAGTGGTAAAGGTAAGTGGTGCAGACCTTGATACTAATGCAAAGTTATTTGAATGGTTTGAAAAGAAGTTTCAACATAAAGTGAATGATAAAATTTCTAGTGAGATAGCACTTACACAAGTTGCATTGGCAACTAAGATAAACAGTGTGAAGAAGGTACTTGAGAATATTTTCTCTCTATACACAAAACTATGTAATCCCACACTCTTCACACAAGAAATAAGGAATCACATCCTAAGCTTAGAGAGTCAAATGTAATCATCTGGAGCTAAATTTCCCATGACTCCAGCTCAAAGTGAGAAATATTTTAGGAAGTTATTGCAAATCCATAGTCAGTTAGCAACACTATCTATAGATGGAGCTAACATAAGGGCCAAACTAATAAACATCCAAACTACATTGAATCCTCACATTGAGATTTTATAGAAGGAGTTAGGCTATGCAAAAACTCTTATGAAGAAAGACCCCAATATTTCTACATTAGATGGCCTAGTTCACCTTGTTGCCAAGCTAGCCATCCGAATTAAGTCTTTGGAGGTAGCCTGTAACAATTGGGATGTTTCTCTTAAGGTTATTCTTGAGGTTCATAAATCTTTCTTGGACAAGCACACTATTAGTGTACAACCCATTGATATCAGTGTCAAAAAGGGGGAGAAAGAGCAAAGGGGGAGTAAGAGCATGTGAGAGCAAGCAAAGAATAATAAGTGAAAGAGTATTAGTTGAGGCACATATACTCAGAAAGAGTAAGATGTTGAGTACAAAAGAGATCAAACAACTCAGGGGGAGTTATAAGATTTTGATGTATAAGTTAGTGCAAATTTTTGATAATTTGATGTTTTGTATAGAAGCTGAATAGTTATGTTAAGTTATGCTCGTAAGAATAAAAATATGAATGCATGACCAAGTGTTTTTGACACTCATGTCAAAGGGGGAGATTGTTCATCTCAGATTGGTTTTGACAAGTGAGTGTCTATAAATTTAAGTCATATACTTAGTTCATGCCAAACAAGTAGTATATGCCAAGCACAACATGTATAAGTCAGAGCATGTCAAGTCAACAATGAGTGTTGAGTCACTCACGTGTTGAACACTGAAGTACTAAGCATACAATGTATGCCAAGTGATTCAGGAGCCAAGCAAGTAGTGCATACTGAGTCATGTAGTTGTTGAGTCATAGTATTCAAATTAGTATATACCAAGCATCAGGGACTTCAAATGTTAGGTAACATAGTTTTGTCATAGTTGTTTGTATTGGCACCAACTACTATGTAAACCATTTTTAAAGCTGATTTACAGATTGAATTATGATATTTTGGTGATAAGGATCTATCTTAAGTTGGAATCCCTATGCATTACATGCATCCAATTAGGTAAAGGGAAGGTTTAAGTGGAAAAATGGATGAATCACAGTCGTTGATTCATACCTAACCCCGAGTCACCTAGGTCTTCTTAAGGAGGACAAACCCTAAATTTCAAGAGAGAGCAAAAAGGAATGTATGAATGATCAAGAAGAATTTTGCATGCACAAACCAAGACATTCATGGTGACCATGGTGTTATGATTTGAAATTGCATTGCAGAATCAGTTAAAGGAGAATAGAGGAAGGAAATAGTGAACAATAGAGAGACATTTGATCAAGAAGGATCAAGTGTACAACATTTTAGAGGTGATTTGATATCATGAAACAAAGTGCTAATGTAGGATTAGTGCTGAGACATTCTAATAGGTGAATTAGTTAAGTCTCTTAATAGAGTAGTCCTAACAGGCTGTATTGAAATCCTTCAACAAGGTGCTTACATAATTGTGAGTTGAAGTCCTTTAACAAGGCCCATTTTTAACATGGTGTTGAAATCCTTTAATAGGGTAAGACCTAATAGTCTTTTTAAGCCTTTAATAGGGAATACCTTTCATAGGGTAGATCATGTTTCATGATCAAACATTATAACTTTCATTGGATACACTTTATTATTGCAATAGTGAAGATTTTTGGGTGTCATCCGCACCCTAGTTTTACCTTCTTAGTGGGGGTTTCTAGGTAATCATATCTTGTGTTACATGTGTGAATGCTTACTTTTTTACATGATTTAGATGTGCATGCTTTACATGGTA
The DNA here is from genome assembly GCA_028749045.1 of Cupressus sempervirens. Classification (NCBI taxonomy): domain Eukaryota; kingdom Viridiplantae; phylum Streptophyta; class Pinopsida; order Cupressales; family Cupressaceae; genus Cupressus; species Cupressus sempervirens. Next base: position 96,734,593 of record CM053792.1, read on the forward strand.
TTTTAGTTTTCATATTGATTATGTGAGATGGATATGTGGTGAATATTGTATGGGTAAAAGTTTGAAGCATTGATTCACACCCCACCCCCCCCCTGCCCCCCTTAGAAGTTTACCTTTCCTATTGTAATTCCAATAGATTTATAAATGATTTTTGAGTTTATCTATTCAACTATAAAAATTAATCTATATGATTATGCAAATTTAATATATTGAAAAGAAGAGAAAACTAGACTAAATGCATGTATACTAATCTAGAATGAAGCAATGAAATAAGAAAATGCAAGAAAGCTTCAAATGCATAAATGGTGAGCTCTCAAATTGATAGATTTTAATACTGATCAATTGCATCCCCCTAAAATGAGAGGAAGAAGGTTCCTTTTATAGAATCTCAAAACCAATCAACAGCTGAGATTGAATTAGATGAACGATGGAGATCTGACGAGAGTTTAGTTCAACTGGAAAATTTCCTTGATTGCAAGTTAACTAATTGCTTTTGAGATGAAAAGGAGTTAACTAATTTTATTCCTTTTCTAACTTCAGTTGACTCAATGTTTCCAATTATTAAGTGAAGAGAAGATTTGAGGATAACATTTGGTTTAAAGAATTAAATATGACCTTATAATTGAATAATTTAATTCAATAATTAGGATGAGTGTATTTAACTATATCAAATACATTTAATTCCTTTTATCATGTATCTTAGCTAAAGGGGTGAATTTAATTAAATTAAAGTGCTAGGACTTGCAATTAAATTAATTTGATAAAAAAATTATTTAGCCATAATAAGTCAATATTTAGGAATTAAATACATGTGTATCATTAATGCAAATTAATGGTTTTCTATATTTGACACTTAGGTCAAGTGATGACAATCAGAACCAAAAATGGCTAGTACAATAGGACTCAAATGGTCGAGACATTGATGTTGTAAGGTTGATTTATTGAAATATGTTCAAAATGGAAATGTGCCAATTTTGGGGTATTACAACAATCGCGTATGTTTTGTAGAGCCTAAAGTGTGGAGGTTGATTGTTGTGTTTCAACCTTCTTTATTGACCAAATTTGTATTAATTTCCCAACATCAAAAGTGAAATTCCTGGAGGTATTCAACCAATAATTTTGAGAATCAATAGATTGGAAACTCTATTAGGGAGAATTGGCCACAATTTTATTGTGCAGTAACCTAGATTTTTCAATTTCAAAGACCAAAGATGAACATGTGTATATTCTTGTTCAAACAGTATTCTATTAGAGAGAAAAACCCAAAAGATCCAATAATTGATCCTTAGGAGAGGTGGCGACTCTATTTAAAATTCATGAATAAACATGTTCATTAATGATCAACTTTAGTAGTAAAAAGAGAGAGGACTAATAGATCTTTATGCTTAAATTTACGTAGGGAAGAAGATCAATTCATTCTGGAATAGAGTATCTTGAATACAATCCCAAGAAAAGGAATAGGAAGGGAAAATAGACTGTTGACATGTCATTCATAGGATACAAGAAGTTTTTTTATAAAGAAAAGGAGTTTTATGCTGATAATCAAGCCACTAATGAATAAGGGGAGGAAAATCCATTTCACAATATTGGTTCTTTCCTTAGTCATGAGCAACCTAAAAGTCATCTTGTGGATGATGAAATTAATGAAGAAGGTGACGATGAATATGAGATTCAAAAAAACTCATTGAAGCTCTCCAAATTTTGTTGTGTCTTGACAAATCACCAAAAGCTTTAAGAAAGGTTCCTAGTGAGCTATTAGAAAGGGTAGGTCTCAAAAGGGATGAAATTATTGATCCAAAATGAACTAGAGAAAAAGGTAAGTCATCTAAATATACCCCTCCTTATAAAAATAGAAATTCATCATTTAATACTATACATAAGAATCCTCTATATAATAAGAGTGGAGAGACATGTCATGTTCTTAATAAAAAAATCAAAGGACAAGATTGATGAAAATTGGAGAAAAAATAATAGTTATAATCAAAACAATATGATGAATAATTAGAGGGGAAGAACTATCATGATCAAGGAGTAAGGGCTCTAGTGATAATTCAAAGATATGAAAAATTAGATTTCATTGGGATAGCCAGATATCTAAATTCTATATCAAATGATGAGAACTACTATACCTAGATTTTCAGAAGATGAGAATCAATATATTGAAACACATGTGATTAATTTGAAAAATATTATTGAATAATTTGAGAAATATAATGAAGATTTTTTTCATGAGGTTATTTGATAAATCTTTAACCGATGATGCTCTTGAATGGTATAGAGGGATTCCCAATGGGTCCATATCAAGTTGGAACAAGTTTGTTGATTTATTTCTTGAGCAATTTAGAAATAATACTGATGCATCCTTTGCTTCACATGAATTGGCTTGCATTAAGAAAAATGAGAATGAATCTATTTTTTAATTTAAAAAAAGATTTAAGAAAGTTTTGAATAAAATACCACAAGATATTAGACTAGTTAACTCATCCCTGATAGATTTTTATTTAAGTGATTTTGAAAGTAGAACTCATTACAAGATAAGGTCACATAGACCAAGCACATTACAAGAAGCTTTAAAGGTTGCAATGACAATTGAGAATGATAAAAAAGATGCTAGTAAAATTGGTAAAAGAGATGACCCAAGGTTATTTTATCTTAAAATTCCTAAACCAAGAAAAGATGAAGACAAGATTGATAAAATGTTAGGTATGATGAAATACCTTCATATCACATATAATAAGAACAAGATAACAAGGTCAAATAGGAATGCAAAACCTTATTAAAAAGTAGATAGATTTAGATTGCAAGACATTCCTTATAATATATCTTGAAAAGATGGTAGACCAATAAGAAATATTGAAACCCCTTATCCTTTCAAGAAAAATAATAATTATGTGGAAAATGGTGCTTGGTGTGAGGGTTGCAAGCTGCCTCATATGCTAGAATAATGTCTAGTCGCAAGAAGCATATTAGAGAAAGAAATTCACTAGGGAGATGATTAGAAAACTATGATTACATTATTATTTGAACCATTCTGGGGAGAGAAAAATGACTCTTTTGAGGAAGAGTATATTCCTAATATCCATACAAGGAGAATAAGACAACAACATAGTCAATAGATTTTTTCTTTCTTTTAAAAATGATGAAATACCAATGTTAAGGATAAAATCTGAAGAAGAAAGAAGGGCTTATATAATTGCACTAGTTGAACAAGTGGGGAATAATTATAAGTTGAGAAATAGGACTCTAAATCTATATGTAGGAAGGATAATTAAAATATCTACTTTAGATAAGAATGATAAAGAGAAAATGGTATCCAATGATAAAAAACAAATAAACCCACAGACAAATTATCCTGCATCAAATAAACAACCAATAAATAACAATTCTTTTAGTTCTAATACTTTATCTCAATTGAAGATTTTAGTTTGGAAATTGTTAAAATTCTAGACTATGGAAAAGAAGTCTTAAATATTTTGTTTGAAAATAAAGAAGAAGGGTGTGTAATGCCCCACTTGAAGATCGTTGGAAAAAGAATTCAATACAAGCCAAGATATTTGTTTTACTATTATGAATGCACATGAAAACATCATATAGGGATCACAAAGATCACAATAGAAGACTTCACCAACAATCCCAACAACCAATGGATCTCCAAATGCCACTACCTAACTGACATGACCAAACTAAAGAACAAAAACTAAAGATGACATTAGAATAAAAAATCTTTGATCTATTAAAGCATGGAACCACTAGAGTTCCTAAAGCGTACTCAAAATTCCAAATTATGTTCTCCGAAAAACAAAGGAGATGCCCCCTATTTTTATCATGAGAGAACTGAAAATGGATAGTTTCATGCAAGGAAGTACCTCTTCATGTGAGAAAGTACACTAAGCCATGCAAGGATCTAATTTTTGCATGAGGAAATGCACTGAATATCATGAGGAAATTCTTGGCCTAGAAGCCAAAACATCTATAACTAGTGTGGAGTTTCATGGGAGGAAAAACTATCAACTGCATGAGGAAACTAAGCACACCACATGAAATTTTTCACTCTCACATGAGAAAGTACAATTTCCTATGAGGATACAAATTAGCAAGCCAAAAAACATTATGGTAAAAAGATAGAAAATGAATTTCCTCCACACTAAGGAGTATCAGATCCACCTAGCTCAAGGAATAAACACTCACAAGCATAAATGATAAGATTCCATGAAACAAGAAAGAGGAACACCTATCCATCTCAACCATAATAGCATATGAAAGAACATGTGGAAAGCAACATCACATTGTACATACATGGTTCATAAACCAAACATTGTATGAAGTAAACATGAACATATAAGCACCAACATAACTAAAAATTATGCGTAGTTCCTCTGAACCATAATAAAATCATGAGACCTTAAAGGCCCTAGCCATCCCCTGTGCATAACATCCCAAACTACCAACCAGATTGTCAAAGCTATCTCATGAGGAAGTCACTACTAATACATACTACAACATGAGAATAAGGAAATCTAACATGCTAAAAAGTAAGGCATTAGATATTCCAACTAATCAAACTCATCATCTAATCATATGCTAAACATCATAATACTAGAATACATCAAATAAACTAACATCATCTAAACATGATATCTAAGAATTCTAATGAAAGCATAAATCACAAGAAAGCATACTCTAGAACCTAATCTACCATGTGAAAACATCTAGCAACAATCATATTGGAATAATAGGCCATCTTTGTACACCGGTCCCCAATAGTGGTGAAGGTAGCTATGCCTCCCAACAATGTGAAACCCATAGGTCCACTCCTACCATGTTGATAGAGATAATGATCCAATGATAAACTCATATAAAGAAAACATCCATGGCTATCACTCATGCCAGACAATAATGATGTCTGGAACCAAGAGCATGAGACAATGCAAGTACAACAAGTCCTGGTTAGACACATTATGGGTAACTATGTAGGGACTTTGGTGGAGAGTTGGTAACTTGAAATCACCCAAGCTGTAAACACAAGAACAACCAATCCCCTTGGTACACCCTTGGGAGGCTATGTGTTATACGAATAACTAACTCAAAATCACCCAAGCTATAAGCACAAGAACAACCACTCCCCTTGGTACACCCTAAGGAGGGTATGTGTTGTAAGAATAAATAATTTTTCCTGTTAGCATCACCCTTAGGAGGTTGACCATAATTTATTATCTTATTTAATTTTCTATCAATTAATTAAATTATCACTTATTAGAAACTTCTACATGTACACCACGTTAGGGACATTTCATAGGTTACAAGAGAAGCCCCTCCATCGCCTTACCCTGCATGCCCATGCCCATAACATGATAAGTTCCCATAGGCATGCATATTCTCAACCCAACTCCACACGGAAATAACTATACCAAAATAAAAAATAGGATCTCGGGCCTCATAAGTCAGTTAACAAATATACACGCATGTGCTTGTGTGTGGCACACCACCATCACGAAGATCAAACACAAGGGCTAGATGAGAACACAAGAAAATCACTCTCAACTAATAGGAAAATTGGGAGGATAGATTATACATGAATCCCAAGGAACAATAAAACCATACATCATGAACTAACTCAACCAACCTCAATCTAGAAGTATGACTTCTACATGAATCCCAATGATGCAATAAAGTCAAACACCATGAACTCACTCAACCAACCTCAATCCAGGAGTATGGATTCACCATGAACACATCCCAATGCAAACATAAAAGTGCAAAAATAATCTAACTAACATCCTACGGATGATCCAAGTCCACAATCAACAACATGCTAAAAAAGTTGAAAAAATTGGGCGACATGCAAATCAAGGTAAAAACCTCAAAACTCAAAAACTAAAAACTTGAGCCCATTTAGCCTTAGGACACAAAAGCCAAAAAATACAATAAAATTCAAGTTCAAACAATATATGCAAAAATAGCTAGCATAATGGTGTGAAACCCCATACCCTCATCCTAAAAATCAAGGAAATGGTCATAGCCTCATAACTAGGTAGAGCTAGCATACAAAAATGGAGGGGAACACTAGTTCTTAGCCTCCTAACAAATAGCTACAAAAAAAAAATGTAGAAAAAAAACCAAAATAATAAAATGGGAGAGCCCCACCTCATAGCGAAAAGGGAAAAATGAGAATTTGAACCATAAAATAAAAATCCCATAGAAGTAGCCAAAAATTGCAACAATCCAAGGTCTCCCTAAGCTAGATCCAATAAGACTAATCTCACGATGATCCCATGCCTATAGCTCCCATAATGAACAAAATAGTAAATATTAATGAAGATGATTTTGGGTTTTACTCTCAAACTTTCTAATTCAAAAGTGAGAAATGAGGATTTAAATTCCTTTTGGATACTTATTCACTTTTCAAGTGAATAAAGCATTAGGGCAAATAATCAAGAGAACTAGTTAAATCCTAAATCAACCAAAACAAAAATAGGCTATTCCAAGTAATTGGAATTCATCTATGGAAAAGCTGTGAGAAATTAAAAAATAGTTAAAATCAAGCCCAAAAACCCAAAATCACAAAAATTTCATTAACAACTTCATGATAATGCAAAACTATAAATGCATAGACACGTTCACTAGTCTAATCACATAATGCAAATGAATCTAGATTTATCAAATCACCAAAAGGTTTAATTAAAACATTTAAATAAGATATGTCGACCATACAGGGATGACATTGGTAAACTATGAACAATTGAATCACTAACTCCATGTGCCACTACCAGGGATATAAATCTTGTAAACTAAAATACATGATCAAGTGTAATTGCATATAATAACTTAGCCAAAGAAATAAATGCATTGAATCACCTAATTTAACCATTTATTAAATTATACTAAAATAATCTATTTACATCACTCATGTTCGCATATATCATATTGAAGCAAGAATGAAGTAAACAACCATAGCATTAAATCCATCACATAACATAATCAGAGATATGTCCAAATACCAGATAAATAGATATCATCATAAAACATACTATCATCTCAAAATGGCACCATCATGCAAATATGATCAACTGAACAACATAGTAGTCTAACATCTATGATATTGAAATCAAAGTATAACATCTGACCCTCAGGTCATCTCAAATGTACAACATAACATTAGTAATAAGTATCTTTAGGATCAAAATATAACAAGGTAAATATTCACAATGCATAACCAATCAATACAACATGGACAATCCATTTCTAATTATTTAAGTATTTAATAATGGTTGTTTAAAAAACATTAAAAAGGAAGATAAACACATAAGAAAACATAGTCATAAACATGACTAACCACTTCTATAGGAACCTAGTCCATTGTAACAGAGCAATAGTACATAGTGCAATCTCTACACACATCTCAAGGTAATCATGAAACAACATCATAATACCACATCAATCCTGGTAACCATTGGTACAAACCTTAGTGAACCATCTATTGCATCATAATCTCATAAATCAGCCATAAGAATAATCAAAACAACTAATACAGTAACATAAATCCAATCACCTCAAGGGTGTAGACCACTTATGGTCCCAATCACGATCTCTTCATAATGAAAGATCAACAAGGTTACATCCATCAAGATGACTTAAAAAATTCAAATGGGAGAGGCACTACATCATCCCCCCCAAAGACTAGGCTTACTTCTAGAAGCCATCAATCCAAGAATAGAAACCAAACACACCAAGAAAACTCAAAACCAAGCAAAAGGAATGGCTCAATAACGACTCCACAAGTCCAACCCAAATCACTCCAACATTCTCAAACCATCTTGTCAAACCCAACATAGGTCAACCCCAAGAAAATAGGTGCCATACTAACACAAGGTCCTCCAACAAGGAATCTCCTATGTGCTAGGAAAACCCATCTAGCTATAAAGTCAACAATACAAGGTAAGGAAAAAGACAATCTACCTCATTCATAGGTGCCCAACTACAACATGCACCAACCATGTGACTACAACATGAGGTAAAAATGCTATTCACTTCCAATAAGAGTTGGAATCATGTGGAATAAACATCCCAAATTCCCAAGAATACAAGCATGCCACGCATGAGCATCCTTGAATCCATTTAAACTCACCCTTTGAACATAGAGGATGATGGTTTACTAACAAAATTACACACTCCAAAAGGATACTCACCACTACTAACCACCAAGAATAGTAGCACATAGTCTCTATGGTATAAAAAGCTCAACTTATACTATGAACTAGGGTTCACCTTTCCACAAGATCGCAAATATTTTTTTCCATGGACACAATCATGTAATATCCTCATACCAACTCATAAGATGGAAACATGTGTCCAACGATACCATGTCCCTCTAGGAACATGCTAGGAATACCACACTACACCTATAGCTAAACTTAATCTCCAACCTTAGGTCAATGGTCAATGAGAAACTTAACTGAGACAATCCTTGAATATATAAGGTTAGAGAGAAGGAAACTATAGAGTATTAGGACTAAGAGGGAGTCTCTCTCAACATCTACACAAAATCAGCACAAGACACATTAGGATACAACATTTAGCTATAGGTGTGGTGTCTCTCTCTCTCAACCATGCTAGCTTACTTTATTGAGAGAGAAAATGATACAAAGATGCACAAAAGCCAACATCCAAAAGGTGGATCTAGACTTATCAAAAGACTAAGTCACTCTCAAACAACAAAGTGACATCCACCTCAAGCAATAAATGCTCATAGTCCACACTTCTTCTCACAAAGGTGGGACGGTGCTATAGGAAACACACAAACCCAAGCACAAATCCCAACAAGTACCTAGTAGATTATGAAAATTTGTTAAAACCTCCCTAAGAATAGCATGAATGGTGGAACTTATCCAATGGTTGTAAATGTGATATGTCATGATTGAATTGGCCTCTATCCAATAAAGGGTACTTGGAACATTATTCAACATCTTTAGAAGTGAAAAAGAGATGCTTGTTGTTCCCTAGGTGAAATTTTGAATTAGCACAGTCTCACACAAAGTTTCCCATCAATCTAGGTGAGATAATGCAATAAACTAAGAAAGAAAGTTCATGAACACTTATTTCTCATGCAAAATTTCAAAACAATACAAAACTTGCCTTCACTCCAAAGGCCATAACTTTCATGTTCAAACTCTTATTGACTCCATTTAAAAAGAATAAAAAAGATATTGATGAGGCCCACAACATGATGGAGCTTAGAGAGTCCTAAGACCTAAGAGTTTTAATCACCACTCAAGATAAAACATCATATGAAAACTCAACCATCTCGGTCACCAAGACAAGCAATGGAAGAAATGCCCAAAACAACCTAAGAGAGCACATTCTCAACATGAAATAAGACATGAAATGAAAGGTTTTACACACACTTCAACCAATATTACTTCTCTTTCATAATTTAATCAATTAATCATAACACAAACATTAATGCACAATGAAACTGAAAGGTTTCAAAGCGAGGGTTCAAGAGTCACTTACCATTAAACAAGTACATATCCTTTCAATTTCTTTCTAGAATAACATCACATTTAATCACCATTTAAAATATCTAATTAATTTAACAAATTTACATCTATTACAAGTGCACTAGTTTTTTCTTTATGATATTATCCCATGTACATACTACCAAAGGTTCAAGATGAAAGTGATAGAGTCACAACACACAACTAGGCAACAATAAAACACATTTAGAATAGTCATCATGAACCAAAACAAAAATCCCAAATGGGGGATTGTCAACTCCAATAGTAAATCATAAAAGAGCTCATTTCAAGAATAATTCAAGTTTGACAGCAACCACAAAGAGAGTGATAGATAAAATTTGATGACTATTCCAAGAGAGGAAAGTATTGAAAACTAATGTTAGCCCAACAACACAAGGAAAGTACCTCTAGCCAAATAAAATAAGGCATCAAAAAAATCACATTACATATGATGAATGAGAATAGTCACACAAGAGGGATAAATCAGCACACAATGCTATGGAATACATCATCCTAGCAATGTTAGAGAACACACTCACACACATCAAGCAGTAAACCATCAATAACCTCTTGTGTATGTAGAATACAATAATTTCCTTATTTATTTTCCATGAAATGCAATATTTAGATATCCATCAATTTTAATACATTTCCATAAGCTTATGAAGAATTTATATTGGGGATTTAAGTCATTAACCCAAAGGATAAAATGCAAAACCTACTTCTCTGCAATGATTCACAGTAAACACTCATTTATCAATGAAAGGAACCATTGCATTAGTATAATGACATAATACAAAATCACAAATAAGATTCATTTATTTTCTTACAATTAGGAGAAAATGGAGAAACAATGCACCTTACTGCCCAAGGAGAAGCAAAAAGAGGCACTCAAGCCAACACATGGACACCAATCAATGGCTCCATCAAAATGGGTCACACAAGAAACCAACCAAACTAAGACACATTGATTCCATCTACAAAAAATGGAAAGACTCACTTCCTTCTCCTCACACTTCTCTAGTTTCATCCATTGCACAAGCAAGTCCATCATAATAGATACCAAAGCAACAAAAATCATGAGCTATCACCAAGACACTTGCACTCACACAACACAACAACAAACATTGGGCAACATATACACATAGATCCCAATGTTTGAACATGGGCTCTCATACTAGATGTAATGAACCACCCAAAGATCCTTGTAATAAGGATTCAATACAAGACAAGATATTTTTTTTACTAGTATGAATGCACATGAAAACATCATATTGGGATCACAAAGATCACAATGGAATACTTCACCAACAATTCCAACAACCAACAGATCTCCAAATGCCACTGCCTACCTAACACAACCAAACTAAAGAACAAAAACCAAAGATGACATTAGAACACAAAATATTTGATATATCAAAGCATAGAACTACTAGCATTCCTAAAGGGTACTCAAAAGTCCAAATTGTGTTCTCTCAAAAATAGTGGAGATGCCCCCTATTTTTCATGCTAGAGAATTAATAAGAGACAATGTCACATGAGGAAGTACCTCTTCACATGAGAAATTACACTAAGCTACATGAGGATCTGCCTTTCACATAAGGAAATGCACCAAATGATGCAAGGAAATCCTTGGCCTAGTAACCAAAACATCCATAACTATTGTGGAGTTTCATGCAAGAAAGAACCATGAACTGCACAACAAAACTCAACACACCACGTGAAATTTTTCATTCTCACATGAGAAAGTATAATTTCACTCTAGGATACAAATTAAAAAACTAGAAAACATTAAGGAAAAAAACTATAAAATGAATTTCCTCCACATTGAGGAGTACCAGATCCACGTAGTTTGAGGAATGGATGCTCGAGAGCATAAACAACAAGATGCCATGAAACAAGAAAGAGGAACATCTATCCATCTCAACCATAACAACATATGAAAGAACATGCAAAAAGAAACATCACAATGTACATACATGGTTCATAAGCCAAACATCATATGAAGTAAACATGAATATATAAGCACCAACACAACTAAAACTCATACGTAGTTCCTCCCAACCATAATACCATCATGAGACCTCAAAGGCCCTAGGAATTCCCCATGTGTTACATCCTAAACTATTGACTAGATCATTATAGATATATTATGAGGATGTCACTACTAAAGTGTACTATAGCATAAGAATAAGGAAATCTAACATGATGAAAAGTAAAGTATTAGTTATTCCAACTAATCAAACTCATCATCTAATCATATGCTAAACATCATAATATTAGAATGCATCAAATAAACTAACATCATCTAAACATGATATCCAAGAATTCAAATGAAAGCATAAATCACAAGAAAGTATTCTCTAGAACCCGAAGTACCAAGTGAAAACATCCAACAACGGTCATAGTGGAATAATAAACCATCTTTGTACACTAGCCCCTAGCAGTGGTGAAGGTATCTACACCACCCAACCATGTGAAATCATAGGTCCACTCCTACCATGCTAATGGAGATAATGATCCAAACATAAACACATATAAAGAAAACATCCATGGCTATCAATCGCACTAGATAATAATGATAACTGAAACTGAGAGCATGAGACAATACAAGTATAATAGGTCCTAGTCAAACACTCTATGGCTAACTATGTAGGGAATTTGGTAGAGAGTTGGTAACTCAGAATCACCCAAGTTGTAAACACAAGAACAACCATTCACCTGAATACACCATTGGGAGGCTATGTGTTGTAAGAATAACTAACTTAGAATCATCCAACCTATAAGCGCAAGAACAACCATTCCCCTCGGTACACTCTTAGAAGGCTATGTGAACATGTAAGAATAAATAACCATTCCCCTCAGCACCACCCTTAGGAGACTGTCCATAATTTATTATCTTATTTGAATTTTTATCAATTAATTAAGTTATCACTTATTAGAAACTTCTACACGTACATCATGTCAGGGACACTACACAGGTTATGAGAGAAGCCTCTCCACAAACTTACCCTACATACCCATGCTCATCATAAGATGAGTTCCTATAGGCATGGATATTCCCAAACCAATCACACATGAACATAACTGCACTAAAATATAAATGAGAGGTTGGGCCTTATAAGTCACCCAATAAATGCACGTGCATGTGTTCGTACATGGTGCACCACCATCATGAAGATCAAATACAAGGGTTGGATGAGAGCACAAGAAAATCACTCTCAACCAATAACAAACTTGGGAGGATAGATTCTACATGAATCCCAAGGAACAATAAAACCATCCATCATGAACTCACTCAACCAACCTTAATCCATGAGTATGGATTCTACATGAATCTCGACAATGAAATAAAACCAAACACCATGAACTCACTCAACTAGCCTCAATCCAGGAGTATGGATTCTACATGAATCCTAATATCCATGAAATAGCAACAAGGGTTAAGTCAAAAATGATAACACCAGGTATAAACTCACTCAACTAGACACAAAGTCGAGAGTATAGATGTGGTACACATCTCAATGCAAAAATAAAAGTGCAACAATGATCTGACTAACATTTTATAGATGATCCAAGTCCATGATCAACAACATGCCAATAAAACTTGAGAAAATTGGGTGGCACACAAATTGAGATAAAAATATCAAAACTCAAAAATTAAAAAATTAAAACCCATTTGGTTTTAGGGCAAAAAGCCACAAAAATACAATAAAATTTGGGTTTGGACACTATATGAAAAATGACTGGCATAACAATGTGGAACCTTGAACCTTCATCCAAAAAATCAAGGAAATGCTCATACCCACCCAATCAGGTAGATCTAGCATATAGAAATAGAAGGGAACACTAGTTCTCAGACTCCTAACAAATGGCTACCAAAAATAGAAGTACAAACAAAGCCAAAATAATAAAATGGGAGACCCCTACCTCACAACCAAAAGAGAAAAATGGAAATCTAAACCATAAAATAAAAATCACATAGAAGTAGCCAAAAATCACAGAAATCCAAGGTCTCCCAAAGTTGGATCCAATGAGACCGATCTCACAACGATCCCATGCCCATAGCTCCCACAACAAATAGAACAATAAATCCTCATGAAGAGGGTTTTTGGTTTTACTCTCAAAATTTCTAATTCAAAAGTGAGAAGTGAGGAATTAAATTCCTTTTGGATACTTATTCACTTTTCAAGTGAATAAAGGATTAGGGAAAATAACCAAGAGAACTAATTAAATCCTAAATCAACCCAAACAAAAATAGGCTATTCCAAGTAATTGGAATTCATCTATGGAAAAGTTGCTAGAAACTAAAAACAATTACAATCAAGCTTGAAAACCCCAAATCATAGAAATTTCCTTAATAGCTTTGCAACAATGAAAAACTCTAAATGCATAGACACATTCTTTGGTCTAATTATATAATGCGAATAAGTCTAGATTTATCAAATCACTAAAAGGTTTAATTAAAACATTTAAGTAAGATACATTGACCATACATGAATGACATTGGTAAAATATGAATAGTTGAATCACTAACTCCATGTGCCACTACCAGGGATATAAATCCTATGCACTAAAATACATGATCAAGTGTGATTGCATATAATAACTTAGTCGAAGCAATAAATGCATTAAATCACCTAATTTAACCATTTATTAAATTATACTAAAATAATCTATTTACATCACTCATGTTCACATGTAGCATAATGAAGCAAGAATGAAGTAGATAACCATAACATCAAATCCATCACATAACATAATTAGAGATATGTCCAAATACCAGATAATCATATATCATCATAAAACATACTTTCATCTCAGAATGACATCATCATGAAAATATGATGAATTGAACAACATAGTAGTCTAACATCTATGATACTGAAATCAAAGTACAACATTTGACCCTTAGGTTATCTCAATTATATAATATAACATGAGTAACAAGTATATCTTTGATCAAAATATAACAAGGTAAATATAGGTGAACATATTCATAAACATGACTAACCACTGCTACACAAACCTAGTCTAGTGTAGTAGACTATTAGCATATAGTGTAATCTTTATACACATCTCAAGATAATCATGCAAGAACATCATGATACCACATTGATCCTGGTAACCACTAGCACAAACCTTAGTGAACCATCTATCACATAATAATCTCATAAATCAGCCATAAGCATAATCGAAGCAATTGATATAGTAACATAAATCCAATCACCTCAAGGTTGTAGACAACTCATGGTCCCAATCATGATCTCTTCACAATGAAATATCAACAAGGTTGCATCCATCAGGATGATTTGTAGAAATCAAATGAGAGAGGCTCTATAGGGTGTGTCAATACTGGTGAGACTCTTGTTGTCTAGTTATGGACAAATATTAATGAGAATGCCCTTGAGGTGGATCCTTTTTAATTAACTTTATTGATAAATAATAAATTAGTAAGGAATAACATGGTGGATTCAGGAGTAGCTATGAACATAATGCCTACTGAAGTTATGAAAGAATTAGGATTGAAAATAGACATCCCTTATGAAAAGTACTATGTTATGGTTAATAGATTAGTACTTGTGGTGGGCATGCGTAAAAATGTTGACTTCAAATTTCTTGCCTGTCCTAATATTTCCTATAAAATAGATAATATTGTAGTTGAAGTTCTGGCCTATTATGACATGTTGCTTTCAAGACAATGGTCAAATTTATTTGGAGGATACATATAATTGGACTTTTCCTATGCAACCATTTGAATCAATGGCCACAACATTAGGAATTATAAAGAGCCAAGGTATGAATATCTTGAAAACATCCATCCTAATAATAGAATTAATTTTTGCTAGATAGACATTGATAATTTCCAGGTAAGTATAAGTAAACCTATCCAAATTATAGAGGACAAGAAAAAATTCCTTAAACATGAAGAAGATAATAAATTATGGAAATTGCACTTTGATGGAGCATGTAACAAGGAAGGAAATGGAGTTAGGGCAATTCTCGTGCATCATCATTAGGTAAAATTTTTAGGTATGCCTTTCTATTCAAAGTCAAATGTACACACAATTCTAGGTCTAAATATAGCCAAATTTCATAAAATAAAGTTACTTTAAGTAATTAGAGATTCAAAGCTGATTATATATTAGATTAGAGATAAAATTATGACAAAAAACTCAAGATTGAAAAGGTATAGAAATTATCTATGTGATTTGTTAGAGATTTTTTGATGCATTTTCAATTAACTGGATTGATAGGACAAATAATTTTTTAGTTGATATAATGGCCAATTTATCCATTAAACAAATTAATATTCCTTTGTAAGAAGTTGTTTAGGTTAAGATGAAAAATAGACCATCTATTCCTGAAAATGTACACAATTAGAAAGTTTTCAAAGATTACAAGTATTTATTAGAATTCTTGATTTGTGAAAAAATTATGAGGATATTGGTATTCATTGGAATGGGCTTGTTGAAAATAAAGATGGAAAGGAAACTATGTTTGGAGAAGAGATTGTGTAGCTTAAGTCCAATAAGATACTGAGAGGATTGGTGGCTTTGGAGAATATTTTTTATGAACATGAAAATATTAAAATACATTCCCCTATCAACTTGCAAGAAAAAATTTAGAAGGTTAATTTTGGGACCTAATATTCTCTAAGGGAAGTTTTTATTGGGATTTTTTATCGATTAGGATAAAATCTGAGTTAATTGCCTTATTAAGGAAATCTAGACATGTATTTTCATGGTCTTGTGATTATTTGAAAGCATATAGAGAATATTTATTTTAGCATGAAATACATCTAAAATCAGATGCTAGACCTTTCAGACAAAAGCATAGACCAATAAATCCTATGTTAGCTCCAAAAATGAAATAAGAATTAATTAAAATGAGAGATGATGGTATAATTAAACACATTAGATATTCTACATGGGTTTATAATTTGGTTCTTGTTAGAAATAAAAATGGAGATATAAGGCTTTGTGTCAATTTAAGAAATTTGAATATATCATCATTAAAGGACAATTATGCTTTCCTAAACATGGAGGTTTTATTACAAAAGATATCAAGGAATTAACTGTTATCTATGTTGGATGGTTTTTCAAGCTATAATCAAGTAAAAGTCAAAGAAATAGATCAATACAAGAAAAAATTTACTACTCCTTGGGGAGTATATGTCTATGCTAGAATGCCATTTGTATTAACAAATGCCAAAGAAACTTTTCAAAGAACTATGGATGTTGTATTTGAGGGAATTATTGATCATATATTAGTAGTCTACCAAGATGATATTACTGTCTATTCTAAGAAAGATGAAAAACATTGTAAACACTTAGAGAATATTTTTAAGAGGGCTCTTGAATATGGATATCTCTTCATCCTAAAAAGTTCCAACTTGGAGTTGCATAGGGAAAATTATTGGGACATATTGTTTCCAAGGAAAGAGTGAGAATAGATCATGAAAGTGTTGCAGCAATTGATAACATAAAAGTCCCCAAGAATGTTAAAGTCATTCAATCATTTGTTGGATAGATTAATTTTGTAAGAAGATTTGTGTCCAATTTTGTAGAAACTATTAACCCCATATCCAAAATTTTGAAGAAAAGAGCTAAATTGTGTAGTGTTGGGTAGGTAGCTTTCTTAGTCCTTAGCTTCTCAAGGACTTTCTTAGGCCTTCTCTTATCCTATTAGGGTTCCCTTTGATATTCTAATCCCTAGAGGATCTCTACCCTATCTTCCTACTACTCCCTACCTAGATACACCAATGGAATAGCTTCTTGCACTCATCAATGCTTCTTCAAATAAGTTTGCCAACTTTAATTTTTGACCATTCTTTACCATTCTTGCGACTAGAAGGAGTGAGGGTTCCCTTATGTAGTTTTGGACTTCATCCAACCTTCTAGATTCAACATCAACAAGTGATCTTACTGATTATTGTAAAACCCTCATAATTGCACTAAATAGGCCTAATTGGGTTAGCCCTCACACTTTGATTTTTGGACATAACTTTGAATTTGTCCAAACAAGGTGGAAAAAACATTATGGTTTCAAGTACCCTTTTGGAAAACCTAAAATATTTTGTGGATCTTAGGTCTCAAAGAATTCCTTACACCTAAAAGTAATTTGTGTGTCTACAAACAAGGGTTTTACAATATGGATGATAGTGTTGTCTAGGGTCTAATCATTCCCCTATAAAAACTTGTTTTGGAATTTTCTCCTTTTGTGCATAGCATCAAAACTCATTCCTCCTCCCATTCCATAACTGAGATTGAACTATCTATCATATTCAATCCACCTTTAGCCACTTACAAATGCTAGGATTTTGGAATGGGTCATTTCATGGCTTTTATAAGTTTTCCAAGAGGTTTTAGATAGTTATTGCAACCATTAATCTCAAAACCATGACATTTGCAATTCTTTCTCAATTTTTGTCAAGCAACTTTTCAAAGTTGCTAACAACTTTTGCATTTTTACAAATTTTGAACATCTATCAATTTGATCCTTCCAAGTAGGTCTACCATTGTCCATTAATGATGTCTAGGCATGATCTATCCTTTTTAGCATCAATCCACAAGTTCTTGATCATTTTTCCCCATGTGACAACTTTGGCAATATTTGCCATCTTTCTTTTTCCTTGCTCAAAATGATATGTAGGATCTCCAATCCATGAAATGGGATGTTAAAACATCAAGGAGGACAAGATAGTTTAAAACTATATATTCCTCACAACATTTAACCAAGTGAACCAATACCACCTAGAATGGAAACATCACCTAGGAACAACTTCAAACAAAGAGAGGACCTTGAAAGGTCCATACTCACACTCTTGACTTTGCTAGAGTTAGTACAAGACAAAATCAAAACAAAGAACTAGTCCTAGGGAGTTTGATTAGGGTGCTCCTACACCATACTCTCCTCCCCTCTCTCCCCCCCCCCCCCCCCCCCCAACCAAAAAAAAAAAAGAAAAGAAAAAAGAAAAAAGAGAAAAAAAAAGAATTGAATCCTTCCTTGGATTAGGTAAGGTGGAATCAATACCCAACCTCTTGAATTTTGTCTCTCTAAACCAAGTAGCATCAACAACATCCTTCCCAAGCCATTTGGCAAGATGTTCCAAGTACTTCTTCCTAGTCTGTTAGTAGATCCTCGAGTCTAGTATCCTATCTTCTTGTAGAAATGGAGGAGGGGTGAGGTGTAGGTCTGCAACATTTTCTGTGACCTCTTGAAGAGTTTAATTGACAAAATGAACATGTCTGTTTTAGGAAATCAAATCTACAATATTGAAGATGGGTGACAGTTCAATGTCTTTAGGAAGTGCCACCTTGTAAGCATTGTTTCCATACTTGGCAAGTATTTTGCAAGGACCCAACCTTCTCATCTAAAGATTATGGGGTATCCCTTTTAGTAATCTATTTTTGTTCAAGTGCACCATCACAAGATTGCCTATCTGAAACTACACCTCCCTCTTTGAGGCATCCACCTTCTGCTTCAATTTGTTAGTATTTCTAGTTATTGTCTTCCTTACACTCTTATGGACTTCCCTCATGGAATGGGAAAATTCATCAACATAGAAACTACCATGTACTCCATCCTTCAACTCTCTTAATTCAAATATTCCTCTAGGATGCAAACTATAAACTACCTTAAATGGACTCTTACTGGTTGATCTATTAACTGTATCATTATAGGCATATTTAGCCTTCCCAATGAGTTGGTCCCATGCTTGACCATACTCCTTTGTGATACACCTCAACAAGTTTCCATGACTCCTATTAATCAGCTCTATTTGACCATCTATCTGTGGGTGATAGGTAGATCCAAAAGAGAGATTAGTTCCAAGATTTTTCATAATATCTTCCAAAAGTGGCTCATGAATTTGGTTTCCCTATCTGAAAAAATTCTTATAGATGGTCCATGGATCCTAACCACCTCTCTAAAAAACAAGTGAGCAATCTAGCAAGCATCATGTATAGTCTTGCAAGGTACAAAATGAGCCATGTTATTAAATTTTTCCATAATCACATAAATGATGTCATACTCCAGCCTTGTCTTTGGTATGCCAACTACAAAATCTATAGAGATGCATTTCCATGGTCTACTAGGGACCATAACTAGTTGATAAAGACCAACATGGATGGATGTGTTATTTTCGTTTTGACACACTATACAACTCTCTACATACTGTCTGATATCTCTAGTCATCCTAGGCTAAAAATAGAACCTAGTAACTAACTCTTGAGTCTTATTGAATCCAAAATGACCACTAAGTGCCCCATTATTCTTTTATTGGACTTAATTCTCCCTACTTGACCCTCTAGGAATACAAAGTTGACTTCTCTTAAACAATAAATCATTCTGCAATGTATAATAAAAAGACTCACCATGAAAGTTGTTTTTGAACTCCTTGCATACCTTGTAGATTTGAGCATAGTCTTCATCATCAACATATAGGTCTTTGAAGGTTTCAATTCCTATGATTTTTTGTTGAATTTCATGGACTATGAGGAGGCTCCTACTCAATGCATTAGCTACCTTATTTTGCACCCCCTTCTTATGTTTGATGGTAAAGGTGTAGTCTTGTAGGTATTCTACCCACTTCATATGCTTGTTGCGAGATTTATCTTAGGAGTTAAGGAAATTGAGAGCTTAGTTTTCTGAGTATACAAAAAACTTCTTTGGAAGAAAATAGTGCCTCCACTTCCTTAGAGCTTGTACTAGAGAAAAAAACTCTAGGTCATAGGATGAGTACTTCCTCTTTGCATCATTTAGCTTCTCACTATGAAAACCCATTGGCCCATGCTCTTGGCTTAGAGAAACCCCAATAACTACATTAATAGCATCACACTCCACTTGGAAAGGTTTCTCAAAGTTAGGGATAACCACTATAGGTAGTTCTAATATCTTCCTTTTGAGTGTGTCAAAACAATAATCATCTTGTGGGGTCCAATGGAACTATTCCTTCATACCTCCTTTGATTGTCTCTAATAGAGGAACACAGATGCCACTAAAATGTTTGATAAAATTCTTATAATACTAGGCCAAATCATGGAAGCTTCTTACATCTAATGTATTCTTGGAAGTAGGCCAATTTAGGATGGCATTCACCTTGTCTTGATCTATTTTGAGGTTACCTTAACACAAAATAAAGCCAAGATAAACTGGCTTCTATTTCATGAAGTCAGACTTCTCCAAGTTTATCATTAGCTTTTCTTCATGCAATTTTGTAAAACCAATTTTCATATGCTTAATATGCTTCTCTTTAGTTTTTCCATAAATTAAGATGCCATCTAAATAAACAACAAAAAACTTACCAATGTAACTTGCCAAGACCTTGTTCATAAGCTTCATGAAAGTAACTGGAGCATTAAAAAAATCAAATGGAATTACAATCGATGTTGTCAATATGGTCAGATAGATATCTTGAGAGTTTTCATTTATGACAATATGTATTCAATATTTCATTTATCCATTTAGAGTTAGAAAATTTTCTAAGTGTTATATAGTTTTCAACAACACAAAGACATATGAGATGTGTACGAATGACTCATTGAGAGTTAGCTTATACACAATTGAGAAAAGTTTTATGATAGTGTCATGATGATGTATACTAGTGTGTTACTAGTGTGCAGATGTTTACGAATAGTACAATAGGAGTTATGATTGAAATACTAGTATTGGTATTTGATAGAGTGTAACATAACATAACAGAGAATTGAGTTGTACGATTTAAAAAATTCTTTTGGTAACAAAACAATTACTAAGTCTTTATGAGCTAACTTTTTGGATGTTATTCCATAAGTTATTTTATATTATGTCAAGTGTGTGAAGACATGAAGGCCAACTGAGAAGAAATTTACTAATATACAAGGTATAAGTAAAGATCCTTCAAAGATAAATGTGCAACACATGTGTGATCTATGTGATATTTCTGATACATGTGAAGTCCGTGAGATGATATGTGAACTATATTTGATGTATGATCAAATAAAGTGTGAATTATAGTAGTCAGAAAATATTGTATGTATACCTATTCTTGTGAAGAACTTCATTGTATAAATGCATGTTAGGGCAGTGGGCTCTTCTTGCATACATTGTATTTGATCTACCAACTCCTAATAGGGTTGAGGCTTCTAACAATGAATCAAGACACTATATGTAGTTCATAGACTCCTAATAGGATCAATATACTTAACATGATTCTTTTTTTTAGTAGATCATCTAGTGGGTATCATCCCCATCGAGGTTTTCCCTTGGCCAAGGTTTCCCTAGTCAACAAATAATGGTGTATGAATACTTGATGGTTATATTTAATATTCAAAATTGTTAGTTTACTTTCATATGCAATTTATAAAGTAATTAACAGTACTCAGTTGTGGGAAAAAGTTTGTGGAATATTGATTCACCCTACCCCCTCTTAGTATTATCTATTTCTAACAATTGGTATCAGAGCCCAGTTACTCTGTAGAAGTTTAAAAGTTTGAGTAAGATCCCTATAGATATGGAACAATTGAAGAAAAACCTTGAAGAAACTCTTAAATAGATTGGCCTTCTTATAGAAGTGATAACTTGAAAGATAGATATGAAGATGCAAAAGTCTACATTGGTAAACTAAAAGGCAAGATTGGTGATGTAAAATTTGGCAAGGAATCAACTATGCAGACTAATGACAATGATGAAGTATGAAATCTCAAGAAAGAAAATGAGATCTTGAAACATGAATTAAAAATTGTTGAACTTAGGTTGAGTCTTAAGAAAGATAATAGGAAGAGTGAACCTGAACTGAAACTTCAAAATGTAGACCATAGATCCTAGTTGAGTCAAGTAATATTTTAATTAGATACTATCAGGATTGAGCATACATAATTAGAAAAGTATAATATCATTGTGAAAGGAGAATTTATAGTAGCTAACAAATAGTTAGAGAAACTTTATTCCAGCAGTGAGAAGATTGATGAACAAGTATTTCACTAGAGACCTTCTTATGATAAGACAAGACTTGGATATCTTATTGGAGAGAAATCAGTAAAGAAAATTGAAACTAGAAGAGAACTATATCCAGTTATTGATTCCCCTAAAGAATGTGATATGAGTAAGGTAGAATCAAGCACAACTATTGAAGTATCAAAAGAGTTTGAATTAGTTGACTTGTCAGTGAAACACGATGTACCTAAGAAAATAGAGCAAGTTGATAAACCTAAGAAAGATTAGCCACCCAAGGAAGTAAGACATGAATATAGAGGTAGATATTTCATATGTAAGAAATTTGGTCATATGAAAAGAGATTGCATAGGTAAGTCTTTTAAAACCTATTACTAATTTCTATTGTTATAATTGTCATAGTTATGGACATAAAGTAGTAGATTGTAAGAAAAATATGTTTGATGGTAATAATGCAAATAGTAGAATGTTTAGGAACACTAACCTTGTAGGTAATGAAAGAGGGAGAGATCACAAAGAATATCCAATGATGGAGAGAGACCTAATGGAGAAAAGAACTAGTTTGTGTGTTATAAGTGTAACAAACTTGGACACATTGCAAGAAATTGGAGAGCACCTAAAAGTTAGAGTGGAACCAATTAAAGAAGAAATGAACCTATATTTTAGTTATGTAATAAAATTAGACACACACCAAGATATTGTAGAATGGATGGAAGAGATTTCAATAGAAATCCTAACTACAGAAGGTACAACAACAAAAATGGTAGAAGGAATAGAAATTGCAGTGATAATAGAAAGAAAGAAGTAGTCAAGGAACATGTTGATGAATTCAAAGAGGCATTTATGATAGCTAAGGATCTAGAAAGCTCTTATAGTTTTGGAGAAATAATATTTTAATGAACTTGATGAGAAAGTGAAGTCACAGATTGTTTGTGACTCATCCAATCTGAATTAAGCAATTTTAGGAGAGTAGAGCATCATTTGGTTAGCATTGATGTTAGAGAGTGAGTTGGAAGTTGCACAGTTAACAAAAGTGTTAGATTGTGGTGACTGATCAAGAAAGTACTATACATACTTCATAAATTCTTTGGGGCTTAGGGCATCGCCCAAAAAAAAAAAATTTGGGCCCTATTTATCAAGATTTTGGGCCGACATGTAATTATTAATTATAATCGTAAAGCAGTAAAAATACTTGTATAAAAGAGCTTAGGGTTAGGGATTGTTTCATAGATGTCATGCAAAATTGGTTCTTGTGGTAGTATTGAGCTATAATGGATTACAGATTGTAAGTAGGTTGTAATTACTGAATCGTAATAATATTAGACTTGTTGTTTGGTGGATGGAGCCCAGGGATTGGGTGAACCACATTAAATCTTGTTGTCTTGTGTTCTTTCTATGTGGTCTATTATTTTCTGATATTGGTTATATTTGCATGTAATTGTTATTTTTGTCCATGGTTTAATTCTAACAAGTGGTATTATAGTGAGGTTTTTTTTTAGCTATCCTCTGTAGGAAAGTCTCACAGTTGAGTGGGATTCTCATGATTGAGTGGGAGCAATGGTAGAGGAGGGTAAGCTAAGGGTTGATAGGTTTAATAGGTAGAATTTCCAGTTATGGAAGATGCAAATGGAAGACTATGTTTATTAAAAGGATTTATGGAAGCCATTGGAAGGCAAAGCCAAGAATCAAGGATCTATGTCAAATGATGAATGGGATCTTTTAGATAGAAATGCACTTGGAAGCATTCGATTATGCTTGGCACCATCACTAGCATTTAATATTACAAAAGAAAAGACAACATAAGAATTGATACAAACCTTAGTGAAACTATATGAAAAGCCCTTTTCTTCAAACAAGGTATTTCTCATGAAGTGTTTATTTAATATGAAAATGGCAGAAGGTGTATCTATTGCAAATCATTTAAATGAGTTTAATACTATTACTAGTCAATTATCTTTTGTGGGTATTAATTTTGATGAAGACATTAGGGCTCTTTAGATTTTGTGTTCTTTGCCTAAAAGTTGGAATGGCTTGGTAATGGCTATGAGTAATTCTATTCCTAGATCTAGTACCCTAAAATATGATGATGTGACCAGTGTTGTTTTGAGTGAGAAAACTCACAGGAAAAACTCAAGTGGATCTACATGAAAAAGTGCTTTGAATGCACAAAGTAGGGGCAAAATGACTGAGAGAGTAAGTAATTTCAAAAATTGTGAGAAATCAAGAGGAATGCCAAACGGGAGGAGGTCTCAATCGAGAGGACCAAACAACTACTGGTACTGTGGAAAACCTAGGAACAAAAAGAAAGATTGTTGCAATTGAAAGAAAAATGAAGGAGATAAACCAAATGGAGACAAGGAGCAAAATGTGGTAAGTAACAAATCTAAAGAGGATGCTTTGCTTCTGTCTTTAGAAAGTGTTGATGATTCATGGGTTTTAGATTCTGGTGCCTCATTTCATGCTACACCTCATAGAGGTTATTTCATTGATTATGTCCAAGGGGATTTTGGACTTGTTTATTTGGGGGATAATGAACCCTGTCAGATTGTTGGAAAGGGAAAAGTTAAGATTAAGTTGTAGAATGGGAATCATTGGCTACTACATGAGGTAAGACATGTTCCAAGGTTGAGTAGAAATTTAATTTTAGTAGGGAAACTTAGTGATGAGGGTTGTGTAGTTACTTTTAATGATAAAAATTAGAAGGTTTCAAAAGGTTCCCTTGTAGTAGAAAAAGGTGTAAAAGTAGGCACCTTATACCTTTGTACAGGTCATATTGTTCCTTCTACTTTAATTGTTTCAAAGAAAAATGAATGTTTAGGAAAAGTTGTTGCAGTTGAGTAGAAAGAACAAATAGCTGCTATAAATTCTAATACAATGTTGTAGCACAATAGAATTGGGCACATGAGTGAGAAAGGTATGAAATTACTTCATTCAAAGAAAGTTTTACCAGATCTAAAATGTGTTAATATGGATTTCTATGAAAGTTGCATGTATGGAAAACAAAAGAGAGTGAGTTTTGTGAAGACTGGGAAGGAAAACAAAAGGGAGAAATTAGAGCTTGTGCATACAGATGTATGGGGATTGACTTAGGTATCTTCCCTTGGTGGCTCTCATTATTATGTTACATTTATTGATGAAACAACTAGAAAAGTATGGGTTTATTTCCTTTGAAATATGATGTATTTCAAACTTTTAAGAAATGGAAATGCTTGGTTGAAAATGAGACTGCTAAGAAATTAAAATGTCTCAAATCTAATAATGGTGGTGAGTATTGTAGTCATTAATTTGAAGATTATTGCTCCACTAATGCTATTCATAGATAGAAAACTATTCCAAGGACTCCATAGGAAAATGGAGTGGTATGAATAGGACTATTATGGAGCATGCAAGGAGCATGAGGTTGCATGCTAGGTTACCCTTACATATGTGGGTGGAGGCTATGAATACTGCTATATATTTGATTAATAAAGGTCTCTCTACTCCTTTGGGTTGTGGTATTCTAGAGGAAGCATGGACTGGTAAGAAGGTGAGTTATTCTTTTCTCAAGACTTTCAGTTGTGAAGGTTTTTCTCGTATAGATTTTGGAAAAAGAACCAAGCTGGAAGCTAAGTCAAAGAAATGTGTATTTTTTGGATATGGCATTAAATAATTTGGCTATAGGCTTTGGGATTTTGAAAATCATAAAATTGTAAGAAGTAGGGATGTCATATTCAATGAGAAAGTGTTGTACAAAGATCTGTTGCAGGAACATGAGAAGAAATAAGATGATTATGTAGTGCTAGATGATACTCCAAAAGCTAATGTTCCAACCATTCCTCATGATGTGCAACAACACAACAAAAAATACCACACACACCAATGAATGTTAGATAGTCAATAAGGAAAATTAGAACTCTAGAAAGATTCTCTCCCTCTTTGTATTCAATTTTACATACCGATGCTTGTGAACTTGAATGTTATGATGAAGCTATGCAAGTGGATAATAAGATTCAGTTGGAGTTTGCAATGAAAGACATGGGATTTATGCAAGTTGCTTGTATGTAAAAGATCTTTATAGAATAAGTGAGTTTATAGGTTAAAAGAAGAGGATGGAGGTAAGAATTTTTTTTAAAGCAAAGTTAGTTGTAAAAAGATTTGCACAGAAAAGGGCATTGATTTTAATGAGATATTTTCTCCTATTGTTAAGATGACTTCTATCTGTATTGTTTTAAGTATTGTGGCTACTGAAGATTTGCATTTAGAACAAATTGATGTTAAAACAACATTCCTTCATGATGATTTGGATGAAGAGATATATATGGCTCAGCCATGAAGATTTGAGGTCAAAGGTAAGGATAACTTAGTGTGCAAATTGAAGAAAAGTTTATATGGCTTGAAACAAGCACCTCGACAATGGTATCTAAAATTTGATAGTTATATGTATGAGCATGGATAACATAGGTGTCATTTAGATCATTGTGTTTATTTTAAGAGGTCAAATGATGACAACTACATTATTTTATGTTTATATGTTTATGATATGCTTGTAGCAGGGTCTAACATGGATCATATTAAGGGCCTAAAATGTCAGTTAGCACATGCATTTTCTATGAAGGATTTGGAGGCAAAAAAAAAAATCTTTGGTATGAAGATTTGTAGAGATAGGAAGAATAGAACATTGACTCTATCTCTGGCTGATTATATGGAGAACGTGTTGCAATGTTTCTCTATGGAGAATGCTAAAGTTGTCAGCACACCTTTACCTAGTCATTTGAATTTGACTAAGGAGATGCGACAATGGTATCTAAAATTTTATAGTTATATGTATGAGCATGGATATCACAGGTGTCATTTAGATCATTGTGTTTATTTTAAGAGGTCAAATGATGACAACTACATTATAATATGTTTATATGTTCATGATATGCTTGTAGCAGGGTCTAACATGGATCATATTAAGGGGCTAAAATGTCAATTAGCACGTGCATTTTCTACGAAGGATTTGGGGGTAGAAAAAAAAACCTTTGGTATGAAGATTTGTAGAGATAGGAAGAATATAACATTGATGCTATCTCTGGCTGATTATATGGAGAACGTGTTGCAATGTTTCTCTATGGAGAATGCTAAAGTTGTCAGCACACCTTTACCTGATCATTTGAATTTGACTAAGGAGATGTGTCCCAAGACACATGAAGATGAGGATAAGATGTCCAAGGTACCCTATGCTTTAGCTGTAGGAAGCTTGATGTATGCTATGGTATGTACAAGGCTAGATATTGCACATGTAGTGGGAGTTGTTAGCAAGTATATGAGTCATCCAAGAATTAAGCATTGGAATACTATCAAATGGATTCTCAGATATTTGAGAGGAAAATCTAATAATTGTCTACACTTTGGGAGCTCTTCTACTCATTTACAAGGCTATGTTGACTCAGATTTGGTAGGGGATATTGATACTAGGTAGAGTACTATAGGTTATGTCTTTACTATTGGTGGGGCAACTGTGAGTTGGGTTTCCAGGTTATAGAAGATTAATGCTCTATCCACTATAGAGGTAGAGTATGTTGCTGCTACAGAGGCAACCAAGGAGATGATATGGATTCAGTTCTTCTTTGAAGAATTGGGACATCTTCAAAAGGATAATTATTTGTTCACAGATAGTTAGAGTTTCATTCATCTTGCAAAAAATTTAGCTCTGCATTCAAAGACCAAACACATATAGTTGCAGTACCATTTCATTCGATCAATTTTGAAGGATGGATAGTTAAAGTTGGAGAGGATACATACAAATGACAATCCAACAGATATGTTGACAAAGGTAGTAACAAGGAGAAGCTAAACTCCTCTTCAACTTCAGTTGGTCTTCTAGACTGAACATGAATAAAAGAACAACAAAGTCTAGGGTGTTTTGATCTAATGGGCTCCTCATGGAGTAGCTCCATAGCTATAGGATCAATCTCCAAGTGGAAGATTGTTGTTTAGTATGGAGTTTGATCACTCCCCAAGTGGGAGATTATTAGATTGTGGGTATTGATCAAGAAAGTATTGTTAGATTTTGGTCCTATTCTATCAGGATTTTGGGCCAACATATAATTATTAATTATAACCCTAAAATAGTAAAATTACTTGTATAAAAGAGCTTAGGGTTAAGGATTTTTCCATAGTCATGATGTGAAATTGGTTCTTATGGCGGTATTGAGCTGTAAGGGATTATAGATTGTAATCAAGTTGTAATTACTAAATTATAATAATATCAAAATTATTGTTTGGTGGATGTAGCCCAGGGATTGGGTGAACCACATTAAATCTTGGTGTCTTTTGTTCTTTTCTGTGTGATCTATTATTTTCTAATATTGGTTATATTTGCATGTAAATATTATTTCTATCCATGGTTTGATCCTAACAAAAAGGTAGCTAACATAGAGAGGAAGCTATGGTTAAGTGTGCAAGCTTAGATATTATCATAGTAAGTGGAAATTCAAAAAAAAAGTTTACTAGTGAACAAAGAAAATGTTATAATTTGTCGTGGATACACATTTAATTAATAGTCCAATTATAAATGATTTAAGAATTATGAATAGATTATGTGTACCATTTATTCATGTGAAGTTTCTTGAGAAAATTGAAGAGCGATTTGATAGCGATGTAAAGTGTGAAGAAAAGTGTTTGAAGTGTGAAGTTGTAGAAGCCCTAAAACAAAATTACAAGGTATTTTACGAAGCTAAAACTAAGTTTTTCAGTGCATACAATTGAATTACAATGGCTAGTTAGATAGTTTATAATGTGGGTGAAAGGCCATGGTATGTTTTCAAGAAACATCCATTTGTTTCAATTATGGATGACTTGTTAGGGGCATTTTTGCAAGTTCCAGAGAATGTGCTTCATCTTGAAGACATCAAAAGCTATATACATTGTAAAATTGAGAGCATAGGTGATGAATATACAAAATGAATTAGGGACTATGTGTAATAGTGACCTATCCTTGAAGTTTGAGTATGTGTACCTAAGCAATTTGAATTTGGTAAAGTATTTTTTCTATATAAAGTTTGACAACAATGATTGGACCCAAATCATTCTAAGTAGGGTACATGATGATATGTTCTAGTTAGGTGATGCAAAAGTTAAAATTGATAATGACCTAATTCATAAGGTCACAAGATTGAGTAAAGAGGGATGCAATCCTATAAATGAGAAGAATATAAGGAAGATAGTTGAAACAAACCTAAATACAAGATTTGATGGAAGAAATATGAAGGTAAATGAGTGAAATTGTTGCATAAAATATTAGGGTACAAGTTGAACCATGACTCAAGGGTTAAATCAGTACTGGCTAGATTTTTACATGTCTCTTATGTAATGAAAATTCAGGGAAGAAAAGTAAATTTGTGTGAAATTACCATATTGCAGTTGTTAGATAATATTGCAAAAGTGAAGAAGACAAAGAGCATAGTCTTCATATTTGAGTCCTTACCGACTCATTTATTATTTCATGCAATAAGGAAGTTTCTAGGAGTGAAAAATTGGGATATAAAAGAGTGCACAATGAAATTGGTGACTCAAAGCTATAGATCAAAGTTGGAGAATGTTAAAGATGATGACATTGATAGAATGCTGAAGAGATTCTAGACTAAATTGAAACAAAGGTATAGAATACCTCCATCCATAGTAGAGAAGTATAAGGATGATATATGCTTCGTGGTGGAGACTGACAAAACATGCATGGGTGTTGTGGAACCTAGAGTTAAGTTCATAGAGCCCATGGGATATGAGATGAGTGCAAACTTATAGAAGGGTATGCATGGATCATACTTCAATCTAAGAGGGATACTGAATTCCCTAGATGGGGAAACTATGATGAGAAGATAAGAATAGTTCATTCTAAACTACACATCAAGGAAAGCAAGAAGAAAGTAGAGAAAGTAATTGATTCCATCCTTAAGGAATTAGGTATAACCTAAGAAGAGTTCAATGAGGTAAAGGGAATTGCATTCAAGATGAAGACAAGTGGGCAATCTAAAGTGATAATATCAACTCCAATTGCTATTGTAGGACCTTTAGAATGTGTAACCATTACACAACCATGTGTGTAGGCCCCCATTGCACCATATGCAATAGTTGTGCAAGTGCAACCAGTAAAGATAAGAAGTGAACAACCTAGGAGGAAACCAGAGGTGGGAACACCTGTTGTGCAGAGGAAATTAGTGAGACTGGTGAAGGTTAAGAAATAAACTAAACCATCTACAAGAAAAGTGTCAAGAAGAACACCAACGAACTAGGAAAGAGAATGAAGACAATGCAAGTCAGTTATTCTTAAAAATCTAAGTATGAAGCTGAAGATAGGCTACTGGAGCAAGAAACATAGGAATGCAAAACTCTAATAGAAAAGAAAGCACATAAACTAAAGGTAGAGAACCTTAACATACAAATTATTAATGAATTTATTTTGTATAGTTGAATAAGTATTATAGTTTGTACAATAATATGGATAGAAGGTAGTTAGAGAATGCCAAATTAAGGAATATGATATTGCAGAATAAGAGGTTTGACACTATACATAATAAGATTCCATAAGACCTACTTAATAGATTGTTAAATAGAAATAACAGAGTGTTGGATGAAGACAACAACTTTAGAATAAAATTGATAAACAAGTTGTGTGCAACCAACTCAAAGGAGAACTCTAATAGAATTTAAAAGGGTATTGAGCCCTTGTTGAGGAACAAAAGTAGAGAAATTATCCTAATGGGAGGAAATTATGAGGATGCTAGGAAAGAAATAAAGGAGGCAATTGTAAAATTCATGACCTTAGTGCAAGAGGTGAGTGTGCAGCCCAAAGCTAAAAGTTGAGTGTACGTGCAAGCCAGTACACCTTCCAATAATGAGGAAGAAGTAGAGGAGACACAACATGAACTCTCACCCCCACAAATTGTTATGGTCACTAAATCCATGCAAGTGGATGATATGCATATCACTATGGATGCAAAGGAGAATCAATTTGTAGCTTTTGACCAAACCATTGTTGGCAATATCACAACAAATACTAGCTTTGATGATGAGGAAGAGGAAAAGGAGAAAGTGGCTAAGGAAAAGAGAAAAGAACAAGAAAGAGGAAGGAGGGAAACAAAAATACAAAAGAGGAAAGAAAACAAGAGGAAGATGTAAGGAAGAGGGAAAAATAAGAGGAGAGAAAGAAGGAAGAGGAAAAAAAGAAGAAAGGAGAAGAAGAGCAAAAGAAGAAAGCCAAAGAAGAAACTAAGAAGTTGGAGGAAGAAAAGAAGAAGGTTGAGGAAGAAAATAAAGTTATAACTACACCCACTCCAGTTGTAACTCCTACGGTAGTAGTAGTAGTAGTAGTGGCATCTGATGATGATGATGATCAAAAGGGATTGGTAAGATCATCTAGCAAACTATTTAAGAAGAACAAATCAGTAAAGTCTTTGGAGAAGACATTGACTGAAGTGTTGGATCGAAGGGAGAAGATAGTTACCAAAACTATAGCCATTCCATACTTGTCGACAAAGACCAAAGAACTAGTGAAGACCTTTGATGAGGAATTCATAATTTTAGCTGAGGTAGCATCAAAAAAATCTCAGACCAAGCATGATGCAACATTATTTGACATAGTGTGCACAAATGTGAGAAATTATTTAAAGGCACTAGATGTAAGCATAAAAAAACTCAAGAAAATTATTGATGAAGGTAAAAATTTGTATGAATAATGCATGCTATCATATGAGTACCTAATAGAATTTGAGAGTTAGATAAAAGGTAAAATGAGTGAACTTGAAATGCTCACTACAAAAGTATAGCTCCAAGAGACCAATATTGAAGAATGTAGAATAGAAGTGGAGAAGAGCCATAGTATGATCAGCAACTTTGAATTAGATAAGGAGAAGGTAGAAAAAAGGATCTCTAGTCTTAGAGAAACCTTGTCTCCAAATATCAATATTTTGCAAAGGCAATTAGAGGAGTGTCTTTCAGTAAAGACTTCCTACAACAAGTTTTCTTATACTAAATTGAGCATAGTTGAAGTGGAGTCCTATGCACTATGTACACTACTCAATATCTCTAATACATTGAAGAAGAAATGGAAGAAGGAAGTGGGTAGGCTAAAACATGTCTATGTAGATTTTTTTTCCAAGATAACAAATTGATCAACAACATGCCACCAAGTTTTTTGTATACATTTGTTTTGACACCTTTACCATTGATTTCAAAGGGGGAGTAATATGTAAAGGAAAATTGTATTTATTGTATATCCAAGGTGGGGTACACTAATGTATCAATGTAAAGGAGTGATAAGGAATGTAATGATCCATCAAAACATGAATAAAATTGTTATGTTTTGAAGGAAATTTTGTGTAGTTACTTTTATTTATTTTTGTTATGTATGACATCATTTTGGGACTTAAACAATTTTCCCAAATATTGCCATCGATTCCAAAGGGAGAGATTATTGGCAATATGGTCAAATAGATATCTTGAGAGTTGTCATTTATGACAACATGTATTTAACATTTCATTTATGCATTTAGAGTTAGAAAATTGTCCAAGTGTTAGAATATTTACAACAATGAGGAGACAAATGAGATGTGTACAAATGAATCATGGAGATTTAGCTTATACACAATTAAGGAAAGTTATATGATAGTGCCATGATGACATATACCAATGTGCATATGTCTACAGACAATACGATGTGAGTTATGATTGAAATACTCGTACAAGTATTTGATAGAGCAAAAAAAAGCATAGTAGAGAATTGAGTTGTGCGACTTAATGAATTATTTTGGTAAGAAAATATTTACCAAGTATTGATGAGCCAACTTTTTGGATGTTATTCCATAAGTTATTTTATATTATGTCAAGCGTGTGAAGATACAAAGGCTAACTGATAACAGATTTACTAATATACAAGGTATAAGTAAAGATCTTATCTTGCAAAGATAAATGCACAATACATGTGTGATATATGTGATATTTGTGATAGATGTGAAGTCTATGAGATGATATGAGAACTATATCTGATGTATGATTAGAGAAAGTGAGAATTACAATAGTAAAAAAGCATTGTATGTATACTATTCTTGTGAAGAACTTCATTGTATAAAATGCATTTTAGGGTAGTGGGCTCTTCTTGCATACATTGTATTTGATCTATGAAATCCTAATAGGGTTGAGGGTTTTAACAAGGCCTAGTCCACTAAAAAGGACTTGAGACACTATATGTACTTCATAGATTCCTAATAGGGTCAATATCCTTAACAAGATTCTTTTGTTTAGTGAATCATCTAGTGGGTATCATCCTCACTAGGGTTTTCCATTGGCTAGGGTTTCTCTAGTTAAAAAAAAATGGTGATATGAGTTATCTATGGTTATATTTACTATTTATCATTTTTGGTTTACTTTCATATGTAAGTTATAAAGTAATTAACAATATTCAGTTGTCAAAAAAAGTTTGTAAAATACTGATTCACCCCCCTCTAAGTATTATCTTTTTCTAACATTTATACAAACCTTCTATAGTCTTGAATGTTGTCTTCCATTCATCCCCTTCATTGATTCTAATTTGGTGGTAGCCATTTTTCAAGTCTATCTTGGTGAAATATTTTTCTTCCCCTAGAAATTCCAATAGGTCTTCAATTCTAGGTATTGGGAAGATACCCATACATAATGGAGATTCTACTAATAGCTCTAGAATAAATATAAAGTCTCCAAGCCTCCTTTCTTGGTTACTAAAATAGTAGGGACTGCACATGGGCTAATTATTTTCCTAATTAGGCGTTGGTCTAGGAGCTCATGAATTTGTTTAAAAAATTTCTCATTTTGTCAAGGGGTCATCTTAGAGGAATATTTGTTGGGTAGGGTAGCTCCTTGGATAAATTCTATTTGGTGGCTAACAAGTATCTTAGGAGCTAGGGTGGTAGGTTTCTCATCACTAACAATAGCCTTATACTCTCAAGAAATTCTTGTACTTCCTTTGAGATCTCTATTTTCTTGACAACATCTTCATCTTTATGTTTCAAAACTAGTGAAAATACAACCCCATCTACTTCTTCTAGGATTGTCAAGAAATCTTTCCCACCAACCATGAGAACACTTGGACTTGAGGTCTTCATCTCTCCTTCTTCTATCAAGGACTAGGATCTTGAAAGTCACACATATTTCTTGAATGGATAGGCATTTTTGGTCCCTTCATGTATGGCATGGTTATAAAATTGATAGACTTCCAAGTAGGAGGTGGCATGCATCCATGGGAAGAATAAAAAATAACACTATCCTTGTATCTCCATATGGTGAACTCTACCCACACTTGCTCTCTCAAAAGGATATGTTGTCCTTTTTTGAGCCTTGTGACCTAATCTAGGTTGGCATGATGGATTATTTTTAACTTCAGCTTGCTGACTACCTCCTCACTAATTATGTTATTATTTGAGCTTGAATCAATGATGACTCTACACACCTTCCCCATGATTTTAAATCTAATCCTGAAGAGTGCCCTAATTTGACTAAGTTCTTCCTTTATGGGTTCCTTAATCAAGGCTCTCTTGATCATTAGGTTTTCCCCTTCTTCTAATTCTAGGGGTACCTCATGATGTTTATTGCTACTACTATATTCTTCTTGCACATAGTTGACCCTTTTTCTACTCCCCTATGAAGTAGATCCTTTCTTCAAGAATCTATATAAAGGGTGTCCTAACTTATTAAAATGATAGCACTTCATGGTGGAAAAGTAGGATTATCTCTCTTGGTTTCTATTCCTTCCTTTCTAGATAGTATTAGAGCTCCCACCTCTATTGAAACTCCCTCTTCTTGAACTTCCTTCTTGTCGTTTAGTCGACTTGTTGTCTCCTTCTAGACTAGAATATGATTCTCTTCCACCATAGCCTCTTTTACCTCTTCCATCTCTTCCATTACATCTTTGTCTAAAGTTAGAGTATGCCTTCTGCTTGTTCTTCTCTTCCACTTTTAGATCAAGTTGGAATATTTTCTAAATTGTTGTAGGAGTCCATAGGTTGATCTCTTCTTGTATGTTCCATTTCAAGCCTCCTAGGTACCTAGTCACTTTCATGGTTTCATCTTCTTGTACTTTTGACCTCAAACACAACTTCTAAAATTCTTTAGTTATAAAGTTGCCACATCCATGTCTTTTAATTTTAGACTTTTCCTCTTCTTGTGTAATTGAACTTCATAGTCCTTTGGTAGGTATTGTTCCTTCACCTTTGTTACCATGGCTTTCTAATTTGCAATGGGCTTCTTTTCCACATTTTGCCTCTCTTCTTGGAGGTACTTCCACAATGTTAGGGTTGATTCCCTTAGCCTATATTTGGCCAGCTTAACCTTGTTGATATCTGATTGAAAAGATCATTTAATTAGAAAGATTTCTAAAGAAGACTATGTGTTTCAATCATTGTTTTGTCACTGATGTCAAACTTGCTATTTGCTGGTAAGATAATTACTTATATGTTTCAAGTACTATCACTTAGTTGATTGATGAGGAGGATTTGATGAACAAGATGTAACAAAAGCACCTAGAGGAAAGGTTGAGTTATGATTATGTAATGAAGTACATGAATAAGTTAATACTATGATAACATAAAGTATTGATGATCTATTTGAGGTTACAAAATGGTTGGTTATATTTAGAAATTTTAGAAGAATAAAGTTAAACAAAGTTCATTTGACAAGCTTGACCAAGTGGATAGTAGGTGCCAAGAAAAGTTAGTTTAATCCAAGCAAAAATTTAGTTAGAACTGAGTGAAAGCAAATTCTAGCAGGTGCCAAGCAAGTTAGTAGATGTTGAGTAACTTTTCAGTTGATGCCAAGCACCAATAAAATCTAGTTGATGTCGAGTGATTTTACAATTGATGTTGAGTAATGCAGTATGTGCCGAGCATTAGAAGATAGATAATGCTGGGCTACTACATTATGAAAAAGATCAAAGATTCAACAAATAAAAGATAACAAGTTTGTTTTCTTGGAACTTGTGAATTAGGAGGAAGATAAGATTGATGAGCTAGTGGCATAGAATCTTATGTAATCTATTTTGGAGGTGAATTCAAATGGATTCTAAGAGAAGTTTCTAGAGAAGACAAGATATGGGGTAGATACATTATATCCTACCTAATCCATTGAAAACCCTAATTTTGATGATGGATAACGAGTGGAAAAATGTTCTAATTTCCTGTATATAAGAATGTCTTGTCATGAAGCAAAAAAGAGAGAGTTTGATGTGGAAATCTAATAAGAAGAAGGAAATGGGTTTTTCTTCATCAAGTGACCCAAGTGAAGAAGTCTGCAATGGCATACTAAGAAAGAAGGCTTAAGAGGATAAATTCTTGAAGTGTGAACAAGATGAAAGAGCTCTAAAGAATGGAAGCCAAGTAGAGTTGAGGACTGAATAGAGATCTGTAATCTGAAAGTAAGGTTGTAAGTTGTATCAGGTCAAAGCTCTATTGTTACTTTCTAACAATTGTATCAGTCTAGTGTAAATCTTTTGGAGTAAGGTTGATGTAATAGTTATTGGAAAATCCTTTAACAGGGTGGCATTCCAAGTGAATGGCCTAAAGTCCTCTAACTAGGTTCACTTTTAGCAAGGTGACTAAAATCCCTTAACTGGATCACATTTAACAGTGTTTATTTTAACCTTTAATAGGGTTGGTCTTTAATAGGGCATCACTTCAGAAGAGTGAAAATGGAGTAGCATGTTACTGGTGGCTTTTCCGAAATTGGGTTTTCACATTATTTCATTGTGTCAAATGTGCTTATGGATTTTTTGTGTTTCATGCTTTACATTTCTACAAGTTGATTTGATAGTAACATATAAGTTTTAGTTGATACACAATGAATGCATGCATGGATAAGAATGTTTTATGGATTCACTAAATTGTGAAAAGTTTTATGTGTACATCTAGACCTTGAATAATTGATTCACCCCACTAGTTATTCTAAAAAGAATTACAACAATTGGTATCAGAGCAATTTTCTTAAGAGGATTAGTTTTAAGGTACTAGAAGCACAAAGACCAAGATGTCAAAAAGAGAAGTACCCAAGCTCAACAAAGATAACTTTCTTGCATTTCAAAGTTTGATGAAGCTACACCTTGGAGGACTTGGAGATCATGCACAATCCTGCATTTTAGTGGATCCTGTTGATCCAATAGAAGCCCTAACTACTAATGATATGAAGAAAAAGAAATAACACAATTAGGCGATGTTGGAGATTTCCTTTGCCCTAAGTTATGCTGAATTTGATGATATCAAAGGCCTTAATAGTGCAAAGAAGAAGTGGGATGCCCTAGACACCATCTATGGAGGAGACAAAAATGTTCAAAGATCCAAGTTAGAGAGTCTTAGAGGTAAGTTTGATGACATGAGAATGGAAGAAGGTGAGAATATTGCTCAATATGTTGCTAAGATAAAAGAAGTTGTTAGTGGAATAAAAGGTGCTACTAGTAAAATAGATGATGATATTGTGCTAAGTAAAGTCTTGAGGACATTATTGTCTATTTATGCTATTAGAGTTTCTACAATCCAAGAGTTATGATGTATGCTAGTAAATGATCTAACCCTTATAGGTTTGGTAGGTAGACTCACTTCTTTTGAGCTATCTAATTTTGACAACTACAGACCAGAGA
Organism: Cupressus sempervirens; assembly: GCA_028749045.1. Lineage (NCBI taxonomy): Eukaryota > Viridiplantae > Streptophyta > Pinopsida > Cupressales > Cupressaceae > Cupressus > Cupressus sempervirens. Next base: position 96,772,660 of record CM053792.1, read on the forward strand.
GTATTGAATCAACTTTCAAAGAAAAATTATTATTAAAAGATTTTAAGGAGGTAAAGGAGAAGAAGAAGCAAATAAAGATAAAATATGTATCCATTGATAGTAACAGAGATGCAGAAGACATTGAACAATTGGAAGTATTGTTGGCAAGAAGATTTCATAGAGGAAAAGGGTCTATCAAACTCAAAGACAAGATTTCATGTGACAATGCTTATTATGTTGAAGGATTGAATTATAACTTGTTAAGTATGTGACAACTGAAAAATTTGGGACACAAAGTTGAATTTGAAAATAAATTTGTCAAGATATATGACACAAATGGAAACTTGATTGGAAAAGGTGATCAAACTAGAAGTAATCTATTCTATCTAGATATAGAAGATGGTACTTGTCTTACTGCAAAATTTGATGATGTATGGCTTTGGCACAAGAGATTATGTCATGTTAATTTTGATAATTTGATTAGTATCATTAACATGAAAAGAGTTAGAGGTTTTCCTAAGTTGAAGAAACTAGATAATATAATATGCAAACAATATTAGCTAGGCAAGATGACAAAGTCAAGCTTTAAAAGTAAAGCTTATACCTCTAAGGAAATACTTGAATTTTTTCATACTGACTTGTGTGGACCTATTGAAGTGCAAAGCTACAAAGGAGATTAAGTTCATAATGCTATTTGTTGATGATTATTCTAGGATGACAACAGTCATGTTTTTAAAACAAAAATCTGATGCTTTTCAAATGTTTAAGTGGTACTTGGAAAGAGCTAAAAGAAGAAATAGGTCTATAATGGACAATGCAAAAACACTCATGATGGAGAAGAATGTTGCTCTGAAATACTAGAGAGAAATTGTAAGTGTTGTTGTATATACCTTGAATTATGTGCAAGTCAAGAAAGGTACTCATTTAACACCTTTTGAACTATGGTATGGATATCCACCTAATGTGAAATATTTTAAGGTATTTGTAAGAAAATGCTATATTCTTAAGGATGTTAGGAGTGGAAAGTTTGATGCAAAAAGTGAAGAAGCTATATTCCTTGGTTACTCCACAAGAAGTAAAGCTTACAAGTGTTTAATTACTAACACTAACAAAATTGTGGAAAGTGCAAATGTGAATTTTGATGACTTTACAAAAGTACATGAGGCTGAACCTACAAAGGAACCAAAAGAATATAAATCATTTGTATATTTTTATGAAGGAATGCCTGTTGAAGAAGATGCTACAAATCAAGTTGCAAATCAATAGAAAGTCTCAATAACTATCGAGTCACAAGTTATGAATGCCAAGTTGCATTCAGATGCCAATTTACAAAATGAGGAAAATGCACATTTTGATACTAAGATTAGCACACATGAAAGAGATGCTGAAACACTTGACAAAGATGTACACAGTGACACTAATGATGAAAGAAAAAATGTACTTACAAGAACTAAGCCTAGACTATCCAAATATGTCAAAAGACATCATCTTGCGGATCAAATCATTAGAGACAAAGATGCAAGGCCAATGAAAAGAAATATATTGAGAAGTGAATCATGCTTGTTAAGCATGAAGGAACCTAAGATAGTGAAAGATACATTGGAAGATGATGACTAGTACAAGGTTATGGAAGAAGAAATTCAACAAATAGAGAAGAACAAGACATGGAGTTTAGTACCAAGACCAGAAGACAAGAATGTGATTGGCACCAAATGGGTATTCCAAAACAAGCTAGATGAGAATGGTGAAGTGACAAGGAACAAGCAAGACTTGTTTGTAAAGGGTATGCACAAGAAGAAGGAATTGATTATGATGAGACATTTTCCCTTGGAGTAAGAATTTTGCTTACTTATGCTACATACAAAGGTTTCAAAGTTTAACAAATGGATGTCAAGTCTACATAGAACAACCAAAAGGTTTTGTTGATAATAAAAATAAGAATATGGTATGTAGACTATACAAAGCCCTATATGGATTGAAACAAGCACCATGAGAATGGTATGAGAGACTTTATACTTATCTTGTGAAAATTAGATTTGAAAGGATAGATGATAACAAAAATTTGTACATGAAGATAGATAAGAACAAAGGTATACTATTATCTAAAATAGTTGTTGATGATATCATATTTGGAGGTCAAGATGCTTTGTGTAAGGATTTTACAAATCATATGAAGCAAGAATTTGAAACGTCAATGTTTGGTGAGATCAAATTCTTTGTGGGACTACAAGTATATCAGATGAAATATGGTGCATATATCACTCAATCAAAATATGTCCAAGAGATATTGGAGACATTTGGACTAGAGGATTCCAAACCAGTAAGTACACCTATGGTGACAACACTCAAGCTATCAAAGAATGATGATTCAGCTAAGGTAAATCAAACATTATACAGATATACATAATAGACCTAATATTGCATTAGCTATGGGGATAGTTGCAAGATTCTCTGCTAATCCTAGAGAGAATCACTTGATGGTTGTGAAAAGGATAATGAAATACTTGAAAGGAATAGAAAATTTTGGTTTATACTATAAGAAGAATGAAAATTTTGAACTAACAGCCTACACTAATGTTGATTGGGCTAGAAATATTGATGATAGAAAGAACACTAGTGAAGGAGCATTCTTCTTAGGCAAAAGACTTGTTACATGGACTAGAAAGAAGTAGAGTTGTACTTCCCAATCTATTGCTAAAGCATAGTATGTTTCTACTGCTATTATCTTCACAAATATTGTATCGATCAAACAACTACTTAAGGGAATGAAGGAAGAAATCACAAAACTAGTGACGCTTTATTATGATAATACAAGTGCTATCAGTATATCAAATAATCTCGTGATACATACAAAGACAAAGCACATTGCAATCAAGTATCATTATGTAAGGGAATTGGTTCAAGATAAAGAGGTGAAGATGGAATATAATAACACAAAGGAGAAAATTACTGATATGTTCACAAAAGCATTACCTAAGGATGCTTATGAGTATCTAAGAGGTAAACTAGCAGTGATGCTCCTATCAAAGACTATGTAAAAGATAGAGGGAGAGCCCTAAATCAAACAAGTTGACACTTGTTTAATACAAATTGATGTAGTGGATATTACGTTAGGAATTACCTAAAGTAATCACATAATTGGAACTACAAATCAATCACAAGAAAGGTGATAGAGGGAGAACATTGAAGAACCTGCAAAAGCCTATATCTGCATGTATTAAAGATGCCAAGTGCTGAGTATATGTCTTTGGAATTATTGTCAAAGAGGGAGAAAGTACATTAAATTGATCAAGTGTATGAGGAACAATGGAGATAGTACATCATGAAAAGATCAAAAGATCAAAAGAAAGAAAGAAGAAGAAAGCAAAAAGTAATCAAGGAAGAAAGCAAAAAGCAATAAGAGGGAGATATTTTGTTGATCAATTTAGTATGAAAGAGAAAAGATATAGAAGGAACTCAGAGGGAGTTATATTTTGTAACCCAATCAAAAGATGGAAGTTGCTAATAAAGAGAGAAGTTTCAAATACAATTTTTCTTTTTGGTATTGTCTTACCATTTTAACCTAGTTACTTTGATGGAACAAGATGTTCATCATTTTTTTGACTTGGTTGATTTGTTTGGTTTGCCATCAATGCCAAAGAGGGAGACTATTAATATCTAATTGAAAAGATCATTTGATTAGAAAAATTTCTGAAGAAGACTATGTGTTTGAATCATTGTATTATCACTGAGTCAAACCTACTATTTGCTGGTAAGACAATTTCTTATATGTTTCAAGTACTATCACTTAGTTGATCGATGAGGTGGGTTTGATCAACAAGATGTAACAAAAGTACCTAGAGGAAAGTTTGAGTTATGATTATGTAATGAAGTACAAGAATTAGTTAAGACAATGATAACATAATGTTTCGATGATCTATTTGTGGTTACAAAATGACTGGCTATACTTAGAAAGTTTAGAATAATAAAGTTAAACAAATTTCATTTGCCAAGCTTGACCAAGTCGATAGTAGGTGCCGAGAAAAGTTAGTTCAAGCCGAGAAAAATAATTAGTTGGAGCTGAGTGAAAGCAAATTCTAGTGCATGCTGAGCAAGTTAGTAGATGCCAAGTAACTTTTTAGTTGATGCCAAGCACCAGTAAAATCCAGTTGATGCCGAGTGATTTTACAGTTGATGTTGAGTAACATAGTATGTGTCAAGCATCAAAAGATTGATAATGCCAAACTACTGCATTATGACAAAGATCAAAGATTCACCAAATAAAAGCTAACAAGTTTGTTTGATTGGAACTTGTGAATTAGGGGGAAGATAAGATTGATGAGTTGGTGGCGCATAATCTTATGTAAACTATTTTGGAGGCAAATTCAAATGGATTCTAAGAGAAGTTTCTAGAGAAGACAAGAAATGGGGTAGATACATTGTATACTATCTAATCTATTGGAAACCATAATTTTGATGATGGATAAGAAGTAGGAAAATGTTCTAATTTCCTATATAGAGGAATGTCTAGTCATGAAGCAAAAGAGAGAGAGTTTGATGCAAAAATCTAATAAGGAGAAGGAAAGGGATTTTGCTTCATCAAGTGACCCAAGTGAAGAAGTCTACAATGGCATAAAGGCTTAAGAGGATGAATACTTGAAGGGTGAACAAGTTGAAAGAGCTCCAAAGAATGGAAGCCAAGAAAAGTTGAGGACTAAATAGAGATATGTACTTTGCAAGTAATTAAGGTTGTAAGTTGTATTAGATCGAAGCTCTACTATTAATTTCTAACAATCGTATCAGTCTAGTGTAAATCCTTTGGAGTAAGGTTGACTTAATAGTCATTGGAAAATCCTTTAAGAGGGTGGCATTCCAAGTGAATGGTCTAAAGTCCTCTAACAAGGCTTACTTTTAGTAGGGTGACTGAAATCCCTTAATCGAGTCACATTTAACAATTTTTATTGTAACCTTTAACAGGGTTGGGCTCTAATAGGGCATCACTTTAGAAGAGTGAAAAATGAGTTGTTGGAAATATAAGAGGAGTTACTAAGAGGGGAGTTGAATTAGTAACCACTAAAATATTTCCTAGATCCGTTAGATGTCAACTATAAAATTCAAACTGATAAAATAGATTACTGTTGATACTCCATAAACATACAAAGATTGATGTAACTTGGTAAATGCATACCGTAAATTACTTTAGTAAATCTCAATATGTTATTAGTAATTACTTCCAAGCATGGAGGAATTAATATGAACACATGAGACACTAAGATTTAACATGGAAACCCAATATGGGAAAAAACCACCAATGTAACTAGTTACTATTTTTCACTCTTATGAAGTGAGCCCTATTAGGAGCCAACCCTATTAAAGGTTACAAAACACACTATTAGATGTGAACCTATTAAAAGATTTAATCACTCTATTAGGAGTGGCCTTACAAAAGGTCTAGAAAAAATTCAATGGAATTTCTACCTTGTTAGAGGTTTTACAAATGTCTGTTAACCCAACTCTGTTAAGAGATTTTAGATCACTACTATAATGGTTATAAAGTAACAAGGAAATGACCTAATTGTGATGCAATTGAATTGTTGATTACAGATCTCTGCTCTGGTTCATACTTGATTCTTCTTGATCAAATGATATTTTTTTGCTTCACAAGGATATTTGCTTATCCTTCAAGTTCACTTCATCTCTTATTTCTTTCAACTCATTCAACTTGCATACACCATATGCATTTGAAATCACAACTTGACCTTTTACTTATACCTTTTAGATTGTCAAGTCAGCTCAAATACAAATTAGAATAATTAATATTCATCACCTTAGTCAACTAGAATCAATAGGTAGAATAATTAAGCTTTACATGTCAAAATAAGAAAATCCTTTGGTAGCCGACCTAGCTTGGTAGAAACTGATTCTAAAGCTATTTCTTGTGTTAACCAACAAAAGCTCGATTAATACTATGAACTTGCAAAATTTCTTTGGATAAATGAGTGAACTTGGTTAATACTGACTTTGATCAATTTTCCTTTTGTTAACTGAGTGAGATTGGTTAATAATTTTTTTTGCTTAACTTCCTTTGATTCCCAAGTGAACTTGGTAGAAACTACCTTCTGCACAGAATAAATTTAGGAATGCTTAGTAGACTAGGAAAACTATCTTCATTGACTAAGTAAACTTGGTATGCTCTGACTAACAACTAATATGACATTTGTATAACATCAAGGACAACACACAATTAATCAATTGTATCCATCAATCTCCCTCTTTGGCATTGATGGCAACATAACATGTCATAGCATAATGAAACTTTGAGAACAAGAGTCCCTCTGTCAAAAAGTGTAATGCCCCACCAAGGGATCCAAAAGAATTAACCTAAAGTTTTACTAAGTTTGGTAAACATTTTTTTTTTAAAAGTAAGAAAGTATAACATACACATCAAACACATAGTAGCGGAAGTATTAACATGTGATCATCAACAAACATACATAATAGGTTACATTCCTTAAGGTTCCCAAGACGTTGAGTCACATTTAAATTTAATTAATTCTAATAGTCTATCAACTACCATATCCACATGAAATAATAATTAGAATGTCCAAAGTCCATTTAATATACATTTGTTCTAAATGCCTCTAGGAAAATTAATTTGAAATGCTGATTCATCCACTGTACATGTCACAGGGTATGAAAGGCTTAAAAGAATATACATATGTAAAATAGAAATACATCATCCTCTTTGAATCCATGATATGAACAATAAAATAAATGAAATCATCCACCATAAATGATACATCCATACATCAATAATGATAAAACATGAATCATAAAATCTAACCATCCATCATAACGATCCATGAATAGAATGAAGGTAAATGCCAATCAAGAAAGCTCCTGCCACGGTGACCACAGATGGATCTCAATGGTAAGAGTAAAAAGCACTACCACCCGACCACGTAAGAGTGGACCTAAGAGTAAACCTACATGGTCCACTCCCACCGTGCTGAGGAGATAGTCTCAAGTCCCAAACAGGATATCAAAACACAAGACACAAGTACTCCCTAAGTCTAGGAAATCCTAAAAGTACACTAACTCAAAGGTTCCAACATAGATAGACATCTAGACCTAGAGGCACACAAAGACATGTAGGAAACCAACTATGCAAGTGGGAAAGTGTCATCGCAAAAGTCATGTTGGAAGTTATTCGAGCAATCCCTTATGAATCCTAGGTCCCCTGTGATCATGTGGCCACTAGTATCCTCTCGTACTGATGAGGCATACTATAGAATGCAAGGTCGCAACCAAGCATTCTCTCTACCCCATCCTAGTTTGTACTAGCACTAAAGGCATGGGATAGAACATACAATTATCTTATTAGGTTCATTTAATTCAGCATTTAGGTGAGATGTTTTCACTTATTAAAATAACTTACAATGGGTTTCTTCAGGCAACCTCTTAGGGCCTTGACCCCCATTGCAAGCCACTTCCCAACACTACACATAGATAACCTACCCTAGGCTCATGAAATCACAAATGAAAGAATTATAATAAAATCACCTCAGTCCTATACAAGCAACTGAAAGCATCATAAATATAATCCACAATAATCACATTAGTTCTCCATAAGCAACTGAAAAGCATCCAATTATAATCATATTGATCATGATAGTTCTCTATAAGCAACTGAAGGGATCAGTCATAAATCACAATATCTAATGGTTCTCCAATGAGTAACCAACAAGTATCCCAATAATGGATCAAAATACTGATCGAAGACTCCAAAATGGTCAAGTCAAACATGTCACAACATGACATCATCAAGAGAAAACCATCCAAAACATCTCAGTCCTCTTAAAGTGACTGGAAGGAAAATCATATATATATAACTGATCGATGAATCAAAAATGGTTACATCAGGTATCTCATAACATACACCTCAGCTCCACACAAGGAAATTGGAAAGCAATAATAAACAGTAAAAAAAAATCCATCATAGAACATATCAACACATCGCCATGGTTGGGTTTAGAAAGATCGAGAATAAATCATCATAATATCACAATCGCATAACCCCCAAGCCTCTGGTAACAACCTAAACTAGTCAAAGCTAGATTAGCTCGAAACCCCAAACATAGACATCATAAGAAACAAGATGCAAATACATGTTTTGGCTCCTTTTAAATCACATGGTTAAGTTGAATATAAGGTTTCAGTTTGCATTTCAATGATCATTTTAAGTGTATAAGGTTCTCAGTATTACCCTTATAATTAAACCTGATAATTAATTCAACCCATATATATAAAGTTGCTCTCACATTTAAAAGTCAAATTTCCTAACAAAATAATCTAGGATAACCTTTTTATTTTATTAAGTTATAAAAATAACCCTTAATGATTTTAAATAAAATAAATACAATTTTATTAAAATCAATTATTGAATCTTCATTAATAACAAATATCATTTAAATCATACTTTATTAAATTAATTAATATTTTATTTAAATATAATTACATTTATTATTATTATAAAATATTAATAAAGTTCAATATTAAAATTATTAAAAAATAATATAAACTTAATTTAATAATAAATTTATAAAAAATTAATTGCAATTTATATCATTGCAACTTAACCAAAAAAATGAAATAACATATAATAAAGTTTTTTTTTTTTTTTTAAATGCAGCAACTGATATTAATTGCTGCCTGCGGCGATTACTGTGATGCAGGTATGACTGCATTAGCAGTCACCTGCTGTGCGTGAAGGCATATGACAAGAGAGTAGGGGGTGGTTTAAGTCCCCCCTCCCCATCAATAAATTTTTTTAATATTGTTTTTTTGAAAATATATTTCAATAAAAATTATAACATTTTTCAAAACATTTATAAATTAATATTATTATTATTTTTTTAACATTTACTGTATATATATTATTTAAAATATTTTTCCTAATAACGTTATATATATATATATATATATATATATATATATATATATAATTTGAATTTCCAGCACTATCAATAAATACAATATGGATTTTTTTTTTAAAAAAACAAAATTTCTCCATTTAAATTTAACCATCCAAATTTAGAGTTTCAGTCTTAGATTCAACCCTTCTCATCTAAATCCTATGTATACAGAAGTTAATTAATAAGCATATGATAAATTCCAATATTGAAATGTTTAAACATTCATCATAGAGAATTCAGTCTACAATCCATAGACACGAAGAAGACATGAAATAGGGAAATTGCCTAAATAATTAGCGATCAAAACACAAGACCCTACCTGGTCCTGATGCTAATACAAAATCCTCGAAAAACTATGAGAGAATTCGCTCCCCTTCAATAACTTTTCTCTGTAAATCTTTTCTAGAATTCTCCTTCAGAATCCACTTCCAAAATTCGTCTCCCAAAATTTGTGTCTCAAAAATTTGCGATCCCTTGAAAAAATGAACCCCCAAGTTGTGATAAGGAGTTTTCTCCTCAAATCAGGGCACTAATTGTGCATTCACCCGAGAGGACTCCTTGCTCACAAGTCTCAAACTCAAAATTAACTTTTTATTAATCTTTGCTTTTATCTTTTCATGCATGTTAACCAGATTATTAAATAACTTTATTTAATTTTCCACTTGACTTCTATTTTTTATCTTAATTACTTTTAATCCTACTTTATGAAATTAAAATAACATTATTATTTTCACTTATTTGATCTTTTTAATTAATTTCTTTTATTTTCAACTCATGCTTGCATCATGCGATCTAGAATCTTTTACTAGTTTAATATCTTTTTACTTTTAATTTATTTTAGAAACTTAATTGGTAAAATATTTAATTAACTTAAATAAAAATAATATTTAGCATTTATTTAAAAATGAACTCTAAATATATTATTATTAAATTAAATAAATATTATCACATTCTAAATTTATCCTTAAACTTTTATCTCCAAATTTAATTCTTTTATTTAATTAATTTCTCAATTAATTAAATATTAAAAATATCATATTAATTTTCCATTAAATTAAATCATTAATTAATCTTTTTAATTAGACTTAATTAATAGAAAATACACCAAGGACTCTTAAAACAACATACGAAAACCCATCATAGAAAAATACATACTAAATCAAACTAAAGGGTTATAATCATGAATTAACGTCATTCGATGCATTCGTAGGGTACTCAACTTAGATACTTGTCCCAATTTATCAATTAGGAAAAATGGCTAAAGGGTTTAGGATTTGGACTTAAGATTTATCTCCCCTCTCTTACCATTGAGATAATGCAATAGGGTACACTCATCTTGGCAATTCGGAGAAGTTGATACTTGGTACCTATGACCTTCATAAAATCCATGCATGTACAGACATAATATCCTAAGCTAAACAAGCAATGGCAGGAAGTGATGCATCGTGTAGATCCTGACTAATAGGTGACTACTATAGGCACCTAAATGACTTAAGCAATCCTATTTAGTCATCTTCTAAGGCATCATTAATTAAGTATTTAATATTTAATTAATCTATTGTCATCCCCTAGTTAATTAGTTAATTTAATTAACTATAGTCCAATTGATAAGATTAAAAGATCACCCAAAATCAATTTATCAATTAAATCCCTCTTCCCCTATTAAATTGAATAAATCCTCAAATCTATTCAATTTAATTCTATATCCCTATTTTATTAAATAAATCATTTAATAAAATATCTAAAATCCTAAGAGCCTCCCTAAACCCTATCCTAACCCCTAATCCAACTCATTCACACATACTAACCTCACTTAGCCATCTAACTAACCCATCCCATCAAATCTAAGCCACTTACCCCCTAATCTCCCTCTAATCCAAGCCTACTCCTTTTCTAATCATATGCATAATCATAAACATGGGTTAAGACTTGCTAACCCAAGCCAAAGTCAACAATCTCATTCTCCCCTCACCCTCCAACATTTATGACTGAAGCCAAAGTCAACAATCTCATTCTCCCCCCAACCATCTCCATTTATGACCCAACCATCCCCATTTATGGCTCAACCTCCCTCATTACTCCTTTGACCAACTCATTTCCTACCCTCTCACATCCAATCACCCTGTGGCATGTGTCACCTCCTAATTGGCTTCAAACTAGCACAATCCACGTGCTCCCCTTTGAGTGCATCCTAGCCCTCCCTCACCATCTTGCCATCCTTACATCTTGACCATCCATCCCTCTACCCCTTGGCCTATAAATAGAAGCCTCCTCCTTCACTAAAATATCCACTTTTCAAGCAAACTTATAATGCTATTTTGAGAGCCTAAAAACTACCAAAATACCATCATAATGCTGAAACCCCTCCATACCTTCATTGCTGAATCATTCATCCACACCCATATTTGATTATCACTCATCCACTTGGAGCTTGAGCACATCGTGAGCATACTATTTCTATCCATTAGGGCCATAGCTTCGTCATAATGAGAAGCACTTGAGGAGTTTACCATCTTTGGTCTACTTTACTCAATTTTGTCTTCTTTGGTCCTATCTTAAGTGTTTACTATTTTAGTATTGTTAATGCTTTCATTTAATTGTTATTATTCATATTACAACACTAAATTAGGTGATACATTTTGGCATGCCCGGTGGGACCCCACTATGAGTCGTTTATTCATCCATTTCAATCCATATTCAATCTATTTTTATTTTATTTACAAACTAATGATCTAATGTTTGTTGTTGTTTGATGGTGTTGCAAGGTGTTTTGCTTGTTTGTACAAGTTGAAGGATGCATTTAGGAAGAAAACACATCCTGAAATACCAAAAAAAAAAAAAAAAAAAAAAAAATTGAAAAAAATTGCACTCCTTCGTTCTGTTTGCGCAGTGTCATTTTTGACTATTTTGGCATCTCCACACCACAGTTTTGGCATCTTTGCACCGCATTTTTGGCATCTATATAGTTTGGCATCTCTACACCTCTATTTTGGCATCTTTGCACCACAGTTTTGGCATCTCTGCAGTTTGGCATCTCTGCACCACAGTTTTGGAGTCTCCACGTCACAGTTTTGGCATCTCTGTTGTTTTGTTGTCTCCGCTACAATTTGGTAATCCGTCCATTTTCTTTATAATTATGAGTTTTGGCATTTGTGCCTATTAACTATTGTCTGCATTTTTTTTTATTATAAAAAAAGAAAAAAAAAAGAAAAAAGAAAAAAAGAGTATAAATCAAATTTTAACTTTTGGTGGTTCCATAGAGTAGAGGTTTTTCTAAGCATTTTTACACCTATGAAAAAGAACAAAAAAAATTGATTTTATTTTTTGATGTCTGATGCAGGAGCATCTTGGATGAGAAAATTAAAATTATAAATTTAAAAAAAAAAAAAAAAAAAAGAGGAGAAAAAAAAAGAAAAAAAGAAAATATTGTGGAGGAGAGAGAAAGTGACGAAAATAGAAGGAAAAATAATTTAAAAAATAAAATAAGAGAAAAAGGAGAAAAGAAGAATAAAAAAAGGAATTTCTATTTTCGAGGTGCATAGGTGGCATAAATAGGAAAATAGTTCTCATTCCATTAATCGAGGTGTGTAGGTGGCATCTTAGAAGTTTGTGGAAAGTTCCTTAAATCATGCATTGAATATTTGTATTGATCCATAAAGCAAATTTAATTTTGTAATTGGGCCACATGGTGGTGTTTAGTTGTATTTAGGTGGAAATTCTAGAAGGTTGTAGATATTGTAGAAGGTTGTGGAAATTCTAAAATGTTGTGGATAAATCATGCCTTGGGTGGTAAGTGCCTATTTAAGGAAGGCTTATGTTCATTTGTAATCAAGCTCTCAAGGTGTGAGCTCTTGAAGTGAAGCTCTTTGTATGTAATCTCTTGTAAAGAAGCTCGAGAAGTAGAAGCTTGGGAAGTAGAAGTCTTCAAGAAGAAGCTCTTTTTTGTAAGCTCTTCTAGTTGGAAGCCCTTAGTGAGGAATCTCTCTTATATTGTAAGAATTTGGAGTTTTTCCATTTGGAAGAATATTGTAATGAATTTCAAGTATTAATGGATGCTTAATGAAGCATTTTTGTCATCTCTCTATCTCCATATTGTTGCATTTTTGGTTGTGAGTGGGTACGGGTGGTGTGGCCCTACATCAGTGGTATCAAAGCATACCTTTGTTAGTGGTAGCAGAGCATACCTACATCAGTGGTATCAAAGCGGGAGTTCCTGAGTGTGTGGAAAGATCGCCGAACATGAGGCAGTTTGCACCAGGACCTTGAGTTGGGTGAAGTTGGTCAAGAAGTTCTTGATTGTGTAGACAGATCACCGATTGTGAGGCAGTTTGCACAAGGTTCTTGTGTTGCACTAGATTTATCTTCTAAAGACTTGATTATGGAGAAGAGAAAGAAGAAGATGACTTTTTTGATTGGATGGATTCTGAGGATTCCTCGACTTGAGAAATTTAGAGCAAGAAATAAACAATCATTGCTAGTTGATTTGCAGAAGCAAGTGAATGAATTAGAAGCTGAGTTGCGAAAACAAAGAGCGCATCACCAGAAAAGGGATAATTCCTTGGATGCAAAAAAGAAAGAAGATCTAGTGGAGTATCAAACATGTGATACAAAAGAAGAGCAAGAGGATGAAGAGGAATTTATTTGTGAACCAGAAGCTGAAGAAGATGAAAGAGAAGAGGAAGAGCATGAAGATAACCAGATTTATGAACCTAAAATAGATGAAGATAATTTGAAGATTGCAGCAATGGAGGAAAAGCATAGTGCCTTCATTGGAGATCAAGAAAGTGAAGTAGTTGACAACATGAAAGGGGCAAGTAAGGACGACTATGTCAAAGAGGTAAATTTCTATGAATTATATGATGCTGAATTTGAGATGAGTTTGAAGGATATTGATAATGGTTTGTGTGAGGATCTTGTTTGTGATGTTTGGCATGAAAAGGAAGATTGGTATGGTGTTGTTGGGTTTATTATAGGTCTGATTGATTCAACAAGATTGGATGAGGATGAGATTTATACTTGGATAGAGTTCATTGCAAAGGAGTATTTTCAGCAGCAAATAGTTGTTCTAAATAGGTGTTGGAAAAGAAGAAAGAAGGACATATATTGGCATCGGATACTTGTTCTAGCTATGTGTTGGAGGAAGAGAAAAAAAAAATGTCAACAATGGCTACTTCATTTTGTGAATCCATATTCACAAAATTTTCCTACCATGAGAGTCGGATGCAGGAGCATCATGCATCAGAAAAAAAATGTGGAAGATTTGCATGTTGGTTTTCTTGTCCCTGTTGAGGTGGAAGCTTGTGGTGAAGATGGTGGTATATATTTCTTTTGGCATCAAAGTGTGGGACACACTTTTCTATCTACCAGGGGAGTCTGATGCACGAGCATCTTGCATGAGAAAATTAAAATTATAAATTTAAAAAAAAAAAAAAAGACGAGAAAAAAAAAAGAAAAAAAGAAAAAAAGAAAAAAAAAATTGTGGAGGAGAGAGAAAGTGCCGAAAATAGAAGGAAAAATAATTTAAAAATAAAATAAGGGAAAAAGGAGAAAAGAAGAATAAAAAAAGGAATTTCTATTTTCGAGGTGCATGGGTGGCATAAATAGGAAAATAGTTCTCATTCCATTAATCGAGGTGTGTAGGTGGCATCTTAGAAGTTTGTGGAAAGTTCCTTAAATCATGCATTTAATATTTGTTGTGATCCATAAAGCAAATTTAATTTTGTAATTGGGCCACATGGTGGTGTTTAGTTGTATTTAGGTGGAAATTCTAGAAGGTTGTAGATATTGTAGAATGTTGTGGAAATTCTAGAATGTTGTGGATAAATCATGCCTTGGGTGCTAAGTGCCTATTTAAGGAAGGCTTATGTTCATTTGTAATAAAGCTCTCAAGGTGTGAGCTCTTGAAGTGAAGCTCTTTGTATGTAATCTCTTGTAAAGAAGCTCAAGAAGTAGAAGCTTGGGAAGTAGAAGTCTTCAAGAAGAAGCTCTTTGTTGTAAGCTCTTCTAGTTGGAAGCCCTTAGTGAGGAATCTCTCTTATATTGTAAGAATTTGGAGTTTTTCCATTTGGAAGAATATTGTAATGAATTTCAAGTATTAATGGATGCTTAATGAAGCATTTTTGTCATCTCTCTATCTCCATATTGTTGCATTTTGGATTGTGAGTGGGTATGGGTGGTGTGGCCCTACATTAGTGGTATCAAAGCATACCTTTGTTAGTGGTAGTAGAGCATACCTGCATCATTTTTCCCATAGTTAAGCTTCAATTTTTGAGATTTTTGGGTGACTAATCAAATTGGCTTTTGTAGCTTTGCAGATTGGAGCATCTATGAAACCACTAACCATGTTTCTTGCAAGTTCTCCTTACATGGTTTAATGCTCTTGGAAAATGAACTTGAATGTTTAAACACTTTTCTTTGAATGCATGTTGCTCAAATCAAATCTTGAATGCCATGAATTAAAATATAACATTTTCATTGGAATGCATGATCAACACAATCTTGGATGCTAAAGGTTAAAAATAATGAATGCGATGAACACTTTATTTAAGGTGCAAATGAACATTATGTGCAAACACTTCAATTTTGGGGCTTAAAATAAATTCATCAAATCTCGAATGCCTTAAACACAATTTTTTTCTTATTCCCTCCTCTTTAAAGCTTTGGCACTCAATTTCCCTTTGTTGACTCAATTTTACTTTTGTTGGTGACATTGTCAAGTTGAAATGAATATCTGAATGCTAATCACATGTGTCTTCAAAGTTGTATGATAGAGAATCTAAAAGTGTCCAAATAGCAATGAACCCAATGTCTTGTGTGTTTTGAGATTGTCCATTTAAGCAAATCTTAGAATTCTCTCTTTTCATGCAAAGTAAGACCATTAAAATATGTGACGCATGTACCGAAAGTTGTTAGGAAGATCATCCGGAACAACCTAGGAGTGCTTCTAGTGAGTTCATCCACCTTTGGGAAGCACATCCCATTTGTTGAGTACCTCAAACTAGTAAATAGTCTAGCCAATATATAAATGAGGGGAAGGGTAAACCTTCTCACTCCATCTCTTCAGTTCGGGCAGCATGTTTCTAGGGGTAGCTTGAGGTGGGAAAATATTCCCACGATTTTAGCATGTCTAGAATAGACCCTTAAGTGGATCACAGCCAGTAACAACCATTGCGAAGACTCCACAGACCCACTTACAACCGTCTTAGATCTAAAGTATCTCACTTTCTTTCATGGTATGTTATTCAAAGTGCAAGGGAAACAAAATCCCTCAAGATTACTCACCATTGTGCTCCCTTGGTAGAGGCATAAGGCCACTTGGGTTTCATCTCAGGGGGTCATTGTTCCCGAAGAAGGGGAACTTCTATTTGTCATGCCTTGAAGGTTCTCTAATGTGTATCCTTCATCGATCGACTCTTGTATCAACTCACCTCTTCGATTAGAGGGAAATATTGCACTAGAGCCAGGGGACATCAAGCTATGGGCCATTGAATAACATATGACAATCAAATTCTGACTTGTAGGGATAAAGTGTGTGTTTGAACTATCTTAAATTGTGCTTAAGACCTGTGAAAAACATTTGTTGAACATACAAAATTCAGTGGTTACTATCAAAAAAATCCTTTTGCTAAAGAGATCAACTATTTGTATTTCTCAAAGTTTCTTTGTCCTTTAAGAAATTGTTTGCTCATTTATCCCCGTATCAGAAGAAAGAAAGTTTCACCTTTTTCATCTCAAAACAATGGTTGGTAGCAAGTCCATTCACAACAACTGCTTGTCTCGTTGGTCCAATTTGTCCATTTATCTCAAAATGATTGACTTATTCCCTCAAAAACACAAGAATCACTAAGAAAAACCTAAAGTTATGAATCCTTTGATGGCCCAAAGTCTTGTTCTTTTTTCCAAATACTTTGCCATTTACCCTGCTTGATCGAAAATATCACAAATCTTATCTTTGAGAGACCTCACCTTCAATATATAAGAAATGGTTGTTAGCAAGCCCACTTGCAACACCGTACATGTAGTTTACCTTTTGCCTACACTTATTACCTAGAAAATACCCCACAAAAGCCTAGTTACCAACAAACCCCTTTTTTCTGTAAAAAGATCCAAAAGTTGTTCTTTTCAAAATACCTTTTTGCTACCAATCTACTTGACTAAAAATGACACATTGTTTTCCTTCACTAGAAGATACTTAGCCAAATTAATCCTGAAAGAATCCAAAACTTTCTATTTCTTAATTGATTCATGTTCCAACCCAAGGTCTAGAAGGTATACTTAGCGTAGTCACTACCTCCAAAACCCCATAGTTGTGATCAAAATCCCTTGGAAATATCTCATGTTAGGCCAACCTAAGGCTAAGTTCAAAAAGGCTAAACTTCCACAAATACTGGTTTACACGAAGATAGAAGTCGAACATCAAAAATATACCCCCAACCCAAGGATTGCCAAGCTAGACCAAATTAAGAAAGATGGAGCAGACGTTGCATTACAAACTAAATGGGATTACAAGATTCAAAAACTAACTCTCCGACGAGGTGTCAACCATAGCCTTATCAATAACTCTCATGTTAACTACTTTGATTAGGTCCATCTTTTTCCACACACACTTATGCACTTGTCTCCTTGTAGGTTTATTCTCTCTATTAATTCTTCATCCCATCTAAATATTTGGTTTAATCATCTCCTCTAGCTTTTGTCATCAAACCTTAGGTTTTTAGAAATCCTCCAAATCAAGCATCACTAAACCCTAGAATCCTCCATTAGTTGCTACACACTTAGAAACATTTTTTGCATCACCTAATTAAGCTTTGTCTCCCTAAAGAGATCTCCATCCATCTCACCATCATAGTTGTCCTTAAACTAAGCAGTTTTTAGGATAAACTATCATTTGTGTCCCACATCACCTTAAACAAAAGGTTGGGCTACACACTTGATCCCATTTGTCTTCCAAATAGTCACAAGGCTACCTTAGGGTTTGATATCACTACCACATATTCAAGTTCACACTTAAGGGAAACACAATCTCCTCCATGTAGTACCATATCATCTAGATTCCTAAAAGTATCATAGACACTTAGCATCATCCCTCTTTGCATTTTCATCATTATGAAAGTCATCCTTTCATGCCACCCACCACTCATTTTGGTAGGAACACAAGGGAAAAGGACATGGATCCTAGTCATAGTAATAACACATCTTGAGCTCAGCCATACCCCATCATTTCCATGGTAGCATTAGATCTGCCACCACAAATCCCTAAAGAGACAGGTTCCTCCATAGACATTGATGCTTTCATGAATCAACCTGATCATGCCACCATTGCTAATGCCATCATAGATCAAAAAAAGGAGACCATCATGGAAAATTTCTTAAGGGATAGTGTTGGTTCCTTTGAATTTGGGTGTCCACCACCTATAGACATTTCAGATCCTACACACCCTCTATTTGGGTGGCAACCACTAGTTGCTGAGTCATCTGTCCTCACCAATCCTTTCCCTGGATATAAACCATGTCAGACAGAAGCTACAGACCCAAACATACCCTCAACCCAAGTGCCCACTCCCATTCCACAAAACACCCATCCCATCCTCACTCAACCCTTAGTACATACTACATCCCAACCAACCTTATGTGTATCATCTACCTCTGCTTCAACCACTCATTTCCCTACTCCACCAAATCCTCTATTTACATCCATCAACACTACCTTTTCATTTCCACCTCATAGCACACCTAGTCTATTTACTACTCAAATGCCACCACTAGGGTCAAATACCTCATCTTCCATCCCACCCAACATCACTATCAACCCCTTTGTAGCTAGCTAAAGCTCTTCAGCCCCATTTCCTTTGGGACCTTGGAATGTTGCTATAGCATAAGGACCTACCACTAGTCTTCCCCCTAGCATTGCAGCCATGTCCGCCCCTCAGACACTTTCATCTACCACTTCACATTGTTATTCACTACCACCCCTTACCAACTATTTCTCCATGCCACCTTTGGGAAATAGCCAAACCACCCCGCCATTGTAGTTCCCTATGATGAATACTCTTTCGCAGATTAATTACCTTGTGCTTGTTCATAATCAGTCATACTCTCAAGTAGGGGCGCAACCCACATATATTGGACATGGTATGTATTCCCAAAGCATGGCACATGCATTACCCACGTTACCACCCTTTCAACCATAGTCTTCACACTAGTAGTATGCTCAAGCACCCACACAAAGATATCTCATAGGGCAGCAGCCTCATACTTATCTTCCCCACCAAAAAAATTCTCAACAGATGCAGCATTATACCCAAAACACATTCCAACAACCCATAACATCCATTCCACTAGTTGTGCAACCTATTTTTCCATAGATGTCATATGGCAACCAGGGTTTTCCATATCAACTGCAACCGTCAGATCTTGGCATGTATCTTATGTTGGGGGCACTCACTCCCCCACCTATAAACTCTAAATGGGAAGAGATGAAAAATGCTCTCAAAGCCCTCAAGGATGGAACAGACACCAAAACATTCAAATTTGAGAATGATTGCCCATACCCTTTTGATAGGACTATCATGATGAATCCATTTCCTAAACATTTTGAGATCCCCAAGTTTGACAAATTTAGGGGGAAAAGTGATCCAGTCACACATGTTAAGGAATTCTATGTGCATTGTCAGGAGGTAGCTTATAATGATGTGTTCCTCATGCGGCTCTTTCCCAAGAGCCTAGCAGGACTAGCCTTGGAATGGTTTTGTCATATCCCTCAAGGTATTATTAAAACTTTTGCAAAACTTTATGAGGCCTTTGTTGCTTAGTATACCCATCTTGTTGAAACTAAACTGTTTGTAGTAGACCTAGTTTGCACTAAACAAAAAGGTAGAGAAAGCCTCACAGAATACTTGCAACGCTGGAAAATCCTCACAAAAAGGATCTCTTGTACCATCCCTGAGCATCATCTTGTCAAGATGTTCATAAACAATGCACACCCAAGCCTTGCTCATCATATGGTTATAAATTGTTTGCAAACATACAAGGACATCAAAGAAAAAGGAATGGGCCTTGAGCAAGGCCTCATTAAGGATGGTGTCATTAGATTATACAAAGAAAACACCCAAGACCGAGGTCTAAGAAATGAAAAAAATTGATACTGGAACAAAAAAAAAGCACGGTGACAGATGGTGCCACCGATACCTGAAAACTTCATATCATTGGGGCGGCTACCAATGTTCCCACCACATTTTTCCAACAAACTTATCAACAACAACCCCCTATGTATCATCCCTCAACCCATATAGAACAATCAACAAATACCTACTCATCATAATTAGACCAATGCTATCACACTTTTGACAGGTACTAAACCCCATGTTCAAAGAAAACCTTTTGTATACACCCCGTTGGGGGAACCTCTTGATGCAATCTTTGAAAAACTAGCTAAGGATAATCTTATTCGACATCCACCAACTCAACCCTTGGAACCAAACCAATCTAGGGCATCCTAGTATAAAGATAATGAGTTTTGCAAATTCCATCATGTCAAAGGACATACCACCCTCAAATGCATGCAACTCAAGGACTATGTCCAAGACCTAATTGATCAGAAGGAAATCATAGTGGGGGCACAAACTTCACCTAATGCAAGATTAATGATGTATCAAAATGCTTTCCCTCCTCATAACACAAACCTAGGAAAAGCACCTGCAAACCCTCCTGTCAACAAACCAAATAATACTCAAGGCAAACAAGGAGATAATCGAGACAACTCTCAAAACTATACCTCGGTGTATTTAGACTATGGAAGCATTATTGGTTGCATATCATAGGTTGAGCCATCCATCAACATCATTAACATTAAGGGCCCATATACCCAATTTGTAGTTGCTACTCGCCGGACTCAACTCAATATAGTTGGCCCACCTATTTCTGCACCATCAAGACCACCTCCATCTAGAGCATCTCCATCAAAATCATCCTCATTAGGGCCACAATATAACATCTTGGAACACCTTGGAAATACACTGGCCTAGATCTCTATTCTGAATCTCTTACAAACAAGCCCACTTTATCAAGAGATCCTCAATAGTACTCTACACGAGTCACGCATCCCCTCTGACATAAATGCCACTGAGTTTTGCAACTTGGTCGGCCATCTTTTAGCCTCATGTGCCTTATCCTTCAAAACCACTAATATCCCAGTAGTTGAACCAAATCATATCCTTCCACTCTACATAGCCATCATGGTTTTTGACTTTGTTGTTAAAAGGGTCATGATAGATAATGGATCGGCTTTAAATCTATGTACTTTAAAGTTCATCAAACAGGCAAGATACACTGAGGGAGATATCATTAATGAAGTAATCACCATCAAGGCCTATGACAATTTGGAGCACACCACTGAAGGAACCATCTTGCTCCCTATAAGAGTTGGCCCAGCCACTCAAGAAACACTTTGCCATGTAGTTGATCTTAACCTTCCATAAAACATCCTCCTCGGTCACCCATGGATTCATGCCATGAAGGTTGTTCCATCCACATATCATCAGTGTATCAAATTTCTAGATAATAGCACTAGGATAACCATCCATGCAGACCCTAAACCCTTTGCTTATTGCAATGTGGTTGAAGCTTCATACACCAATCATTTTCCTAGGATCAAAGTTGGCCACACCACGGCCAGTTCCTCTGGCACCTGAAATGATCCAGACACCATTTTAGCCTCCACCATTTCCATGGTTAAGATCAACTACCAAGGTTATGGTGAGTATAGTATTACAGATGCGTTTGTTGTTGGTGCTCTACCACTTGATCCATATACCCAAGGACACCTGACACATCAAGGGCCTATACCAAAAACCACCTCTCAACTCCAACAAATGGGCCCTACAACATTTATTACCAAGGGTACTCTTGATGGAGAGGAGAATGCACCAGACATTAACACATGGCTATACAAAGAGCCCCCTCCTAAAAGTGAAGCACTTCTTGATCACTTTAAACATAAATATCCCTGGTCACATTGCTTGGCTACAGAGAAATGGGATTGTCAAGGAGGTGGTTTAGGCTGCTAGGAATTAGGTATGAGACAGCCTATGGAAGCACACCAAGGGAAAAAAACCAAAGGCTTGGGTTATGGATTCCCTGCAACTGGGGGCACTAGAACAGAAGGCCACACCTTTACAAACATCCAAAACACTCTCATTGAGGTTGAAGACATCCCTACGGAAGTTGAAAAGAAATCTTATGATGATATTTTCCTTGACGAAATAATCCTGGGAGCCTCTGTGCTCTTCCAATTATCCTTGAATTTTATAGACCTCCCCCTCACTCACCCCGAACTCATAGATTGGGACCAACCGAGTGTCATTCATGTTGACAAGTTCTCTACTGAGCATGCGCCCCTTAAATTCATGGGGGCAGAAATGCCACATAAATGGCTGCCACCACCATTGGCATATGTGTACAAGCTAGATCCCACAGGTTACTTTAGGGAGGAGGAAATCTCCAATCGCAAAACATAAATAAAAAAAGAAACAAAAAAGAAAAAAATCAAAGGAAAAATGTCCTCTGGTGAAAACTCCTCTAGAGCATCATTAGATAACTCAAAAAATGAAATAAAAATAAAGGATGTATCTGATGGTGAAAAACTCTCTAAGGTGCCTTTAGATGGAGATTTCATCCTTCCCCCACAAGAGCATAGGCATCCTATCTCTTCAATTTTGATAGAGGAAACTTGGCCAGTAAATATTAGTTTGACAAAGATCCCACATATCACATACATTGTAGCCTTTCTACCACTTAAAAAAGAAGATCTTCTTATTGAGGTTCTCTGCAAAAATGTAGGCCGCTTTGCATGGTTATATTAGGACATATTGGGGTTGAACCCCAAACTAGCTGTACATCATCTGGCAGTAGATCCAAGGGCCAGGCCCGTTAAGCAGAAGCTCCGTAAGATGCACCCCAAAGTTGCTTTATTGGTCAAAGAAGAGTTAGAAAAATTGTTGGAGGGCAAAATCATTTACCTAATATATTATTATGAATGGATTTCTAACATGGTACCTATTACCAAGCCTTCTGGTGATATTAGAATTTGCATTGATTTTAGGGATCTTAATAAAGCTTGTCTAAAGGATGACTTTTCATTACAAAATATTGACATGATTGTAGATCTCACCACAGGTCATGAACTCTTGTCACTAATGGATGGTTTCTGTGGATATAATTAGATTCATATAGCAGAGGAAGATCAGCATAAGACAACATTTACTACACCTTGGGGAACATTCTACTATAATATGATGCCATTTGGGCTAAAGAATGCTGGGGCAACCTATCAATGCACCATGATGATCATCTTGCATGACCTAATCCATAAGATTCTTGAGGATTACGTGGATGATATTTTAGTAAAGTCTCTCAATGCTCTTGATCACTTATTTCACCTCAAAGAAGTGTTTAATCGATTGTCAAAATATTGGCTCATGCTGAATCCAAAGAAATGTGTCTTCAGTGTCACCTCAAGCAAGCTCCTAGGATTCATTGTGTCACAACGTGGTATTGAGATTGACCCTAAGAAGGTCAAAGCCATCATGGATATGGCTCCTCCTAATACACTCAGACACCTTCATTCTTTGCAAGAAAAACTCTAATTAGTTTGGCGGTTCATTTCTCAACTTGCTGATAAGTGTCAACCTTTCACTCACTTGCTTAAGAAAGATCAGAATTTCAAATGGGGCTCAGCTTGCCAGTGCAATTTTGAGCTCATCAAGCAATACTTAGCTAATCCACCTATTTTGGTTGCTCCAGTTGTAGGGTGCCCACTCATATTGTACATCACAACTACTCCCACAACATTAGGTGCTCTTCTAGCACAACTTGACAATGCAGGAAAGGAATGAGCTATTTATTAGATCAACCAAACATTAGTGAGCTATGATCTCAACTACATGCCAATGGAGAAGGCATGCTTAGCAGTGGTATTTTCAACCCAAAAGCTACATCATTACATTTTGAGTCATATTGTGCAATTGATATCAAAGATTGATCCATTGAAATATATGTCTCTCGCACAGTACTCACCGGATGCCTGGAAAAATGGGTTATGCTTCTCAGTGAGTTTGATATTCAATATGTTGACAGAAAGGCCATCAAAGGCTAGGATATTGTAGATCACTTGGCTGATGCACCCTTACTTGCCGATCAACCACTCATCATGGAATTTCCAGACGAATACCTCTGTTTGATATAAAAACAATCACTTTGGAAGCTATATTTTGATGGCTCCTATACATCTCAAGGCTCTAGCACGGGCATAATCTTGGGTACACCTCAAGGTGATTATATTCCTAAATCTTTCAAGATACAATTTTGGTGTACCAATAACATTGCAGAGTATGAGGCCCTTGTTGCGGGACTCAAAATTTCCATTGAATGGAATATCACAGAGCTTAAGGTCTATGGTGATTCTCAACTTATCATCAAACAAGCATTGAATGAATATCAGACCAAGGATGACAAGATACTACCTTACAAAGGTCTAGTTGATCAATTAAAGGAGCATTTTACTCAGATCCAATTCATATAGGTACCTAGACTCTAGAATAAGGCAGTTGATGCCATGGCTACTATTGGTTCTCTCTTGGAAATGCCGTGCAAAGCTACACAATATGAATTCTTAGTTGAGCAGCAACACGAACTTGGATATGAGAATGATGAATCAACACGGGTTTGTATCTTGGTTGATCCCCAATCCCCATGGTACCATGAAATTCACGTTTACATACTAAATGGTATCATATCTCTTCACCTCACATGAACCCAATGCCAAAACCTTATACACAGAGCTTCCCTGTACACTATCATCACCCAAACCCTATATCATTATGGTTATCATGATACTCTCTCTTGATGTTTAGATCAAAATGAGGCTGTGATGGCTCTTAAAGAGGTACATGCTAGACTTTGTGGTGCTCACACAAGCGGGATGGTGCTAGCAAAGTAGATCCTTCGGGCTGGATACTATTGACCTACTCTAGAACATGATGCATGTGAATTTGTGAAACAATGTTTACCTTGTCAATAACATGCTAATTTAATCTAGGCTCTAGCACAGGACTTGCAACCCATTTCACCACCATGGCCTTTTGCCTACTAGGGGTTTGATCTTGTTGGTCTTATTGCACCACTTTCTTCAGAAGGGCACAAGTGGATAATCACTGCCATTGATTACTTCACTAAGTGGGTCGAAGCAGTTCCCCTTGTCACTACTACAGGAGTTCAAGTGTCAAAGTTTATCCTAAATCATATCATATGTCACTTTGACATCCTAGCTACCATTTTCACTGACCATGGAGGTAATTTTGAAAACCTAAATATGGCAGAATTGTGCACTTCCCTTCATATCCATCACCATTTTTCTAGCCCATACTACCCACAAGGTAATGGTTAGGCAGAGGCAACTAATAAAACCCTACTCAAAATCCTCAAGAAAGTTTTCAATGACTCCAGCTATGATTGGCATTTGCAAATTAATCCTGCCCTATGGGCATACCGCACTTCATTCTGCATAGCCACTGGCTCAACTCCATAGTCCTTGGTCTATGGTGCTGAAGCAGTCCTACCTATTGAGGTTGAAGTCCCATCACTCCATATTTCTCTATGAGGATAGATATTTGATGAAGAATATAGAGTGGCTCAACTTACTCAACTTGATCTACTTGATAAAAAAGGCAACAGGGCTATGACCACCTCATGGTCTACCAGAATCGCCTCAAGTGCAATTTCAGTAGGAAAGTCCATCTACGTAGTTTTTAGGAAGGTGACATGGTCCTCAAAGAGAATATGAAGGTTCAAGCTGACAGAGAAAAGAAAGGCAAGTTTGAGCCCACATGGCTTGGTCCTTATGTGGTCACAGCTTCTTTTGGCTTAGGAGCCTATTAGCTATCTACCCTTGAAGGTGAAATCCTAAATGATCCTACCAACATTATTCACCTCAAGAAATTCTACACTTGAGGGCAGAATTTTCAAATCAAAAACAGGCAAAGAAACATAAAGCATCCAATAGTGAAAACTTGGCAATTCAAGCGTTTTGGATGGGTCCTTGCTGAAAACCTAGCAAATAGGTGCCAGTTGTACTTCAGCCTTTCCATTATCTATAAATGATCTCCATATCCCATATCACCCCTTTACATCCCATCGCCCATCTCCCCATTTTCCAAGATATTCCAAAAGTTCCCCCCTCACACTCCAACAACTCACAACACTAGTTTTGAAAGCCTACCTAGATCACATATTATACCATGGTTAGCATATCTATTTCATCATTGTACCTTACAACATGTATCATATTAGGTGTATTTTATCCTTAAAACCATGCCTTTATATCATATACCTATACCAAGCCACAATATTCTATGTACCACATCCTTGTCACACAACCAATAATTCTATGTATCATACCCATGTAACAATAACCATATTGCATCAATGTTATTTCCTCATCCTGAGCTTTTTCCTATCATAAGCACATTGCTACTATATTCTATCCTACATTCCTAAGTCATCCGCTCATTTCCTATTCATGCTTGTATATTTTTGAGCCTTACAGCAAAATCCTGCATCACTATCTCACTCACATCCTAGTTCCAATTCAAAAATTGCCAAGAAAATTATCAAAAACATTCATAAATCATCCAAAAAAAAAAAAAAAAGAGCTTCCTCCTCTCATAATCCTTTCACACACACCTTACTTTCCACAATAAAGACCTTGACATGAGATAAAAACCTTTCACAAACCCTACACAATGAGAAACCAATAGAATTACAACCCTTTCACATAGACCTCTCGAAGAGAATCTTTTGGAGTTGTAACCATTTGCAAGGCCCATGCCAGTTGCCTCACACCATAAAAGGAGAACCAACCCCATTACTCCTCTTCCGACCATTGATACATCTAGAAAATGAAGCCATACTCACTCTTCAATGTCCTCCATTGGATTGCCAAAGGATTATGCACAAACCACCCCAAAAATCAAACCCATAAGGATGAAGGGAAAGACATCGTTGATAGCTGACACAGCTACCCAAACTACCCAAAAATACCAAAAAAATTCAAAAATCAGCCAAAAGCCAAAAATACCTTAAAAATTCAAAAATCACCCAAAAATACCAAAAAAATTCATAAATCATCCAAACTTACCAAAAAAAATTCAAAAACTACCCAAAAATACCTTAAAAATTCAAAAATTGCCCAAACAATATAAAAATAAATAAAATAAAATTCCAAAACATTCAAAAGGGGGTCATAAATACCAAATATGGCCATAAAAGCTTGAAACATTAAAACACCACCCCAAAATTCCTCTCAAATTCTTATATTAAGAAATTGATATTAAGAAGAAGCATGGTAATGTCCTGAAACATAATTCCAAGCTTAGGAAAATCCAGCACAACTTGGATAGTGAAAGAGATGCCGCAAAGCCGATTGTCACCTTCCTTCCATGCAACCATTATTAATGTGAATCAAGAAGGATTTTTAGTCTTATTTAAGTTGCAGTGGCCATGATTCATCTACCCACCTTCAAAAAATATTTCATACTGTCTCGTAACCCCATGTGTCATTTTTTGGACCCCCCTAGCACCTTTTTAGGCCTCAAAGCTTTTTTTAAAAGCCAATATATCCTTTTTGGACCCCTCTAGCGCCTTTTTCGACCTTAAATGCTTTTTTAGGGCCCAAGTGTCCTTTTTGAACCCCTCAAGCACCTTTTTAGGCCTTAAAAGCCTTTTTCAAGGCCCAAGTGTCCTTTTTGGACGACTCTATTGCCTTTTTTGACCTTAAATAGCTTTTTCAAGGTACAAATGTCCTTTTTTCGACCCTTGAAATGCCTTTTTCAGCTCAAAGCGCCTTTTCCAAGGCCCTATTTTGACCTTTTCCAGCCCTAGAAATGCTTTTATAGGCCCAAGCACCTTTTTCAAGCCCCAGAAATGCCTTTATAGGACCAAGCGCCTTTTTCAAGCCCCAAAAATGCCTTTATAGGCCCAAGCACCTTTTTTTGGCCCCTGAAATGCCTTTTTAGGCTCAAAGCACCTTTTTCAAGGCCCTATTTTGACCTTTTCTAGCCCCAAAAATGCTTTTATAGGCCCAAGCACCTTTTTCAAGCCCCAGAAATGCGTTTATAGGCCCAATTGCCTTTTTCAAGCCCGCAAAATGCCTTTTTAGGCTCAAAGCGCCTTTTTCAAGGCCCTATTTTGACCTTTTCAAGCCCTAGAAATGCCTTTATAGGCCCAAGAACCTTTTTTAGGCCCCCAAAATGCCTTTTTAGGCTCAAAGCGCCTTTTTCAAGGCCCTATTTTGACCTTTTCAAGCCCCAAAAATGCCTTTATAGGCCCAAGGGCCTTTTTCAAGCCCCCAAAATAACTTTTTAGGCTCAATGCGCCTTTTTCAAGGCCCTATTTTGACCTTTTAAAGCCCCTGAGATGCCTTTCTAGGCTCAAGCACCTTTTTTTGGCCCACACACCTTTTCCAAGGCCCTCTTTGGGCCTTTTCATGACCCTTCTTGACCTCTTTTGGCCATCACAAGCCTTGTGTAGGTCCCAATGCCTTTTCCATGCCTCATAAACATCTGTCTCATCACACAACTAGAGAAATGTCCCCACATTTTTTTCTTATTATTGTCTATCATACTTGCTAAATCTACATAGACATTCTCGCCTACAAGTCATGGTTACCCTTACTCTACAGATTGTATTGTTCCCACTTTTACAAGAGTCAAACTATTTCATTATTTATCACAAAAACACAAAAACATTCAAATATATATCAAACATCCAAAAAAATAAATAAATAAATATTTGACAAAAAAAAATACAAAAACATCCATATATCTTCCATAAAAATTGCAAAAACAAAACATGACATTACATTATGAACAACATATTTTGTCCCTTTGATTGCCACAACAACAAGCACAAACTTTCTATTCTCCTATGACAGCAATAACAACATTCCATTTAACTAATAATTTTTGGAAGATTTATTTATTCTGGCCTCCCTAGTGGAGGTGGCAAGATAGGGTGTCTAATCAATGGCATTCCTTTAGACCCAGTCCTAGATGATGATGCCCCTGGAGTCATCCTCACACCTACCCAAAGTTTATCGATGGGGATCGAGATGTTACCATGCCTCAAGAGGGTGTTTATCTACTCCATAAAATGTTTCTTAGAGTATACAACTCCTCTCCTTTGCTCCAAAGGGACCACTTGGTGATATAATCCCATGTAGTATGCCACCTCTCGTGCAACTCTCACTAATTGCTCCATGACATCTTTCATTTTTGCCTATAGTCTTTCTGCTCCTGGAACAGTTGTTGTCCTCTGCACAATATTGCATTGTCTTTCATATCTATTCACTAGCATTTTCATTGACTCCCTCTCATATTTCACTGTATTCAACTGATTATGGTACTACGTAATGCATGCATTACTTACATTCAGCTTCTCTTGTGACCTCCGTGCTAATCTATTAGTCCACATTGTTGACTCCCTAAATGCTTCTACTTGCAACCATAGGAGCACTAGTTCATTTTCACATCTCTCCATCGCTGCTCTCTCAGTTGCCAAAGTCATCTCCATAGTGTCCACTCTTGTTTTCTCCATCATTAACATCATCCCTAGGCACTTAGCTTCCATCCATGCACCATCCTCTCATGCTCTTTCAATCAGGCCTTGAAAGAAATTTGCATCTTTCTCTGCCTAGTCAGTCCATTCTTTTTCTATTGCCAATGCTTTCTCCATCACCATAGCCACATCATGAGCCACTTGTACTATAGCATCGGATTGCAATGCTTGAAATGGCTGAAATGCAGACAACATTGGGTCACCCTTTTGTTCCCCCAAGCTCTGCATCATATCCCCTAAACTACTTTTTCCCTTCTTCCATACAACCGCTGTTGGTCACATCACGGATCTTTGTTCCTCTTCTGGAAGAGTCTCTTCTACAGATGGCTGATCTTCTGCACTTGCTCCCTCTAACAACACTTCCACACTTGGTAAGTTTGTCTCCTTCTCTTTTTCCATCGCCTCTATTTGTTGCATTGCACCTTCTACTAATAGTTGTAGCAAGGTCAGATCTTCTTCTTCCTCTTCTAGCTAATTTTGAGCTAGATTTATTTTGCTAGCCTCCACCAATCCCTGATCATAATGTTGCACACTTTGATGTGGCAAGGATTCTCTTCCTTCTTTTTGGCTCTACTTTACGCCCTGCTTCTGCCCCTACAACCATTTCCTTTCTCCTTGGCTTTCATTTTCCTCTTCACTCCATCCTCTCGTTCCTCCTTCTATCACCTCTAGCATTTTTTTCCTTTGCTCTTGCGAATCAGCCATTGGTATTTCACTCATATCTTAATTCTTCACTCACACTTTTTTTATGCTAACACTTCTTGTTGTTGGGCTTTCATCAAATTCACTCACCTTTTATAGAACCAACAACATTCTCCATCACTTCCATTACACGCTATCCATATCTTCGGCAACAAGCTTCAATGCGCACCATCATAATAGTCAAGTCAGAAACTCCTTCCATCCTTTCCACACCTCACCTACCCTATCATAATAGTATGCTATATCCTATCTCTTTCCACTAGCTTCTCATCCCATGCTTTTCATTGCACTATCTCCTCATCCCTAGATTTTCTTCTACTAATCTTCTCATCTTCATCTTTCCTACCACTATCCTATCATGTTGAACTTTTGTATGGTAATCCCTTGTAAATACTTTGGTTTGTCCACTGTACCATCTTTGCATGTTAGTCCTTCACTTGGTCTCATTGTATATCTCTCATCTCTTTGCATCACTTCTTGTTTGATCAAAAAAATAAAATACAAATAAACAATTTGTAGTTCTCTTTGTCAGGTGCTTTAGCAAATCCTCATACGAGATCCCTTGTCATCAAAATTTTTTCCTAAAGAGTTTTGATTTCCTAGCTCATCCTAGTCCTTGATATTATTGATAGATCCTTGTAGGATGCATCCTTCCTCTCATCTGATCTTGGTCCGTCAGTATCCAGTCCTACCGATCTCTTTGGCAGAAGGTTACTTTTTCATGGATTTACATTTTCTTTCGATTTATTTTCTTTTTAGGATTTCACGTTTGGTTCTTAAAGTATCTCTTCCAAGTGATTTGGGTTTTTCCCTCCTCATGGTTGCCATGATCTTTTATATCATGGTGTGCTACGAATGGGGCAATTCAAGAGCAAGGTTTTGATCAAGTCTTTTTTCTTTTCTTTTCTACTTGTGAGTTAGTCAGATATGGCCCTTGCATAGTCCAAACATGTGATCACTTGTGGTTATATGGTGCACTTGGAAAATATTTTTTGCTTGTGGGTTACCTGGTATCATTTCCACTTTGATTCTTTCAGGATTCATGTGTGATGCTGGAGCAATCCTTGCATGTTTGTTTCGTGTCAGTCCTATTTAATATTGGTAAAAAGGCCTTGATGTTCTTAGTAACCTTGGCATATCCCCAATATTCCTATATCAAAAAAAGTGCTCAACTACATGGTGGTGCTCCCCTTTGGAACACCCACATGCTCAAGCTTCAATGGATTACTTAATATTCCTATTTTATCAAAACATCCCATCATATCCAAGAATCCCATCCAATTAGTCTTACACATATGATCTAATATTTTTATCCATATCATAATCTTAGCTCCTTCATCAATCATAATCATAGCTCCTTCATCAATCATAATCTTAGCTCCTTCATCAATCATAATCATAGCTCCTTCATCAATCATAATCTTAGCTCCTTCATCAATCATAATCTTAGCTCTTTCATCAATCATAATCATAGCTAATTTATCAATCATAATCATAGCTCCTTCATCAATCATGATCATAAGCTCCTTTATCACTTATAATCATAGCTCCTGCATCAATCATAATCATAACTCCTGCATCATTCAAAATCTTAGTCATCACCAATCATAAATCCTTGAATCATAAAATTCCCCAAATCTCCCATCTTCCAAATTACTTCCCTGGGTTCAATTTAGAGAACCACACACCCTCCCCCCTCTCCCTATAGCTAGTGTTCTTCCCCATTGGTTATCCTTGCACCCATAGTTTTCCTCTATATCATTCTCCCATAGTGAGAGTTTGTGCTTCCTTGAACCACCTCTCTTCGCCACTCTTAGTCCTCCTGCTCGCCCTAGATTCTTGTACCTTTCAAGAAGCTCTCGGGCCTCACCTTCTCTCCTTGCCATCTTCTTGAGGGGGCATCACATAGTCCACTCTCTCCTCTTCTATTCAAAACTGGGGCAATCATGTTGCTTTCAAAGTTTTCTTCATGTCGTCTATCTTCAAACTTCTTTGAAATAGTATTGTTCCAACACTATCTCAAATAGGGGCAAAATGTAGACACCTAAATGACTTAAGTAATCCTATTTAGTCATCTTCTAAGGTATAATTAATTAAGTATTTAATATTTAATTAATCTATTTTCATCCCCTAGTTAATTAGTTAATTTAATTAACTATAGTCCAATTGAGAAAATTAAAAGATCACCCAAAATCAATTTATCAATTAAATCCCTCTTCCCCTATTAAATTGAATAAATCCTCAATTATATTCAATTTAATTCTATATCCCCATTTAAATAAATAAATCATTTAATAAAATATCTAAAATCCTAAGAGCCTCCCTAAACCCTATCCTAACCCCTAATCCAAGTCATTCACACATACTAACCTCACTTAGCCACCTAACTAACCCATCCCATCAAATCTAAGCCACTTACCCCCTAATCCCCCTCTAATCCAAGCCTAATCCTCTTCTAATCATGTACACAATCATAAACATGGGTTAAGACTTGCTAACCCAAGCCAAAGTCAACAATCTCATTCTCCTCTTACCCTCCAACATTTATGACTCAAGCCAAAGTCAACAATCTCATTCTCCCCCCAACCATCTCCATTTATGACCCAACCATCCCCATTTATGGCTCAACCTCCCTCATTACTCCTTTGACCAACCCATATCCTACCCTCTCACATCCAATCACCCTGTGACATGTGTCACCTTCTAATTGGCTTCAAACTAGCACAATCCACGTGCTCCCCTTTGAGTGCATCCTAGCCCTCCCTCACCATCTTGACATCCTTGCATCTTGATCATCCATCCCTCTACCCCTTGGCCTATAAATAGAAGCCTCTTCCTTCCCTAAAATCATCCACTTTTCAAGAAAATTTATAATGCTATTTTGAGAGCCTAAAACTACCAAAATAACATCATAATTCTGAAACCCTTCTATACCTTCATTGTTGAATCGTTCATCCACACCCATATTTGATTATCACTCATCCACTTGGAGCTTGAGCACATTGTGAGCATACATCTGCTATCCATCAGGGACATAGCTTCATCATCATGAGAAGCACTTGAGGAGTTTACCATCTTTGGTCTACTTTCCTCAATTTTGTCTTCTTTGGTCCTATCTTAAGTGTTTACTATTTTAGTATTGTTAATGCTTTCATTTAATAGTTAGAATTCATATTACAACACTAAATTAGGTGGTACAACTACAACTCCCTTCCTTGACCACATCAATAGCACCATACATAATGAAAATAATCATGCACACCATACACATGCAGTATGGGGTAAGTATCCATAAGAAAACACTTGTGATAATAAACCATCTAACTAATCATCATCGATAACTGAAAAAACTAAATAATCATCATACATACATGAAATATAGAGTATTAAGTAATCTCATCATATAATCAACTAAATCTAAAACAATATCTAAAAATCTGAAAGTAATGCTACTAAACATCAAGTATAAAACTGGCCTAAAAGAGTTTGGAAATGATAACTAAAATATGACTTAGGGATTGGCACTACATCCACCCCCCCTAGACTTAGGCTTACTCCTAGAAGCTTACAAGAAAAAAAAAAAGAAGCTAAGGACTCACTATGTGGGTCCCATTGGACCCTTTCCTTTTGTACGAGGATATGACTCCACTAAGTACACTCTTTGGGCTCTACCCATGTCACCAACTGTAGGTTTAGAAGCTGGGGGTTTCTGGCCTGAGAATTGTGGTTTCCCTTGAGGGCAAGGAGATGACTTGTGTCCACGTTGTCCACATGAGAAACACTCTCCATAGAAGCTCCTCTAAACTCTAGGTTCACTGGATTGCTGGAAACTACCCCCACTAGGATAAGACTAAACACTCTAAGATGGTTGATCATACTAGTTGTGCTTGTTGCACTAAGCGTTGTGATAGTTCCTAGTATTAGAACAACCGCCACCACTCTGTGTTGGAGGATAAGTTCCTCCCTGCTGCTGATTACCCCCAGAAGGAGGTTTCCTATTTCCACCTGCTCCCTGACCACCCTTCAACCCTAATGTTGAAGGTGCTCCTACAAAACCCCCATGTCCTGGGTTCACACTCTGCTCTACAAGGAAGGCTCGATGTATCACATCCTTGAGGGTTTTAGGTTCAAACATCTTAACACCCCCAATTAAATAGTTGTTCAAACCTCTGATGAAATGTTGTGCCAATTGTGATGGGTTGTCGTTGAATCTTGAAAAGGGCATGAGCTCAAAGAACTTGCGCTCATACTCTATAATGGTCATAGTGTACTATCTCAGGTTATGGAACTCATCTGCTTTATGTTGCTTCCATTCTTCTAGTAGGAATCGCACACGAAAGCTCTCTAAGAATAACTCCCATGTGACATTGTTCATGGTTAAGCCTAACTTATTTTCCTCAATTGTCCACCAAGTGGCCCCAAAGAACTCGAGGTTGGTGATAGCAAACCTCACTTTGACATTACTATCAAAGTCTTGCATAGCAAAAATCCTGTCAAGGGAAATAAGGCACTTCTCAACTACATATCCAAAACCCTACCCATTAAAGGGCTTGACCTTGGACCTCTGAAGGTCCTTCATCTATGAAGATACAATGGATCTATGTTGATCCCTTAGAGGGATCCTAGACCTAGGTCTATGCTCATGTCTTGCCCAATGTGCTCTATCCTGATCATGAATAGGAGGTAGGTGATCAATGATGGTTCGCATCATTTGCCTCAGACCAAAATCCTTTGAGTCAGCATGCTCCTCTCTATGGTTCTCTTCCTGATGCTCGCTGACATGCTCTTTCCTATTCTCTTCCATATTAAGGATTTTGTGGATAGACTCATGGACATTGATAGCTCTACCTTGTCCACAGCCCCTACCATAACCTCTAATGGAAAACCTCATCCCAGATACCATCCTACAACAAGATACAAGATACTATAATAACCATAAAACATACTACTAATAAGCATAGATAAAAGACACATGTTTTGCAAATAGAATAGTTTTAATTTTCAGTTCATCTATAATTTTTGTTTAAGTATAATTTCAGTTTTGAAGTCTAAGTGTTGAAGTATGAAAAATATACAATTAATAGTTTAAGTTATGTTTCAGTTCAACTAGTTTCAAGTTTCAGTTTGAAAGAGATACACATAATAGTTTAAATTTTTTCATTCTTGCTCAACTAGTTAACACTAGTGGTGTTCCGATATACCTAGAGCTCCCAATGTAGAAACTCGGGCTCTAATACCAGATGTAACACCCTACCAAGGGATCCAAAAGAATTAGCCTAAAGTTTTACTAAGTTTACTAAACATTTTTTTTTTTTTTAAAGTAAGAAAGTATAACATACACATCAAACACATAGTAGCGGAAGCAATAACATGTAATCATCAAGAAACATACATAAGATGTTACATTCCTTAAGGATCCCAAGATGTTGAGTCACATTTAAATTTAATTAATTCTAATAGTTTATCAACTACCATATCCACATGAAAGAATAATTAGAAAGCCCAAAGTCCATTTAATATACATTTGTTCTGAATGCCTCTTGGAAAATTAATTTGGAATGCTCATTCATCCACTGTACATGTCATAGGGTATGAAAGGCTTAAAAGAATATACATATGTAAAATAGAAATAAATCATCCTCTTTGGATCCATGATATGAACAAGAAAATAAATGAAATCATCCACCATACATGATACATCCATACATCAATAATGATAAAACATCCATCATAAAATCTAACCATAAATCATAACAATCCATGAACAGATTAAAGGTAAATTCCAAACAAGAAAGCTCCAGCCAGGTGACCACGGACAGATCTCAATGGTAAGAATAAAAAGCACAACCACCCAACCATGTGGAACCTACATGGTCCACTCCCACTGCGCTGAGGAGATAGTCTCAAGTCCTAAACAGGATAT
This sequence comes from Cupressus sempervirens, assembly GCA_028749045.1. Classification (NCBI taxonomy): domain Eukaryota; kingdom Viridiplantae; phylum Streptophyta; class Pinopsida; order Cupressales; family Cupressaceae; genus Cupressus; species Cupressus sempervirens. Next base: position 96,808,885 of record CM053792.1, read on the forward strand.
CAAAACACAAAACACAAGTACTCTCTATGTCTAGGAAATCCTAAAAGTACACTAACTCAAAGGTTCCAAGATAGATAGACATCTAGACCTAGAGGCACACAAAGACATGTAGGAAACCTACTATGCAAGCGAGAAAGTGTCATCACAAAAGTCACGTTGGAAGTTACCCAAGCAATCCCTTAGGAATCTTGAGTCCCCTATGATCCCGTGGCCACTAATATCCTCTCATACTGATGAGGCATACTACGAAATGCAAGGTTGCAACCAAGCATTCTCTCTACCTCATCCTAGTCTGTACTAGCACTGAAAGCATGGGAGAGAACATACAGTTATCTTATTAGGTTCATTTAAGTCAGTATTTAGGTGAGATGTTTTCACTTATTAAAACAACTTACAATGGGTTTCTCCAGGTAGCCTCTTAGGGCCCCGACCCCCATTGCAAGCCACTTCCCAACACTACACATAGATAACCTACCCTAGGCTCATGAAATCACAAATCAAAGAATCATAATAAAATCACCTCAGTCCTATACAAGCAACTGAAAGCATCATAAATATAATCCAAAATAATCAGACCAGTTCTCCATGAGCAACTGAAAAGCATCCAATGATAATCATATTGATCATGACAGTTCTCTATAAGCAACTGAAGGCATCAGTGATAAATCACAATATCCAATGGTTCTCCAATGAGTAACCAACAAGTATCCCAATAATAGATCATGATACTAATTGAAGACTCCAAAATGGTCAAGTCAAACATGTCACAATATGACATCATCAAGAGAAAACCATCCAAAATATCTTAGTCCTCTCAAAGCAACTAGAAGGAAAATCATATATATATAACTGATTGATGACTCAAAAATGGTTAAGTCAGGTATCTCATAACATACACCTCAACTCCACACAAGGAAACTAGAAAGCAATAATAAATAGTACAAAAAGATCTATCATAGAGCACCATGGTTGGGTTTAGAAAGATCGAGAACAAATCATCATAATATCACAATCGCATAACCCCTAAGCCTCTGGTAACAACCTAAATTGGTCAAAGCTAGATCAACCCGAAACCCCGAACATAGACATCATAAGAAACAAGATGCAAATACATGTTTTGGCTCCTTTTAAATCACATGGTTAAGTTGAATATAAGGTTTTAGTTTGCATTTCAATGATCATTTTAAGTGTATAAGGTTCTCAGTATTACCCTTATAATTAAACCTGATAATTAATTCAACCCATATGTATAAAGTTGCTCTCACATTTAAAAGTCAAATTTCCTAACAAAATAATCTAGGATAACCTTTTTATTTTATTAAGTTATAAAAATAACCCTTAATGATTTTAAATAAAATAAATATAATTTTATTAAAATTAATTATTTAATCTTCATTAATAACAAATATCATTTAAATCATACTTTATTAAATTAATTAATATTTTATTTAAATATAATTACATTTATTATTATTATAAAATATTAATAAAGTTCAATAATAAAATTATTAAAAAATAATATAAACTTAATTTAATAATAAATTTATAAAAAATTAATTGCAATTTATATCATTGCAACATAACCAAAAAAATGAAATAAAATATAATAAAGTTTTGTTTAAAAAAAAAAAATGCAGCAAGCGATATTAATCACTGCCTTTGGCCATAACTGCGATGTAGGGACTATTGTTACAGTCGTCCTGCGTCTGCAATCACCTACTATGCGCAGAGGCATATGACAAGGGGGTAGGGGGTGGTTTAAGTCCCCCATCCCCATTAATATTTTTTTTAACATTTTTTTTTTGAAAATATTTTTCAATAAAAATTATAACATTTTTCAAAACGTTTATAAATTAATAATTTTTTTTAAAAACATTTACTATATATATATTATTTAAAATATATATATATATATATATATTGAATTTCCAGCACTATCAATAAATACAATATGAATTTTTTTAAATTTTTTAAAACAAGATTTCTCCATTTAAATTCAACCATCCAAATTTAGAGTTTCATTCTTAGATTCAACCCTTCCCGTCTAAATCCTATGTATACAGAAGTTAATTGACAAGCATCTGATAAATTCCAATATTGAAATGTTTAAACATTCATCATAGAGAATTCAGGTCTACAATCCACAGACACGAAGAAGACAAGAAATACGAAATTGCATAAATAATCAGCGATCAAAACGTAAGACCCTACCTGATCTTGATGCTAATACGAAATCCTTGAAAAACTATGACAGAATTTGATCCCCTTCAATAACTTTTCTCTGTAAATCTTTTCTAGAATTCTCCTTCAGAAAGCCACTTCCAAAATTCCTCTCCCAAAATTTATGTGTCCAAAATTTGTGGTCCCTTGAAAAAACGAACCCCCAAGTTGTGATAAGGACTTTTCTCCTCAAATCAGGGCACTAATTGTGCGTTCACCCAAGAGGACTCCTTGCTCACAAGTCTCAAACTCAAAATTAACTTTTTATTAATCTTTGCTTTATCTTTTCATGCACGTTAACCAGATTATTAAATAACTTTATTTAATTTTCCACTTGACTTCTATTTTTTATCTTTATTACTTTTAATCCCATGTGTACTTTATGAAATTAAAATAACATTATTATTTTCACTTATTTTATCTTTTTAATTATTTTATTTTATTTTCAATTCATGCTCGCATCATGCGATCTAGAATCTTTTAATAGTTTAATATCTTTTTACTTTTAATTTATTTTAGAAACTTAATTGTTAAAATATTTAATTAACTTAAATAACAATAATATTTAGCATTTATTTAAAAATGAACTCTAAATATATTATTATTAAATTAAATAAATATTATCACGTTCTAAATTTGTCCTTAAACTTTTATCTCCAAATTTAATTCTTTTATTTAATTAATTTCTCAATTAATTAAATATTAAAAATATCATATTACTTTTCCATTAAATTAAATCATTGATTAATCTTTTTAATTAGACTTAATTAATAAAAAATACACCAATGACTCTTAAAACAACATACAAAAACCCATAATAGAAAAACACATACTAAATCAAACTAAAGGGTTATAATCACAAATTAATGTCATTCGATGCATTCAGAGGGTACTCAACTCAGATACTTTTCCTAATTTATCAATTAGGACAAATGGCTAAATGGTTTAGGATTTGGACTTAAGATTTATCTCCCCTCTCTTACCATTGAGATAATGTGATAAGGTATGCTCATCCTAGCAATTCAGGGAAGTCGATACCTGGTACCTACAATTTGCATAAAATCTACGCATGTACAGACACAATATTCTAAGCTAAAAAAAACAATGGCAGGAAGTGGTGCATCATGTAGATCCCAACTAGCAGGTGACTACGACTCCCTTCCTTAACCACATCAGAAACACCATACATAAAGAAAACAATCATGCGCACCATACACATGCAGTATGGGGTAAGTATCCATAAGAAAACACTTGTGATAATAAACCATCTAACTAATCATCATCAATAACTAGAAAAACTAAATTATCATCATACATACATGAAATATAGAGTACCAAGTAATCTCATCATATAATCAACTAAATCTAAAACAATATCTGAAAATCTAAAAGTAATGCTACTAAACATCAAGTATAAAACTTGCCTAAAAGAGTTTGGCAATGATAACTGAAATGTGACTTAGGGGTAGGCACTACAAAAAGTTTCTCCCTATTTGATTTTATACAAAAAAAAAATCTTTTAGTATTCTCCCTCTATAAAGAAACTGTTTTACTTCTCCTTCTTACAAAATTTCAAAAGGATATGATAGTAAACTTCTCCCTCTTTGAAAACACATGTCAAAGACAATTCTAATTAGTGTCAATGTACCTTGAGTATTGATTCATCTACAATATGTCTTTGTTAATACTACATCAACTGATTAATCTTTGAATTGGTTCCTATTGATGCATCACTAAACTTTTTTTAGTGGGCTTTAGGTAGGGGAATGACCCCTAGCTTACCTCTTAGATACAAAAATGCATCCTTAGGTAATAGATTTATAAATATATTTGCAATTTTTTCTTTTGTATACACATAGACCAATCTGATTTCTTTGTCCTGTACTAATTCTCTTACTAAGTGATATTTGATAGCAATGTGCTTTGTTTTGGAATGCATCAATGGATTCTAAGATATGTTGATTGTACTGGTGTTATCACAATACATCACTATTGGCTCTTTGATTTCAATCTTCATTCCTTCCAATAACTATTTGATCCAAACAATGTTAGAACAACTCACTATTGTTGCTACATATTCTGCTTCTACTATGGATTGAGATGTGTAGTTTTTCTTCTTGCTTGTCCAAGATACCAACCTTTCACCAAGAAATAATGCTCCACCACTAGTGCTTTTTTTGTGATCAAGATTTCCTGCTCAATCAACATCAGTAAATACTTTTAGGTCAAGATTTCCTCCAAGTTTATACCATAATCCATAGTCTTTAGTATATTTCAGATATCTCAAGATTCATTTTATTGCCATCATGTGGTTTTCTTTTGGTTTAGCTAAGAATCTTACCACTATCCCAATTGCTAAGGCAATATTAGGCCTTGTATGTACCACATATGGTAGTTTCCCAATCATTGATCTATATAGAGTTTGATCTACTTCTTTGGAGTCATCATCTTTTGTAAGCTTAAGTCTAGTACACATGGGGGTTCCAACTAGTTTTGAATCTTCCATTCCAAATTTTTTGATTATCTCTTTGATGTACTTGGATTGAGTAATATAGATACCATTTCTATTCTGCTGTATCTGCAATCCAACAAATTTTTTTATTTCAGCAAACATGGACATTTCAAATTCTTTATTCATTTGTTCTAAAAATGCCTTGCATAAATCTTCATCTCCTGTGAATAGAGTATTGTCCACAAATATTTCTGCCAATACAATCTTCTTATCTGGTCCTTCCTTGATGTATAGGTTTCTATTATCATTTGTTCTTTGAAAATAGATCTGTATCAAATAGTTATGTAGTCTTTCATACTAGGCTCTAGGAGCTTGTTTGAGACCATATAGAGCTTTGTGTAATTTTTTGACCATATCCCTTTTATCTGGATCAACAAAACCTTCTAGTTGTTTAGTCTAGACTTTCTCATCAAGAATTCCATTCAAAAATGCAGATTTAACATCCATTTGATATACTTTGAATCTTTTGTAAGTTGCATAAGCCAGTAAAGTCCTAACACCTTCTAATCTTACAACAGGGGAAATTTTTTTGCCATAATCAATACCTTCTTCTTGACAATATCCTTTACATACCAATCTTGCTTTGTTTCTTGACACTTTTCCATCTTCATTTACCTTATTTCTGAATACCCATTTTGTACCAACCACATTTTTATAATCTTTGTGCCTATGTATAAGAGTCCAAGTTTTATTCTTTTCTATCTATTCTATTTCTTCATTCATAGCCTCAATCTAACTTTCATTTTCCAATGCATCTTTAACATTTCTAGGCTCAAATTTAGCAAGTAAACATGTACCTTTCAATTTTCTTCATTGGATTATTCCATCAATTTTTTCTCCAATGATCTAATCAGGTGCATGATGCCTTCTAACATATTTAGCCAATACAATTTCTTTGACCTTTGAATGAACTATATTATCTTCATTTTGAATTTCAACTTTTGGCTTGGTTCCTTCTATCTATAGCTTGGGTTCTTTAGGTTTGGTATGCACTAACTCGGTAGCCTCTGAATGTGACTCGGGTCCTTGTGACTCGGTTTGCATTTCTTGCAACTCGGTAGCTGATGGAGATTTGGTCAACTCGGGAGACAAAGTCTCCCTTTTGTCAAACATGTTTGGAAATGTATCAGGTTCATAGTAGACAAATCTTCTATAGTCTTACAGATCCTTTTTCTTTCTTCTTTAGTCTTTTCTACAAACTCATCAATTCTCACATGTGCACTTTCCATAACTTTGTGAGTAGACAGATTCAAACATTTGTATGATTTACTTCTACAGGAATATCCTAGAAATATACCTTCATGACCTTTTACATCAAATTTTCCTTTTTTGGATTCTTTCAAGATATAACATTTCTACCAAATACTTTCAAGTAACTTACATTGGGTTTTTAGCCATACCATAGTCTAGAGGGAGTTTTGTTTGAGTCCTTCTTCAATTGAACTTGGTTCAAAGTATGAATTACAGTGCTAATAGCTTCCTTCCAGTATTTGATAGCAACTTCTTCTCAATCATTAGTGTCCTTGCACAATTCATGATGGATCTATTTATTTTTTTAGCTATTCCATTCTACTTAGGAGTACCAGGGGTTGATACTTGTCTTTTGATTCCTCTTTCAATGCAGAAATTGTTGAATTCATTTGAGATGAATTCACCTCCTCTATTTGGTCTTAAACATTTCAATCTTTTTCTAGTTTCTTTTTCTTCTCTAGCAAGATATCATTTGAATTTCTCAAAAGCTTCTAATTTTTCTCTCAAATACATAATAGTCATCATTCTAGAATATTCATCAACAAAAAGAATGAAAAAAATTTCTCCACTATAAGTTTCTATCCCAATGGGTCCACACAAATTAGTATACACAATTTCTAAGACATCTTTAGATTGATAGTTTTTTCTCTTAAAACTAGTCATTCCCATTTTACTAATTGTCTGTCTTCCTGATCTAGTCAAATTTCCTTGGTTATCCAGTAGTCTTGCCTTGCCATTCATGAATTCTACCTTGAATCCAATGTTGTTCAATTGTACCACATTCAGTAAATTATGTTTTAGTCCTTCAACCCAATAGGCATTGTCACATCCAAGTTCATTGGTTAATGAGATTCAACTTTTCCCTTTTATGCAACAAGGTTCATTATTTCCAAACCTTACACTACCTCCATCATAATTCTCAAAATGTTTAAACTTAGTTTTTTCTCCAGTCATATGGTGAGAACATCCACTATCTATGATCCATGTGTCATTCTTGCTAACATGAGAGACAAGTGCCATCTTTTCTCCATCATCAGATTCATCTTCACTGTTATCAAAATCTTTAGCTATGAAAATAGTTTTCTTACCTTTGTCTTTATAGGATTTGTAACATTTGAATTCCTTCTTACCTTTGTACTTGTGACTTTTCTTCTCTTCCTTGCCTTGTTTGTTTGAATACCTAGTAGCAATATGACCAATTTCTTCACAAGAAAAACATATTAGAGGGATTTTACCTTTGTATTTTCCTCTACCTTTGGAATATTTCTTTGTAAGTAGAGCTTCAACAATTTCAAGATCACTATCAAGAATTTCTTTTATTTCTTCCTCACTTTTTTGATCGATTATCTTTTATTTTCTTGCATTTTTCTTTGAGTGAGAATTTAGCTTCAAATGTAGACTCAATATTCTTGGAAGTAGGAACATAGTTGTCAAAGTTGTTTAGTTCAAACTCTGTCAATCTTCCTACAAGGGCATCCAAACTTAGCTTTTTATTTGGATCACATTTATTTTCATAAATAGTAGAAATTTTAATTGCATAGATAGGAAGCAAGGTTTTGAGAACTTTACTTACAATAGTTTCTTCTTTGATTTCTCCTTCAAATGCTCTGATTACACTAACACTAGCCTTGATTCTTTCTAGATATTTTGCAACATTTTCATCTTCTCTCATCCTCATTTGATCAAATTTTCCTCTAAGGATTTCTACTTTATCTCTTCTTACATTGTCATCACATCCATAGATTTCTTTCAATTTGTTCCATATATCAAAAGTAGTTTTACAGTCTTTGACCTCATCAAATTTAGCATAACTGAGGGCAGAAGCAATGTCAACCATCATGATGTTTTGGTTCTTCTTCTTAGCAATATCATCAACTGATAATGTTCTAGTGGGAGTTTTATATTCTTCATCAAGATATTTGCATCTTGAATCACTAATGGTAGCTAGATGAAGCCTCATAAGTCCTTGCCATGCTACAAAGTTGTCTCTATTCAGCTTCAGAATCTCTTTTTTGTAAGACATCTTGATCTTTAGCTTATGTCTTTGAAACCTTCTCTGTAAGAACCAAAAATTTTGATACCAATTGTTGAAAATATAAGAGAAGTTACTGGGGGGTGAATTAGTAACCACTACAATATTTCCCAGATCCCTTAGATGTCAACTATAAAATTCAGACTGATAAAATAGATTATTGTTGATACTTGGTAAACACATAGAGATTGTTGTAACTTGGTAAATGCATAGTGTGAATTACTTTAGTCAATCTCAAGATGTTATCAATAATTACTTGCAAGCATGAAGGAATTAATATGAAGACATGAGACACTAGGATTTAATGTGGAAACCCAATATAGGAAAAACCACCAATGTAAGTAGTTACTATTTTTCAATCTTCTGAAGTGAGCCCTATCAGGAGCCAACCCTATTAAAGGTTACAAAACACACTATTAGGTGTGACCTTGTACAAGGATTTAATCACCCTGTTAGGAGTGGCCTTGAAAAAGGTCTTGAAATAATTCAATGGAATTGCTACCTTGTTAGAGGATTTACAAATGGTTGTTAAACCAACTCTGTTAAGAGATTTTAGATCACTACTACAATGGTTAGAAAGTAACAATAAAATGACCTGATTGTGATGCAACTGAATTGCTAACTATAGATCTTTTCTTTGGTTCATACTTGATCCTTCTTGGTCAAATGATACTTTTTTGCTTCACAAGGATATTTGCTTATCCTTCAAGTTTTCTTCCTTTCTTATTTTTTTCAACTCATTTAACTTGTATATGCCATGTACATTTGAAATCACAACTTGACCTTTTACTTATACCTTTAGAATGTCAAGTCAACTCAAATACAAATTAGAATAATCAATATTCATCTCCTCAGTCAGCTAGAATCAATAGGTAAAACAATTAAGCTTTACATTCCAAAACAAGAAAATCCTTTGGTAGCTGACCTAGCTCGGTAGAAATTATTTTTGAAATGATTTCCTATGTGAACCAACAAAAGCTTGGTTAACACTAAAAACATGCAAAATTCCTTTGGATAACTAAGTGAACTTGTTTAACACTAACTCTGATCGATTTTCCTTTTGTTAACCAAGTTAGATCAGTTAAAACTATTTTTTGCTTAACTTCCTTCGATGCCCGAGTGAACTTGGTCAAAAATTCCTTCTACACAAAGTAAACTCAGGAATGTTTGGTAGACTAGGAAAACTATCTTCACTAACCAAGTGAACTCAGTATGGTCTGACTGAAAACTAATATAACATTTGTGTAACATCAAGGACAACACACAATTAATCAATTGTATTCAACAGGAGTAGCCTAATTATTCACTATCTAATGAGTTGGGATCAAAAGATTGTGGAATCTGAATCAATGAAAGAGCACCCAAATTCATCAAAGAGTCTATATACTTGGCCATGGTGATTATCAAGCTTTTCAATTCTTTCTTCTCTTTACTATCCCTTTCATACTAAGTCAACATATGATCTGCTGAGAATTTGAAGAAGTGATTCTTAGTATCTTTGGTGATAGCTCCCAATTCTACAATAGTAACTTTGAAATATTTAGCATCAATTTCCCCATAGTATTCCTTCTACTTGTAGGTAGCCACCTTTTCTATCACTTTACTATTCATAGGGTCTTTGATCAACAACACATCACTTCTCATCTTCTCGCTCTTAGAACTATGAGCTATGTATTTTGTGATGATATATATAATAGGCATGGAAACTAGCTAAAGGCTATGTTTCTTATTCACTGAGTTGGATAAGTAGGGTGGAATGGTAGAAGTGGTTGTCATCTCTTTATTACTTTTGGGAGGAGTCATGAAACTAGATTGCTCTGCTCCTAATGCCTCTATTAATTCCACATCACCATCTTGGCTATCTAAGAAAGTGAAATCTTCTCTTCTATCTTGTTCTTGAGCCATGATTTTCTCTTTTTGAACCTTCTCTTGTGTGTGTTCCTCAAATTTGGTTTTGGACTTGGTTCTAGGAGCCTTCATTTTCTTAGGAGATGTTACTCCTTTTTTCTTCTTGGAAGTCAAAGTGTCACCTACAACAAGAGATGAAATTAGGATGTTAGAAGTTAATGTTTTAGAGAAAGAAACAACCTTTGGGAATTTTGTAATTTGTCTCTCATTAACTGATCTCATACTCTTTCTTCTTAACTAGTTATCTATATAAGCTAAAATGGATCTGGTTCTAGGGTTTATGTCATCTTCTTCAACCCAATTCTAGTCCACTTCAAGTTGCTTCTGTTCATCTGCCTCTACCCATCCTGGTTCAACAACATCCAAAACATCTTCAATTATTCCCTCTAATTTGAACTTATATTTTAAGGAATTAATTTGGGGAAGTGTTAGTATTGAATGATCTCTTTTAACCACCTCTATCTCATTATTGCAATCTTCCCAAAAATCTTCTAAATGAGGAATTATTGATAGCTAACCCTTTAAGCCAAGCACTTTAGCTAAGAAAATTTTTCTATCAAAATCCATCCTTCCCTAATAGAATATGAGGTTAAAATTGATAAGGTTACTTCTGATCATAGAAGCATTGAACATATTACTATAAGCCAAAGGACTAAGTTTGATGGGAAAAATAGACTCCCACTTCTCCTAAGATGGGTTATCTTTAATCATAGAAAATAATTGTCTACATATCTCAACTATAACAAAACAATCTAATGCATATCGAGTTAGCTTCAAAGGCTCTTCAAATCCCCCTACTCGTAGGTATGTGAACTTAGGAAATTGGATGAAAAAGATTCTATAGGTTTGAATTATCTTTTGGGCCTTTGGGGATATCCTTGTCATTGGTATTTTTTCAGGTTCAATTGCAAGCTTTCTATCAAAATATCACGTGTTTTCCTGAATTCTTCTAACACTTTGTCTTTTTGTAGTAGGGGACAATATTGTTAAACAATTATATCTTTTCTCCAAGCCTCATGGGGAAGGGAAGTAATATTACTAAAACGTGTAATGCAATAGGTCAAGTAGGAGGACATATGGAAGTCCTCCCTTGATATCTTAGAATTCTTAAGTTGATTCCTTAGTGAACTAGCTATCAATTCTGCCCAATCTAGAAACTACTTCCCTATCAAAATATGTCTATGTAGTGGTACATCTAGTCTTCAAAAATAAGACATCAATATACCCTTTAACCTAGTGTAAAAAAACCATTAGGTCATGGATATGAGGCTTCATGTGATCCTTGGTGATTATTTTGGGTAACCTCGAACAACCTTTATAGTTTGTCTTTATCCATATTTGAGCCATCATCTTACAATACTTGTCTAGGTTCTCTTAGTATTTAACCAGAGATTGGGCAAGGCCAAAAGTAGAAAAGGTGCACTCAGGTAGATGCAAAACTGTAAGAATTTTCCTCAGGTCCAAAAATTCACCCAATATCAAGGAACTCAAGCACAAGCACAACAATAGACAAAAATGAGTATGATCAAAATAACAATATGTATTCAATTTAATGTGAAAGTACACTAGGAGTGCCTATATATAAAGGCCTCTAGAATGCATAGGAATCAACAACATGATAATTCATACAACCAGACACATGTCCATCAAGTGTGGGTTATCCTCTATTAAGCATAGGAGTAAGTGGGATGATGAGAGGATAAGCCTACAAAGGTGTAGCATGCAAAATAATGTTGTAGACACCATGTGCTAAATTAGGAGTGTGAATAACTGTGTTGTTTACATGACAACTTAGTTAATTATGCAAACTCTAGTGTTGTAGACACCATGTGTTGAATTAGAGTTGCTTACTCCAATTTTGTCAAGATGACAACTCATAAGAGCATGCAAAATCCTAAGTGTCTCACCTAAGAAATAATAAAATAATGCATTAACCTAAGTAAACTTCAGTAAAGTGTAATAATTAAATAATTATTTACACCAAAATGACCCCTAAAGTGCAACTCAGGGAAATGAACTAAAGCTTACAAAAACTAGGATGAAATGCATGATGGGTCTCGGCTACTAGGCCATGTTAGGTACCCATGTACATAATGAAATGCAATCTATCATAAAGCAGAGAACGAGGGAAAACCTCATGGGAAAAAGCCTCCCCCAAAAAGAGAGATGAAAAAACTAGATGCATGGATGGATGGGGTAATCAAGACCCCCCCATTATGACATACATCAAGTATATACAAAAGAGAAGTATGATAATAACAAAACCCCATAAGAGGAAAATGTCACCCCCATAAGAGAGAAGAAGAAGAGAGACAAGGTAGTCGCCCCCCTCCCCCCCCCCCCCAAATGTAGAGTGGTGATCAGTGATAGCTGCTCCAAGGAAGAAGTTGGTCCATCAGTGCTAAATAATGTTCCTCCCCTTTGGAAAAAAATAATGGCAAAGGTACAAGTGAGATTCTTCCCCTGTGTGTAGAAAGAATCTAAATGATGAAGGATGTCTCTAAAACCTATTCAACTATCCCTATGTCAATGCTAATGGTTACCCCTTCCAAGACTACTGAAAAGAATGAGTGTAGATATGACAAGGATGGATGTAGAACATTTCCCAAAGAACAAACTATCTCCTCAAATGATAAAGAGACCTCCTACAATTGCTGTACATAAGGATCCACAATCATATCAACCTATGAAGATTGATCATGTAGAGAATGGACATGAGGGCCAGAGTGAGCCCTCGTAATAACTAGAGAAGGATCTTGTTCATCAAAGAGAAGATGTAGTCATCCCCTATTGCTGGAGCTGCAAGACAAGGTGTACCCTACTGTGTTGGACCTATCACTGTTGAAAATGTATGCATGTGGAATATGCTAATTCTATGACCTTTCTCTGCATCTATTAATAGGATCCCACATATCTGAATCTGTTGAATCACTATCATTGGTGTCACTATTAATTTCCATAGTGTATGAAGTGTGGAGAGGATTAGAGGATAAGCTGGGTGAACTTTCCTAAAAATGTACATTCCTCTCTACAAAAATCTCATGAGTCTATATGCCTTAACACTATCTTCATATTTGATGAAAGTACAAGGCCTAGGTGGTGGTGCCTTACATTCCTTGGAAGATATGTTTGCCCATGTTGGACAACTGAAGACTCTAAAGTGTTTCACAACTAGTTTTCTACTACACCATGCCACAAAAGGAGTCTTTCCATCTAAGAAATTATGAGGAGACCTATTAAGTACATGAGTGGAACTACTAATAGCTTCAACTTCAAGTGTAGGATCAAGAGACTAGACTTGTATCATGCAACTTGTCATAGCCTTAAGAGTTCATATCCTTAGTCCTACAACATCCGTCTATTGGAATTAAGTTATTATTGCCATTAGTGACAAAACTTATCTATATTAGTATATCTATTGAGCTCAACACTCAGTTTCCTACACTCACCGAGCTTCACAGTTTACATCAAGCATCTATAGTGTATACCGAGCATTCAGTGGTTACCTTATAGGTTCATCACTTAAGTAGTTCATATCGAGCTTCATAGTTCACACTGAGCATTCTAGTGTTCACCGAGCTTCACAATATTTATCAAGTAATGAAAGTGTAGTATTTACCAAGTAATGAAAATGTAGTGTTTACCGAGTGATGGAAGCATAGTGTTTACTGAGTAATGAAAGTGTACTATTTATCGAGTGAAAGCAAGGTAAACAAAGGATTCAATTTTTATCCAGTGATACTATATCTACTGAGTCTCCAATGGTTACCGAGTTCAAAAATATGTCAAGTGATTAGTATGGACCGAGCCTTCACTTCTACCAAGTGCATGATTATGCTAAGTAATGTATTGGATGCCAAGTATCAGAAGGTCACCGAGTCAATTTAGTGAACTCGAGTTTTCTACTATTTGGCTGACTCAGTAATGTTTTGTTCACTTATGTTTTAGCCGACCTTGCAATTGTAATTATTGGAATGATATATATGTAATGTATTATATTATTTACAATGAATGGATTAGAGTAATAAGAGAGGCATGTAATGTTTTGAAGTGTAAATAAAAATCAGCAGAAGAGTAGAATATTTAGCAAGATCTACAAGGAGCAGTAAAGATTCATCAGTCACAAGAGGTGATCTATACTTCAAGGATCTAATCAGAAAATCAAGTTTGTAAGTAGATACACTATTTCATCCTAACAGGTGAATCAGTTTTGTAAATCCTTTAATAGGGTAGACTTAACAGTCTTTGTATAAATCTCCTAAAACAGTGCATACTTTAGTGTATGTTTGTAAATTCTCTAACAAGGTGGACCTAGCTATCCTTTTTGCTCCTAACAAGGAAGATCACCAGAAGTGGTCAATGTAATCCTTAATAGGCCAACTTCATACTGCAATAACAAAGTTTTGTGGGTATCATCCCCACCTTAGTTTTACTTTCTATTTGGAAGGCTTCTGGGTCACCAAATCATTATGTACATGTGTTATAAATGTTTTTTCTCTCATATATGCAGTAGATTAAATGAATGAATTGAGAATAGTATATATGGTTAAAGTGTTGAATTGTTTTAAAAGTTTTTATGTTACTGATTTACCCCTCCCCTCTCAATAACATATCATATCTTGAATATTTCCAACAATTGGTATTAGAGCTTTGTGGTTCTTAGGATAAAGTTTGATAGCTTGAGCAAAGATCAAAGACAATGGAGATATTTAGACTTGACAAAGCTATTGAAAATTAAAAGCTAGATATGGAAATGACATGGCTCAACTCAAAGAAGCAAAGGAGCATCTTTCTCAATCCCTGAAGAGAAGGAAGGAACTTGCAAGACAAATGAATGACCATCAGTATGTTGAAGAAAAGATTGAAGACCTTTTACCATCAAGTAGTTCAAATGAAGCAAATGAGGCTATCAAGGAACTCCTAGCAAAGAATGGCTCTTTGCAGGAAGAAGTAAGAAAGCTTGAAAGAGAACAAGAAATTTACTCAATCAGGCTATGTGAAGTTTTGGAACAAAGAAACAAGGAAACTAAAGACTTATGAATTTTTGGAACAGAGAAACAAGGAAACTAAATGAAGAAATTATGAATCTAAGATCTGAAAATGAAAGCCTAAGGAATGATCTGATTAGTGAAAGAAAAATCAATGAAAGCTTACAAAGTGACTTGAGATCTGAAAGACAAATCAATGAAAGTTTGGAAAATGACTTAATCACTGAAAAAAATAACATTGGAAGGAATACCCGATGGTTCGACAAAATTGGTCTCGTGCAAAAGAATAGAAAGAACATTGTGGCATGGTCAAGGAGAGTGGGTCGTACAATTTTTAGTATTGAATAAATCTACACCGTAGGAATCAGCTATCCATATAGATATTGAACCTATCCTTAAAAAAAATCAGAGGGTGTTTGAAGAAATTCCACCGGGATTACCACCTAAAAGAGGATTTGAACACATTATAGAATTGGAAAAGAATGCTGAACTAGTAATCACCACCCCTTACCGACATCCTCAAAAGTACAAAGATGAAATTGAAAAAGCCATCCAAGAACTCCTAGCCATGGGGCATATTCAACCTAGTTCCAGTCCTTTTGCATCTCTAATAGTACTAGTGAAAAAGAAAGATGGAACAATGAGAATGTGTATAGATTATCGGGCACTAAATAAGAAAACTATAAAAAATCAATATCCCATTTCCAGGGTGGATGAACTTATTGATGAACTTCATGGAGAAGTATATTTTTCAAAAATTTATTTACATTCAGGATACCACTAGATTAGAATGAGGAAGGAGGATGTTCTCAAGACAACATTTAGATGCCATTATGGGCATTTTGAGTTTTTGGTTCTACCTTTTGGTCTCACTAATGCTCCGGCCACTTTCCAGTCATGTATGAATCATATCTTTCGAAAACAACTCAAGAAATTCCTCCTTATTTTCTTTGATGACCTTCTCATCTATAGCAAGACATGGGAAGAACACCTTCAGCATATTGAAGAAGTACTAAGCATATTATAATATGAATCATTATTTGCCAAAGCATCAAAATGTGAATTTGGATTAGAAGAGATTCTTTATCTCAGCCATAAAATCAGTGCCAAAGGTGTAAGCATGGATGAAGAAAAAGTCAAAGTAATCAAGGAATGGCCAAAACCCAAAACCCTAACACAACTTAGAGGATTCTTGGGGTTGTGTAGCTATTACAGGCGGTTTGTGAAAAACTTCTCCAAATTAGCAACTCCTTTAACAGACTTGACAAAAAAAGGAAATTTTGGATGGAATGAGGCAACACAAAAAAGCTTTTGAAGAATTAAAGGAGGTAATGAGTTCTTGTCCAGTCTTAACTGTTCCTAATTTTTTGCAACCCTTTGAATTACAGTGTGATGCTTCTGGTGAAGGAATTAGGGTCGTACTTATGCAAAACAAACACCCTATTGCTTTCGAGAGCAGGAAACTAACAAAGACAAAATGACACTATTCCATTTATGATAAGGAAATGTTAGTTGTCATGCACACATTGGAAAAATTCAGGCAATACCTAGTATGTGGAAGATTCAACATTAAAATAGACCATAATAGTCCGAGATTCTTCATGAATCAAAAGGACCTTAATGATCGCTAGCAAAAATGGGTAAGTAAAATCCAAGCGTATAATTTTGATATTGAATACATAAAAGGAACCCATAATGTAGTAGCAAATGCTCTATCTAGGAAGGGCCAATGGAATACTCTTACTAGCATCATAGGTGATTGGAAAAATGAAATTATTGTAGAATATGCTAAGGATCCAAGGACTAAAGAAATCATGGAAGGTGACATAACTAATGATGAAATAAAAATTGTTGAAGAACTCATACTATATAGGGGAAGGATACTACTTACAGCAAATTCCAAAGTTAAAGGGAAGATTATGAAGGAATATCATGACAACCCTCTGTCTAGACACATTGGATTCTACAAAACCTATAGGAAGATAAGGGAGAGATACTCTTGGAAAGGCCAAAAGAAGGATATTATGAAACATGTCTAGGAATGTATAATATGCCAGAAGAATAAGGCTGAACAAAATTTTCCAGCTGGTCTATTACAACCATTACCCATCCCAAATAAAAAATGGGTAAGTATTACTATGGATTTCATTACAGGGTTACCTAAGGTACAAGACAAAGATTCCATTCTGGTAGTGGTAGATAGACTAACCAAATATGCACATTTCTTTCCTATATCTATACATTATAAGGCACCATAGATAGTAGAATTATTCTTTAGAGAGGTTTTCAGATTACATGGATTGCCAGAGAATATCATTAGTGACAGAGATAGAAAATTTCTTAGTCTATTTTGGAAAGAACTATTTAGATTAGCAAGAACCGAATTAACTCCCAGCACCAGTTATCATACTCAAATAGATGGACAAATTGAAATTGTTAACAAATGGATAGAAAGCTATCTCAAAAACTATGTGACCGGCAAACAAAATGCATGGATCAAATGGTTATACTCGAGAGAATATTGTTATAATAATACCCATCACATGTCAATTGGAATGAGTCCATTCAAAGTATTATATGGATATGATGCCGCTACATTTGGAGATCTGATCAATCAAGAGGGCAAGATACCTGGAGCCCAAGATTTTATCCAACAAAGCCTTGACATCATGAAAAATCTCAAGGATAATCTCCACCATGCTTAAAACCAACAGAAGATATATGCTGATCAAAAATGGGTGGAAAGGTCATTCCAAATTGAAGATTTGGTATTCTTATGACTTCAACCCTACAAACAATCTTCACTCAAGAACAGTGGAGCAGAAAAACTAAAGCCATGTTTCTATGGACCATACAAGATTCTAAGAAGAATAGGAGAGGTTGCATATGAAATAGAATTGCCTGTAGCAAGATCCATAATGTCTTCCATGTATCTAGGCTTAAAAAGGTTCTTGGGAAACAAATAGTCCCATGTGGTGATCTTCCACCATTAGACAGTGAAGGGAAGTTGATATTGGAACCTGAGATTATTCTTGACAAGCGTGAATGAAGACTAAGGAATCAAACTATTCCAGAGTACTTAGTCAAATAGAAAAATCTTCCCAGGGAAGATGCTTTATGGGTGGGAGAAGTAATCCTTTCTTAGTCAGCTTTGCTTGGGGACAAGCAAAATCAAGAAGGGGGGACTGTAATGAACCTAGACTGATGTAAATTTTTAATATATTAAATTTAAAACCTCTAAGAATTATTTCAATCAAATTGTATAAGTTAAGACAAATATTATTTTTAATTGTTAATATGTTGATATTACTTTGGAATGTTTCAAATATTATTTTAATCAATTTTCCATTTCCTTGTGAAGGAACATAAACTTAAAGGTATTATTAGTTTACAATACATATGTAAACCCTATTAATATTATTATGTTATTTAATCCTATAAAACTTAAACCTAATATAGGTTTTTGAACATCTTCGCATTCAAGAAAAACCCTAATTATTAATTTTTATCATGTTGGAACTTATACATAATTACCAAGATTTACTATATACATATGCCTAAGCTAAATATAATCTAATATTAATCGATGCATGTAGAGGAACTTAAAATATAACTAAGTTACATTGAATAGTCATGACGCCATATGGTGACTGTCAAATAGCATATTAATACCCTTTTAAGGTTAGGGCAAAGGCAGCAAAAGACTACCAAGGAAGGAATTGCCTCAAGCAGCATAATATATCTCACATTTAGAGAAGAAAGGAAAGACAAAGGGAAAAAATTGAATCAAACTACATAATAAATACTCCATGTGCAGTAAATGAGATACGATTGTTCCACCATTTCTATGGCATCACTTAATACACGGATTATAATTTCCGTCCAAAATACATTGCTGTTGAAACATCATTTCTGCTGTCAAGGTATGTTAATCACTCCATGATACTTGTAACACAATAATATTTAAAGGAATTGCATTTGTACACGTTAATAACTTACTAAGATACGCATGATGCTGAATGTGAGATTGCGAATCACGCAATCCTTAAAATGTTGTATTAAGTTTACAGCTAGAAACGTAAGTATTTCACATATAATATTAACCAATAATTTAATATTGTTTCTTTCACAGATCAGTATACAGTGTCTCATGGCATTGAAGGTAATTATTACAATGAGTATATATGTTATTAAAATCATTACTATGTTTACAATCTATATATATATATATAGTGATGAAATATATTCAATTAGAAATCAATACATATCATGTTAACAAATTATGTGCAATCTAAGGATATTGATGCCATACATATATATATATATATATATATATATACCATAAAGAATAACATTGTGAAGTATTTTGAATTATAGTATGAAAGGTGGTATCTTTCCTTGAGCTATGGAATTCTAAGATAGGGAGTTGGTGGGGGGAAAGGCACAGTAATTTCGAGGATTTGTCGGATACGCTTGGACCTCGTTTCATGCACCCTCTGCACCGTCATTCTACTGTCTCAGAATGATCATAATCAGGAAGAAAGATTACCTGATACTATGAGGAGAAATATTCCTTGAAAATTAATAAATTAATGATAATGCTCAACTCCTTGCATAACTAATAGAAGAAAGGATCTTAGGTTGTTTGTTAAAAATTTGATGATTTCCTAATTTATACCTAAATTGAATATCAGGTTAAAATTATTAAAAAAGGGACATCACAAAATCCCAATGATGACCCTGTTGAAATCAAGGATGATGATAGTAGTGACTGTGATGATTTTGATAGCACTCCATCCATCACAGTTACTCTAGGAGAGTTGCATGCACTAATGAAAGAAAAAGAGGAAGAAGACAAGGAGGAAGAAGCACATGAGGAAGGAAAAGATGAAGAGGATCTAGTTAAAATTGTAGTAGAAGTGATTGCATCCCTTCCTCACTCTCCACCAAAGACTTTTACATCCACTATGGAGACAACTTCTTCAAGCAAGATTGTGAGCACAATTTCTACATCAATTGCTCAATCTTCACCGATCACTTCCCAACTCCAAGTATCTAAAACAGATGTGCCAAGCACTTCATCTACTGAGCTATCTGTCACTTCTTCAGCTACCAAGCCAACCTCCTAATTTCCTTCACCATCAGTGAGTGTACCAGTAAGTTCCAAAATTTTGTCTCCATCAATTCTAGTAAGTTCTATAGTTTTATTTTTGTTAGCATCATTTGTATCCACTTCCACTCCAATCAGCTTAGATTCTACTATGGGTACTTTACCAAGTGTGATACCATTTTTGGGAAGTGTTTTTGATCCAATTAATACTTCTATTGGCATTCAATCCTCAAGTCCTATCCCAGTTTTCACTGCTAGCCCTTCTATCTCCACTATTGTGTCTATTCCTAAGGTCAAACCAATCATCACAGAAGTCAAACAAAAGCATCCATTAAAACTTCTGATCATTGGAAAGGAAATTGTAGAAGATATTGACTTAGACATAGATATAGTGATTCCAAAGATTGATTATGACAATGCTACCATTGAAGAGATGAAGTTAGCCAGTCAACTCATAGAGATGAAAGCTACGTAGAAATAGTTAAGATCAGAAAGGGATAAGGAATATAGAATAACTAAAAATGCCAAGAATATAATTATAGATGCCATAGGTGTTGAAGTAGATTCTACTCAACACATTTTGATTCAGTTAGAAGAGGTTGTCCAAAAATTTAATGAGGATTCTTCTGGACAAGAGAAACTTATTGAGAAAGCTGAAAAGAAATTTGATAATAAGGTGCTAGAGCATATTGCTCAAAAGATAGCAATAATGCAAGTTGAATTGTCAACATTTTTGGGAAATTTTGAAAATTCTTTTAATAATGTAGCATCACTTTTTGCTAAACTTTGTGATGTTTCTGGTTTTACCAAAGAAATAAAGGATAAGTTAAATAAGATTGACATTGATATGCAATCAAGTGCATCCAAAGTGAAGGTGGACTCCTCCTCCACAACCTCCCATCACACCAAGATCAGATATTTGGCAGATATATAGGTAGAACTATTGAGAGAGGAAGCTAGGATCTGGTCTACACTCATAGACATCTAGAACATGATCCTTCCTATCATGGACACAATGCAAAAACATCTTGTTCATTGTAAAATATTGGTCCAAGATCAAAACTTCTCAGTGGCTGATCACTTGATCCAATTATCAGTAGAAGTTCAAATTGCTCTCTCCACTTGTCAAATTTTGTAGTAGACTTGGGATATTACTTTTGCAACCATCCTTAAGGTACATCAAGAATTTATATCTCATTTTGGTGTAGCCATATAAATTGTATATATGCAGTCCTTTGGCATTATTGTCAAAAAGGGGGAGAGATTCAGAATTTCAGCATAATAAATGAGGAGAGTTATCACTATAAGTGATAGGGGGAGTTAGCACTCATTAGAATTAGCATGTGTACATAAGTATCATTGTATATACATTAAGTCATCAAGAAGGTATATAGAAATGTATATGTAGCAGTTCTACAAAGATCAATTTTGAAAAACCAAAATTCATTGAGTCAGGTAATGTACATATGTTTTGGCTTATAAGTGTTTTGTCCCTAATGCCAAAGGGGGAGATTTTTGGCATTAATTTATTATTTCCATTAGTGACAACACTTATTTATATTAGTATAGCTATCGAGCTCAGCACTTAGTTTCCTACACTCACCAAGCTTCACAATTTACACCAAGCATCTACAGTGTATACCGAGCATTCAGTGGTTACCTTATAGGTTCATCACTTAAGTAGTTCATACTGAGCTTCGTAGTTTACACTAAGCATTCCATTGTTCACCAAGCCTTGCAGTATTTATCGAGTAATGAAAGTGCATTATTTATCGAGTAATGAAAGTGCAATGTTTACTGAGTGATGGAAGCACAATGTTTACCGAGTAATGAAAGTGTAATGTTTACCGAGTAATGAAAGTGTAGTGTTTACCGAGTGAAAGCAAGGTAAACAAAGGATTCAATTTTTATCGAATGATACTATATCTACCAAGTCTCCAATGGATACCAAGTTTAGAACTATGTCAAGTGATTAGTATGGACCGAGTCTTCACTTCTACCGAGTGCATGACAATGTTGATTAATGCAATGGATGCCAAGTATTAGAAGGTCACTGAGTCAATTCAATGAACCCGAGTTTTCTACTATTTGGCTGACTCAGTATTGTTTTATTCACTTATGTTTTAGCTGACCTTGAAATTGTAATTATTGGAATGATATATATGTAATGTATTATATCATTTAAAATGAATGGATTAGAGTACTAAGAGAGGCATGTAATGTTTTGAAGTGTAAATACGAATCAACAGAAGAGCAGAATATTCAGCAAGGTCTACAAGGAGCAGTAAAGATTCATCAATCATAAGAGGTGATCTATACTACAAGGATCTAATCAGAAAATCAAGTTTGTAAGTAGATCCACTATTTCATCCTAATAGTTGAATTGGTTTTGTAAATCCTTTAATAGGGTAGACTTAACAATCTTTGTATAAATCTCCTAATAGAGTGCATACTTCAGTGTACGTTTGTAAATCCTCTAACAAGGTGGACGTAGCAATCCATTTTGCTCCTAATAGGGTAGATCACTAGAAGTGGTCAATGTAAGCCTTAATAGGACAACTTCATACTCCAGTAATGAAGTTTTGTGGGTATCATCCCCACTCCAATGTTACTTTCTATTTGGAAGGTTTCTGGGTCACCAAATCACTGTGTACATGTGTTATAAATGTTTGTTCTATCATATATGCAGTAGATTAAATGAATAAATTGAGAATAGTATATATGGTTAAAGTGTTGAATTGTTTTAAAATTTTTGATGTTACTGATTCACCCCTCCCCTCTCAGTAACATATCATATCTTGAATATTTCCAACACCGTCTTGTGTGAAGTGAATACTAGTGGATTCTGAAGATCAATACCCTCAAGTTTGAAAAAATCTTTATGTCTTGTGTCTAGATATCTAATTTCATTGTCCATTTAAAGAACTATTCAACATAACTCTTGAAGGATTGAAGCTTATCAACCACTTCATTCTTATGATGAAGAAAGTAGACCCATGTGTAGCATGAAAAGTCATCAATGAAAGTGATTATGTAGTGACCTTGGCTGATTGATGTCACTACATAGGGACCTACTAATACCATGTGGACCAACTGAAGATAAACTAGTGCTCTTAAAGACTTCCCTTTATCTAAATTCTCCTATAGATGCATAGCCACCAAACATTATGAACATTCACCCTTAGAAAAGTTGATTTTAGGTAGACCTTTCACCATATTTTTTGAGAAAAGTTGTTCAATATAGTGAAAGGCGTGATGTCCATACTGCTCATGCCATAGTTTGATTTGTGAATGTGATTGAGTCAACAATACATGTGAAGGAGACTTAGGCACAAAGTGGGAGAAGGAATAAAGCCTCTTGTCATGATTGACTTTCCCCACTACAACCAATGAATCATCTTTAAGACTGCGCACCATTACTAAATCTGGAGGGAACTCAACTTTGTTGCCATCTCCAAGGTGAGTGATTTGGTAAATTGAGAGCAGATTAGAGCTAAGGTTTGGAACATAGAGAATGTCTTTGAATTCCCCATTTTCCATATCCACATGTCCTTTCCCTTCAACTTCCATTTTTGTATCATCTCCTACAAAGATGTGTGGTACCTATGACTGCTTCAATGAAGAAAAGTCTCCCTTTGAAGAACCCATATGATATGAGGCACCTAAGTCAAGAATCCATTCTAATGAAGAACTTGATCCAGCCATAAGTGCTTGCCCTTTTCCCTTAAAGTGGTTGGATTTGAATACTTGGAAGCATTTGGCACTTGAATTTTGTTCTTCTTGAGTAGGTTTTGCAACTATTGATTCTCTTAGTCTTGCAATGATGTTCATCATGATTCAGTTTCTTGCAATATGCATAAAAATTTTTGTCCTTATTTTCATTACATCCCTTCTTGTTGGAAGAAGAATTTCCTTGCTGTGA
The DNA here is from genome assembly GCA_028749045.1 of Cupressus sempervirens. NCBI lineage: Eukaryota > Viridiplantae > Streptophyta > Pinopsida > Cupressales > Cupressaceae > Cupressus > Cupressus sempervirens. The sequence goes on from CM053792.1 coordinate 96,832,828, forward strand.
GGAGGATGGTTGTGCCTCAGATTGTGATTTTTTCTTCTACTACTTTTTCATGTTGTTTTTAGAACTTCTTCCTCCTTGACTTGAGTGGTTCTCATCACTAGCCACCAATGCTTTGGTCTTTGATGATGTGAGAAGTCTCATATCTATCAAGTGGGATTGTCCAAAGATCAAGATTTCTGCAAATGCATCAAATATAGGCTTTTTGAAAGCACTTCCCATGGTTAAACTATGAGCATTATAACTTGAAACAAAGGAAGCATACTCTAAAGGTAGCCTCTTCAGGATGTGATGAATCAACCTATCATCCTTCATCAGATTACCATAATCTTTAAGTAGTTCTCTAAACTCATTGGCTTTGATATAACCTTGAATTGTGTCAAAATTCTTTAGATCCAATAGAAGTAGGTCATCCTCAATCTAGTATCCCTTTTCCTCATCCACCTTACCATACAATGATTCAAATTTATCCCAAGTAGGTTTGACTTCCTTGAAACTAGAAATGTGGAAGAAGAGATCTCTATGTACACAAGTCTTGGTAATTTCTAAAGCATATTGGTCTTTAATTTGCCAATTAGAGAGTGGTGTAGCATTAGTGAGTTTGGAAATTGTACCATCAACATAAAGATTTAAACTTTTATCCATTAATCTACTCCATATAATATCTTTCCATGTAGAATAATTGTGTGAAATTAGAAGTGGACCTTTAGGTGAACACATGATGAAGAAAAATAAAAGAGCACAAAAGGGAGACATAAGAACACAATACGCACACCCCCTATTCACTCAATCAAAAGACAACCCCCCCCCCCCCCCCCCCAAAAAAAAAAAAAAAAAATAAAAAATAAAAAATGAAAAGATACTTTTGACACTTTATATGTAGTGTGTGTACAATAGGCCACTTGTCAAAATATAAAAAGTGGACTTCTAGTTTTGTTGTTTAAAACTACCTTTTGAGGCTCAAATCTATCACTAAGCACTATAGATCAAATGTACAATAAATTTGAAAAGTAATCAAAGCATTACAATGCATAAAAGGCCCTAAGTCTAAAAGTGATATTTTTCTCCATACAACCCTATAATCTAAATGTAGATCTAGAAAGTAGACAAAAAATATGCACTCTCAAAAATAATAGAACCTATTTTCGAGTCCAAATGAGCCTGTACGAAACGTTTCAAGTTGCAAAATGTAGGATTAGACAAGTATAGTTTCCAAAAGATGCAATTTCTAAAAAATCTATGCACCAAAACTTTAAAAAATTACACCACTAAAAAGTTTAGAAAATTCTACCCAAAATGAAAAAATCACACTTGATTTGGAGTTTGGAAGACTGAGTTATGGCCTCCAAAAGTTGGATCATCAAATCAAAACTATGTCTCGAGAGGGGTCTGGGTAGCAAACTACAAGGTTAAATTTGATGGTTAAACAACTATCATAGTAGTTCAAAATATCTTGGGAATGATGGTAAAATGACCATCAATTTTAACACAATAAAATGCAAATGCAAGCAAAATATTAGCCTCTCTGGATGATGTAAGCAATGATTAGGATGTATGGCCAAGTATGGGAGGTTGCCATGTGTTGCTGATGTGTGACCAAGTAGGCAGTTGAGGTGGCAATCGAGTCTAACAATGCTTCCACTAAACTAGGTCTAGATGTGGCTATCTGTGGTCATACCACATGTCATAGGTGGTAGTGTATAATAGGCGGTGCTAGAAGTTGTTGCATGGGCCTGAAAAAGTTGATACTATCACCAAAAATGTTGTGTGTGATGTCGAAAGACTAGAACATGCTGGTGAATGGCTAGAAATCTATATACAATACCAAAAAATTAACAATGACAAGAAATGAATGGCTGCACTTGAAAAATTGGAAACAGGCGCCAAAGTTAGTATTGCTAGGGGCCGAGAGAATTAAGTGATCACTAGTGCATAGGTTTTTCAAATGGGCTGCTGACAAAAATCTATGTAAAGGTCATTGCTAGAAATTGGAACAAAGCTGCAAAATTTTATAACACTACAAGAAAGGGGTTTTAGAACTACCAGATTTGGTTAAATGGCTGATAGGCAATTGGGATTTAATCCCACATTGCCATGAGGTTGTTCTAAAATGATTTTTAAAATCAAGATCACTGGTAAGTGTTGTAACAAAGGCCACTAGGGTTCTATGTTGGTTGTGGCATGAGTATGGTTAATGGGTTTGCCAAATTCATATGTGCTCTCACCAATAGAAGAAATGGAATATTCATCAGACCAGATAGAATATCAAGGCTGAGGTGTCACTACCTAGTGCTTGTACAAAAAATAAAAATTAAAAAAAATTTAAAAAAAGAAAGAAAATTTCTCTGCAGCCCTGATGGGCTAATTTTTTTTTGAAAAATTATTGCGAAAATCACAAAAAATACAAAGAAAATTAAATTTAGATCTAAAAATAAAATTGCAGATCTAATAGATGATCATACGGAACTTGCAAATCGGGCCTTCAGCACTGGTTTGCAAAAAAAAAATACCTCAAAATCAAATTGGGCCTAGGGTAGGAAAATTTATACTCAATTTTCACCGAATCAACATTCCAAATGCAATGGTGAGGTTTGTTCTAGCTCTAGATGCTCCCAATGACTGTGATATACTGGATTTGGATCGAGGTGTTGAAGCAACAATGGTCTCGAATAACTATTTGAAGAGAAATTCTCCAAGCTCTAATACCATGTAAGAATTTTCCTTAGGGAAAAATTCACCCAAGATCAAGAAAATCAAGCAACAAGCACAATAGTAGACCAAAAATGATTATGATCATAATAACTATATGTATTCAATTCAATGTGAAAGTACACTAGGAGTGCCTATAGATAAAGGCCTCTAGAATGCTTCTAGAATGCATAGGAATCAACAACATGATAGGTCATACAACTAGGCACATGTCCACCAGGTGTGGGTTATCCCCCATTAAGCACAAGAGTAAGTATGATGATGAGAGGATAAGCCTACAAAGGAGTAGCATGCAAAATAATGTTGTGGACACCATGTGCTAAATTAGAAGTGTGACTAGTTGTGTTTTCTACATGACAACTTAGTTAATTATGCAAACTCTAGTGTTGTAGACACCATGTGTTGAATTAGAGTTGCTTACTCTAGTGTTGTCAACATGAAAACTCATAAGAGTATGCCAGCTCTTAAGTTTCTTAGCTAATAAATAATAAAATAATAAAATAATGAATTAACCTAAGTAAACTTAAGTAAAGTGCAATAAGTAAATACTTATTTACACCAAGAAAAACCAACTAGATAGTCTCCATACTAATGGATAATACTAGCTCCCCTTTTCTATTCAAAATACTCTTAGTTCTTGCATCATAATGGTCAATGCATAACCGAAGCAATCTAGGACTCAAAAGCATGAGGGGGAAATAATAGCTTTGAGTAAACCAATCATTAGAACTTCTAAACAACCATTAACCTCATTAGCTTGATCAAGATTTTTTTTGTAGCTTCTCAACCCTAACTCCTTCAAGATTAGTGTCAAAAATGATAGGCCTTTTACATTCAAGACTAGAAACATTCCAAAAAAAAATGCAAAACAGACCTCATTCTAAACAAAATGAAAGAAACACCCCAACATAGCTCTTATTTCTCAAAGTAATAACACAAAAGAAAGGGCAAGATATTAACTATATTCTCACTTGTAACTAGCTAAAAGAAAACCAAAAAAAATACCTTCTTTCACTATTGCTCCACTTCTAATTCACCTCAGCGTAGGATAAAATAATTAAGTGGGAAAATGATATTTTAAAGGCAAGATAACATACTGCAGAAAGTACCACCTCATAATGAGGTATTCATGGTGAGATTATTGCAACTCAACACACATGCTTGAAATTTTGATAGAACTCCTTCATTAAATAATCACCTTATAGGAATGTCCTTGCAATAATTATAAACTCTTGACATCTAATCTAGCCCCCAAAGTGAAAGATTTGCCTTATCATTAATTATGATGATAACTCAACCTTTGCATCAAGCAATGATGAATCAGAGAGGACCCTTTAATCATTATTCTAACACCTTATTTAATATCTCGAGAATTGCCACCTTTTTAAGAATCATTAATATTCATGTGTAGAAACCTTAGCAATAGAACTACCTTGAACTTCTTTGAACTAAGGTTCAAAGAGGTTTGAAGTGGTTTAAGTAAAAATATTTTCTGCACTTAGTAGGTTGCATCTGTAGAATAAAATTTAGTTTCAAAAACTTTGGTTGAACTGCTTTGAACTACTTTGAACCAAGGTTCAAAGTGGTTCAAAGCAGTTCAAAAGAAAGACTCACAAAGAGGTGTCACAAGATCGATTTCCAAAAACAAGGCATGATGACTTTGAAAAGAAGAAAACATAAGGAAGCTACTATCGCAATATTTTAGGTTTAATAGAGAAACTAGAAAAAAATAATGGCAACTCAAAACTAGGGCTAACAAAATCCTACAATGATACCCATAATGAAAACATCTTTCTAGGAGATTCTATTTTCCATGAACTATCCACTAAAGTCATTGAGCTTCCCCTTGCCCATTTTAAACACATTGATTTGGGTCAACCAAGTATACTCCACATTGATGAGTTCCCTACTATGTACACACTCCTAAGATTCATGGGAGCTAAAACACCACATAAAAAGGTAAACTCACCATTAGGCTACATCAAGAAATTAGACCCCAAAGGTTACTTTGGGAAGGAAAATATCCCTACTCACAATAGTAAAAATAAAGATTGAAAGAAAAAAGAAAAAAAAGAAAAAAAAACACCCCCTAAAGAAAACTCCTTTGGAGTGCTATTGGATCAAAGAAATAAAGAAAAGGAAATAAAAGATGTATCTGATGGTGAAAACCTCTCCAAGGCACCTGAGGATGGAGATTTATTCATTTTCCTATAGGATCATAGACTAGAGGTGTCATATATTCTAATCAAAGGAGCAAGGCCAATCAATATTAGTCTAACAAAGACTCCTAGGATCACACACATTGTAACATTCCTACAACAAGACCAATCATATCATCTCATAAAGGTACTCTATGAAAACATTGGTCAATTTGCATGGTCATATCAAGATATTCTAGGAGTAGACCCTATGTTGGTCATACATCATCTAGTAGTGGATCCAAAGGATAAATTAGTCAAGAAACAACTAAAAAAAATGCATCCTAAGGTATCCTTACTATTCAAAGGAAAATTGGAGAAGATTCTGAAAGCCAACTAGGTCATCCACTAGATCAATTACTTAGAAAGGATCTCCAACATGGTACAATCATCAAATCTTCTAGAGATATCAAGACTTGAACAAACTTCAAAGATCTCAATAAGGCTTATCCTAAGGATGACTTCCCTTGCCAAATATAGACATGATTTTCGATCTCATGGTTGGACATGAAATTTTTTCCCTTATGGATGGATTCTTAAGATATAATTAGATCTGAATAAGAGAAGAAGATCAACATAAAATTGAATTCACAACCCCATTTGGTACCTTATGCTACAATATGATTCCTTTTGGACTAAAGAGTGTAGGAGGTACCTATCAAAGAGCCATGATGATCATCCTCTATGACCTGATCCATAAGACCCTTGAAGATTATGTGGATGACATACTGGTGAAATTTATTGATGTCCTATATCACATGTTTTACCTCAAAGAAGTATTCAATCATCTGGAAAAGTACCACCTCATGCTTAATCCTAAAGAGTGTGTCTTTGATGTCATGTAAGGAAAGCTCGTGGGATTCATCATATCATGATGTGATATTCATATTGATCCCCAAAACATAAAAGCTATCATGGATATGCCACCTCTAAGGAGACTAAGGCAGCTATGTAGTCTCCAAGGAAAGCTACAATCAATCAAAAGTTTCATCTTGTAGCTTGTAGATAAGTGTCAACTATTTACATATCTATTGAAAAAGGATCAATCCTTCAAATGGGATCCTATATGTAAATGTATTTTTGAGAAAATCAAGAAATAGTTGGCCAATACACCCATCTTCGTCCCACCAATTATTGGAAGACTGTTACTTTTATACATATTAGCTAGACTAATAGCACTAGGAGCACTCCTAGGCTAGCTTGATAACAATGGAAAAGAAAGGGCCATCTACTATACTAGTCATACCCTTTTCAGCTATGAGCTTAATTACACTCTTATGAAAAAACCTTATTTGTCCCTAGTTTAAACCACACAAAATATTCACCACTACATGCTTAGTCATATAGTTAAGCTCATATCAAATATTGATCCTTTAAAGTACATGCTCTAAAATACAATACTCAAGGTCATCTAGAAAAATGGGTTATGTTGCTTAAAAAATTTGACATATTATACATTAATCAGAAAGCATTGAAGGGTCAAGTAATTATAGATTAGTTGGCTAAGGCTCCCTTAGTTGATGCTTATCCACTTGTTATAGAATTTACAGATGAGTACTTATGCATGATAGAGGAATAGCCTCTGTGGAAGCTATATTTTGATGGGTCCTACACATCTCATTGATTAGGGGTCAAGATATTGTTGGTTATCCCTCATGGTGATTGCTTCCCTAAATTTTTTAAGTTGTGGTTTCAGTTCACAAATAACATATCAATATATGAGGCTCTCATTGCAAAACTCAAAACAATAATTAAATGGAATATAATAGAGTTATAGGTCTTTGGCAATTCACAATTGATCATCAAGAAGGTCCTCGATGAGTATCAAAAAAAGGATGACAAGATGCTACCATACAAGGATATATTTGATCAAATTAAAGAGCACTTCACCCATATTCAATTCACACAAGTATCAAGGCTACATGAAAAAGCTATAGATGTAATGGCCACTATTGGCTCACTAATGGAAATCCCCCAAGAAGTTTCATAATATGAATTCTTAGTTGAGAAGTTACACAAACTTACATATGAGAATGATAAATAAACATGAGTATGCATCTTGGTTGGTTCCCAATCCCCATGGTACTATCAGATCTAGGCCTACCTAAAAGATGGTTTCATATAGCCCAGCTCACACAAACCCAATTCCATAACCTAATTTGCAAGCATCTCACTAAAATATTCTATAAAACACCCTATATTGTTGATGCTATCATTGTTTTCTCTCTCAATGTTTAGATCAAAATGAGGCTACAATGACACTAAAAGAGGTACATGTCAAACTATGTGGTGTTCACATAAGTGCTATAGTCCTAGCTAAGAAAATCATCAAAGTTGGATACTACAATCCTACCATTGAACACGGTGCCTATGATTTTTTTAAAAAGGTGCCTACCATGTAAGAAACATACAAACTTGATACAAGCTCCAATTCATAATCTTCAACCCATTGCACTACCATGGTTGTTTACATACTAGGGGTTCAAACTTGTCAGTGTTATCATACCCCTATCTTTAGAAGGCTAAAACTAGATCATCATGGACACAAATTACTTCATGAAGTGGGTCAAGATAGTGCTTCTTGTCAATGCCATGAGAGTTCAAGTACCCAAATTCATCCTCTATCACATTGTGTGCCACTTTTTTATCCATGCCACCATTTTTATGGATGGTATGATCCACTTCTCTTAGCCTTATCCTTACCATAATCATGTGCACAACTATAATCATGGATTAAGAATTTCTAAGCCAAGCCAAAGTCAAATCCCTTCTTACATATCCACCCACATGCATTAAATGCTCTTATAGAAACTTAAAGGCTTCCTACATCCCTATTACACACTCCAACCACATAATAACTCATTTTCCCCCACTCTTCCTCCATTTTTATTACCCTCTTAGATCCTCTCTTGTTGTGACACTTGTCACAAGGCTGTGGATCTAAGAAAGAACAACGTATGTGCTTCCCTCTCCTTACATCCTAGCCCTCCCTCATCTTTCCTTCACTTATCATCTTGGTCCTCCATTCCACTACCCCTTTTCCTATAAAATGAACCTCCCTCCCTTCACATTCATATCCATTCTTTAAGCTAATTTTTATATAATGCTTTTTAAAGAATAAACCCATCAATCATACCCTTATCATGCTCAAATTTCTACTCATTTCACACTCCATTGTTGAATCTATCTAAAGGACTGAAGCACATTAGAAAATACATACCTCCGTCTTTTTGGATACTATCTTCATCAAATGAGGCTTGGGGTTTTTTCATATTTGGATTGCATTCCTATTGTCTTATTTTCTATTCTCCACTAATAGGTGCTAATCTAGTTATTTGTGTTGAATGTTTTATTTAATCTTGGTATTCCATGACAGTAATATCTTAGGTGATACACCTTTTAAACCTGACAAACTCCAAAAATCCTGAAAAACTTATAAAATATCCTTATACAACTGAGGCTAACAATATTTCTCCTTAAGAAAACTAAATTTCTTGTCAATATCAAAATGTCTAGCCAAGCAATTGTTATGTTTTTCCTCTATCAAGTTAGTTCTCATAGATCCCCTCAATATACAAAACCAATTTCCTTTGAATAAAGTACCTTCTTGAATGAAATAATCTTCATACTTACTTGGTTGACCTAAAAATAGCACTCTACATGCTCTCTATGACTCAAAAATACTAGGGTTAGTTTCATACAAAGATTTCATCTCATCAAAACCAAGAATTTCAATCTTCATCATGGTCAAAAAATATCTCCTTCTACTTAGTGCATCTACAACTCAGTTAGAATCTCTACTTTTATGCTTGATCACAAATGTGAAATCCTTCAAAGGCTCAACCCACTTCTTATGCCTTTGATTAAATTTGTGTTGACTTCCCAAATATTGTAACACCTTATGATTAGTATACAAAACAAAATCCTTTGGTACCAAATAATGTTTCCACTTCTTTAAAGCTTGAACAATAGCATATAATTCTTGATTATACACATAATACTTCTTCTAAGAATTATTCAATATTTCACTATAGGAAGCAACTGGTCTACCTACCTAACTCAACATAGCTCCAATTTATCTACCACTTGCATCACATTCTACCTGAAACACCTTATTGAAATCAAGTAAAGAAAACACAAGTAATTTAACAACCTTATGTTTCAAAGTCTCAAAAATCTTAATAGGTCCATGCATCCACTTGAATTCCTTTTTATCTCATCACATTATCTCAATCATAACATTAAAAATTGAATTCAAACTAATAGTAAACTTCCAATAAAAACTAGCCAAACCATGAAATGATCTTTCTTCCCCCATATTATTAGGTGTAGGCTACTCAATATTTTCTTTAACTTTCTTAGGATCCATTTACAAACCATTAGAAAAATCACAAATTCCAAATACAAAATCTTATCTTTAATGAATGAACACTTGTTCAAGTTACTCAACAACCTTTCCTCTTTTAATCTCTCCAATAATTACCTAATATGCAGCAAATGTTCTTCTCTAGTCTAATTGAATATCAAAATATCATCAAGGTATATACAACCAAAAATTTACCCAAGCTCTTTTAAAAATCTAATTCATTAATCTCATAAAAGTACTCAATGCATTAGTTAAACTAAAATACACAATGAACAACTCATAGAGACCTTATTTTGTTTTAAAAGAAGTCTCCCATTCATCACCTTCTTTTATTCTAATTTAATGATAACTACTCTACAAATAAATCTTGGTAAAGTATCTTGCACTAGTTAAACAATCCATTATATCATCTATCCCTGACATAGGAAACCTACACTTCACTATTATCTTATTGGTTGCTCTAGAATCAATACACATTCTTCATTCTATATTCCGTTTTTATGCCAACACAATAGGTACTACACACAGACTCAAACTCTCTTTGAGAAAACCTTTCTACAACAATTCATGTACTTTCCTATTGAGTTTTTCATTCTCAATTGGTGTTAACCTATAGGGTTCTTTTTTATGAAAACTAGCTCCAAGAATAAGGTCCATACAATGATCAATACTTCTTACTAGTGGTAAAACATAAAGTACATTCTAAAAATGATCTCCTTGTGGTGGAGCTTGATCAATACTATTAATAATCAATTTATTAGGAATTATAACATCAAAAACCCCCTCTTCTTTACATCTTTGACAAACTGATTTCCATTCACTAGGAAAACTATAACTATGGTATAGTGTTCCTCATCTGGTTTCTCTATCAAGGGTAATAACACTACTTGTCTCTTTCTAATTAGACAAAATGGTATACTAATTCAATCTTCCATTATGAAATTCTTGTCTATCATACTTCCAAAGTCTATCCAAAATAATATGATAATAGTCCACAAGCATGATATCACATAGGAGTTCATCATAATATCTCCCAATCTTGAATTTCACACAACATTTTTCACTTAAAAATAACTTATCCTCATTTATGATCCAAGAAATATGATATGGTTTGGGGTGTCTCAACCTTTGCAACAAGAACTTGTAAACCAACTTCTTGGATGCCAAGTTATCTAAACTTCTATTTTCAATAATTACCTTGCAAAAAAATTATGTAATCATACATTTGGTCTTGAATACACTTCTTAAAATAATTTCCTCATAAGATTTCTCATTCCATAAGGTTCTCCTCATTATCAATCTCTTCCTATTTTTAGGTTCATTAGATTGAATCAAATATTCTTCTTGAGCCAAGGAATTTAGGCCACCACTTCTTGTCATCTTTTCAAAGTGACTACATTCAAGAGCTCTATAACCTTCTTCTCTACACTTAAAACAACTTCTATGAAAACCTTCTCTACCATAACCAACAAGATAAGAACTACCTCTCCATTGGTATGAACAACCACCTTTCCATTAGGTCTTGTCTTTTCTTCACCTTTTCATTCATTTTTCCCTTTGTCTTGTATTGTACTATTAAATCTTCTATTTTCCCCATAACATTTGCCTCTACCTCTTTGAAATTTTCCTCCTCTTCCTCTTTGTTTTCTTTTCATTCCTCTTTTTCAAAAGCTCTTCATCTTTCAAGGCATATTGGTATACTTCTTCAACACTATCAATCTTTACATAATTGAACTCATCTTAAATTCCACATGTCCAAATCAGATATCTAGATTGTAGAAATCCTTAGTATAAGCCTTTACAATCATGTCTTTCTACATCAAGTTTTGCATTCTCCTTAACAAATTAAATTGGTAATCCACAAGGAGGAACTTATTCTTTAGTTTACCTAGCATCTTTTCCTAGGTTCTAATATCCTCTTTTTGTTTCCTCTATCTATCTATTTACAAATGTTCCCACCAAAGTGAGGCACAACCCTTCAACTTGGTGACTACTATTTTCAATTTCTCATTATCAAGGGTCCCTTCACGCTCAAAGAACTTCTTCATCTCATAGATCCAATCCAACAAGGCATTGGTATTCAATTCCCATCTTAACTAGAAACTTCAACAATAGGTTTGGGATCTTCCCTAAATAAAACTCTTAAAAGTGTCTCTTGATCTTCTTCTACTTTAGGTTCAAGATTAGGTGCCACCACTACTTCATCATCACTAACATCATCAAGATATACTCCTCTCCTTTGGTCTATCTCAACGACATCAAGTTTGGCTAAAATTTTCCTCAGCATGTCCATAATAATATTGTCTACATTTCCTCTCCCTCAAACTAGGTTGACAATAGTTCTTGCAAGATTGTAACCCTCTACAAATCATAGGTAAAAAATTAGACCTACCACCCTACAACCAATCCAGCTAGGGTCCTCCATGATCTCAAAATCCACAAGAATAAAATCTTCACTCTATTACCACCTAATGCAAGGTTGGATTATTTCTAGGACCAAAGGCTCATCTAGTTACCATGTAACCTCAGTGAGATAAAAGAACAAGAACAAAATAACCAAGAGAAAACACTAGAAAGAGAGAAAGAAATGGATCTATATTGATTGATAGATTTTCTTCGTACATGTTGAACTATAGAGCCTTCCTCATTGTGCCCAAATCATAAATATTCAATCACATAATGGCTTCTTCATACATTATATGTGATTCTCTAAGCTTATTACACCAACACAAAAACCCCTCCTTTAACACCTAGGACTTGACTCCCCATTTATACTTGTCAAAATGGCTTATAAAGGATTCTAGATCTGCATTGGATGAATCAATGACCCAATATTGGTCTACATGGTTCTCAATGACCAATGTTATACATTAAATATAGATCAAGAAATAAATAAATAGGTAGGCTCTCAAAGATGAACCAATCTGACAAATTAGTGAACAAAGAAAAAAGCATCACCAAACAAAGTCAAATGGGCAACTAAATATGCTCGATGGATGAAGAAAATGATAACTCAATGAACATGCACATTAAGCCAAGTCAATCCAACTTGGAAAAAGAAGAAAAAATAGATATACCCAACCAATTGCAACATCAACTACCGAGAAGGTTGAAATAAATAATCAAGTACATCTACTCTAAACTGAATAGGATAACTAAATAACCCGGGATGTTTCTACATCACATGCATCTAATATACCTTAAAATTCTTGTTAGATGCATAATCAAAAAATATTCGTACTATTTTAAAGTCTAGCAATAGTGATGAAGGTTTCCTCAAAATCAATTCCTTCCTGTTGGGAATAACCTTTGCATACTAACCTTGCTTTGTTTCTCACCACTTATCATTGTTCATTTATCTTCTTTTTGATTACCCAGTTAGTGCCTATAATGTGTTTGTCTTTATGTATAGGGACCAATTCCCATATCTTATTCTTTTCAATCTATTTAAGTTCTTTCATAGACTTTATAAAAAATTAATCCTTACAAGCTTCATCTATAGTTTTAGGTTCAATTTGTGATATCATTGATTATTCTTCACTTACCTTTATTCTTGTCATCACTCCCTTATTTTCACTTCCAATGATCCTATTCACAAGGTGATTCCTTACAACATATTTTGGACAGTCCTTCTTAAATCTTGAATTTTATTTTAGGTTTTGATCTAGGTTTAGTTATTAGTTCTTTAGCCTACAAATAATTGTTAATTTCATAAATTATTTCCTTCTCAACATTATAATTTTTAGGCCTATAATTATTATCTTTATCTGAATCATAATTGAGTATTCTTTCCTAAACTTTGAACTTTGCAACTTTCGCATTAGCACTTTCAACAATAATTCTCAATTTTCAATTAAAACACATTTTTAAAGAATATTCAAGAAACATAACTTTGTTACTTCTAGGATCAAATTTTCCAATATTATTTTCTCTTTTGATATAACACTTACTTCCAAAGATTCTAAAGTATTTAACAGTAGGTGTATGTCCAAACCAAATTTCATCGCGTACCTTATTAGTACTTTGTCTAATCTTGATTTTGTTCATTGTATATAATGTGATTTTCACTAATTCTCTCCAAAAATTAGGGGACATATTATTTTCCAACATTATAGAACTAGATGCATTACTAACTCATTTGTTCCTCCTTTTTGCTATCTTATTCCATTTTTCATGTCTTAGGATATGAAAGTTGTCTCTTAATTCCTTTATCCTTACAAAAGATGCTAAATTTGTTTGAAATGAATTCTCCTCCTCTATTTGGTCTTAAGATTTTTATCTTCAACCCTGATTCATTCTCTACTCTATTTTTGAATAACTTGAATTTCTCAAAAGCTTCAAATTTCTCTCTAAGAAATACTACCCACATCATCCTTGTAAAATCATCAATGAAAATATAAAGTACTTTGACCATATAATTCTCTAGTTCTTGTAGGACCACTAAAATATGTGTGCACAATCTCCAACTTTACTGATGTAGTAAATATCTTTCTTGGAAATGAACTTTTTTTTCCCCCATCTCACATTCCTTGCAAATGATTTTGAAAGGTTTCACAATATTAGGTAAACATCTTGTCACATGTGTAGCACTTATCTTCACAAAATTATCAAAGTTAACGTGATAACATTTTTTATTCCATAACCAAGTGTCATCAACTTTTTCAACCAAACATGTCATCTTAGTAGGATTTAATTGAAAAACATTAGCCCTAGTTTTTGTACATATTCCAATTAATTTATCATCTTTTTCTTTCATTACATAAGTATTCTCTATTAATTGCAACTAATATTCCTTATCAATAAGTTGTCCAAACTCAAAATATTGTATTTCAATCCATGAACAAAATAGACATCCTCAATGTTAGTGTTCCTATCAAGAGTAACAGATCTATTTCCTTTAATAGGACAAGGTGCATTATTCCCAACTCTAACTAGTCCTCCATCACAACCATTAAAATCAAAAAACTTATTCACAGCTTATGTCATATTATGAGAGCATCCACTATCTATAATCTAATAAGACTTCTTATTCTCTACATCTAATACTAAAGCTTTATCTTCTTTCACTTCCTTTAGATTCTTTTCAATAAATTCTCCTTTAATATAAAAAAATCTAATTTCCTCATCCTTGTCATTATTTTCTAGGAAATTTATCATGTTCAAGTCAAATTCATCATCCAGATTAATAAATAAGTAATCTTTTGTGATCTTTAATTGTAAGGCTTCATAGGATTTGTCTTCTTTTCTCTTTTAGGACATTGAGATGAAAAATGACCAAGTTCTTTGCAAGTACAAAAAATGAAAGATTCCCCACCTTTAGATTCCATTTTTGCAAGTCCATCAATCTTCTTGTCTTATTCTTTCTTATCTGCACATTCTCTATCATAATCTCCACTTGTTCTTTCACTCCTAGTTAATATAGCTTTATCTTTTTGTACACTAAAAGAAGTCTTTATTCTAGTTACTCCTTGATTTAGCTTCCATCTTTGTTGAAATCATTGAAATCTCCCAAGTAGTGTTTCTTTAGAAAATTTAGGTGTGATAGGACCAACCTCTTCAATTTTTTGTACTTCATTCTCATAAGAAGGTGGCAAGGATTTCAAAATCTTCCACACAACATCATCTTCAATGAAAAATCCATCACAACTCTTAATTCCTACAAAAATCTCAAATATCCTAGCAAAATATTCTATAACTGATTCATCTTCCTACATCTTACCACTGTCAAACATATTTTTCCAATTCTGAATTTTAGATTTAGACCTTTCAACTTAATACAAATTGATGTGCAAGTTGTAAGCATTTAACCTCAACATATTCTAATTCTTGAAGAGCTAATAGTGATTCTTCTCTAGCATACATGTTGTACATGAATAGTGTTAAAAATTTGGATGAGAGGATGCATGAGGATGACACATGGTTTTAATTTATGGAAACATATACCTACTATGGAGAAGGAAAACATGCTATAATGTTTTGGATAATTGGACTTGAAAAATTGTCTAAGTGTTATTCTAGAAAATAGTGAACATTTAGAGTAATTTATTTAGTACACTTCAAAAAATGCATTTTAGAATGTGTGTAGTTGAGGGAAGGTAGTACAAGGTGTATAGAGCATGTTTCTAAAAGAACTAAAGATTTTGATATGTACAAACAAAGTTATAAATATTTTACCAGGCATAGGTTATGACAAGTTGAATAGAGAAGATGATAGAGTAAAGACATTTTGGTTAAGGGATTGTTACCAAAAAAATGACTTTAAAAGGTTGGGAAGACATCCAAGATGTTAAAATTCACTTAGAAATAAATTATTTCAAGTATTGGGAAATATGCAAGGTATTGAATGTCAACACATTAAGTAGTTTTCTATAAAGGAAGACAATTTTGATGTAATAAAAGGCTAGCATTGTATTGTAATGATATAATGTTTAAATGTGAACTTTAAATTATCAGTATTGATGTGAACCTAATGATAGTATAGCAAAATACAAATACATGATCAATTTTGTGAAGATAACTACATGGTCAAATTAGATATTGAAGTTATCAACATTGTTAGAAAGGTTTTTGTATCTATACCTTTTGTATATGCATATTTTGCGGTGGGCTCAACTTGCTACTTTTGAATTTTAATACAAACTCCTTACAAGGTTGAGGATTCTAACAAGGCCTAGTCATCTAACAAGGATGGATATACTATAAGAACGTAATAGAATCCTAACAGGGTCAATAAATTTCACAAGATACTTTTGATTAGTGGAACACTTTGTGGGTCCCATCCCCACTAGGGTTTTTCTTTGGCCATGGTTTCCCTAGTTGAAAAATAATGGTTCTATGAGTTGCATTGTGTTATGATTATGTTTACTTTTAGTTTGATCATATATTCAAGTTTAAATACCATTAATAATATTCATAGCTCAACAAAAGTTTGTGGAATGCTAATTCACCCCCCCTCCCCCCCCCCCCCCCCAAGAACTATTTCTAACAATTGGTATTAGAGAACCGTTACTCAAAGGAGGCCTAGAAGCTTAAGAATGTCTCTATGGATATGGATCAAACTTAGGTCTACACAATATTTTATTCAAAAGTTGAAGGAGCAGATTGAATCAACTAATTCGAAGAAGAAATAGTCACATGATCAAATCAAGGATAGTAATGAAGTTTCTACGCTTAAGAAGGAGAATGAAATTCTCAATAATGAGGTGAGATCACCAATATTAAGATAATTTTGATGCAATATCAGAAGAAAAGTCAACCAAATTTGAGATCAAGAATGCAAATCTAGAATCCAAACTTACCAACATGACATTTGAGCTTGAGACTACAAAATTATAGTATACAAAAATTGAGAAGTACAAAAATATTTTTCAAAAACTTACACAAACAAAGAAAAATATAGAAAATATATTTTCTAGCACTAAGAAGCTTGATGAGAAAATTATGAAGATCCAAAACAAAGGTACCTAAGCCAACTAAACAACATGCATAAATAAAGAAATAATTTTATGGAAGATTCTTTGCATGTAATCGGCTTGGACACATGAAGAAGGATTGTATAGGTAAGTATACTAAACCCTTTTATGGTTATTGTTATAATTGCTTTTTTATGGACATAAATCGAATGAATTTAGGAAACCTAGATATAACAATAATAATGAAATATATGAAAGTACTAACCCTACAACAAGTACACCATTGAGAGAAATAAATGTCATAAAAAATGGGGTTATGTTTTATAAGTAAATCATTTTTGACCTAGATATGGAAATAATGTTATAGCATGTTATATTTGCAATAATTTGGGACATACATGAAGGTTTTGGATAATGAAAAACATGAGAACATAAAATATGAGATCATTAAATATGAACTTTATAAGGAATGTAAACACAATAATGTAAGAAGGAATAAAAAAAATGATGAAAGGAAGACAAAAAAAAGTGAAAGATCAAGCAAAAAACTTCAATGAAACAACTTTTTAAGAAAATACACCTAAAAGAACTCAAGTATGGGCAGAGAAGGAAAATGACACATTTGAAAGAAAAATCAAAATTAACAATAGTAATTGAGAAACCCTTATTAACTTAAAGCATTTAATACATTAGAAAAATAGAGGATAATACACTTGAAAATCCATTAGACCCTAAAATGGTGAGATAGAGTTTTGTGCACTTGGGAGAAGAATGGAAATAATATGGAAAAGCTACAATTAGGAATGCATAAAAAATTAAGGTCATATGTGAGCATGAGAAAGTTTATCAGCCTACTAGATATAAAATTATTTTTTTCGGTATTGTGTACTGGCATAATTAATTCAGATCATATTAGTGGTAGATATAAGAACTATAGTTAAGATAATTAACCACTATTTGAAAATTTCAGGCCAAAAGAAACTTGTGGAGGGTATTTGAGAATGAACTAAAGTAGTTGTGAAGTGAATTCAAGTGATTTGTGTCAAGCCCTAATTTTGCAATTTTAATATGTTTATTCATGTCATTAAAGCTAAATGGTGAATTCATTTGAAATTTAAGGAAATGGACCCCTTCTTATTGAATGATATCATGGAAAAATTGAGATGTAAGTTTAAGAAAGGTTCAATTGTTGATCTGATTTCTAGGATCTAGGACTATTACAGAGAATGCTAACCAATTACATAAAGTTAAATTTTAAAGCTTTAATAAAGCAAAATTAACATAATTTCAAATAAGAAAGCACAAAATGAGATGATAGAAAGAGAGATAGAGACACAACACATTTGATTTTAGAGTTTGTTCGGGAAGGACTACGTCTTTGGGTCCAGCTCCAATAGGGGGACTGATCCGATTAACTCTAATAAATCAATACAAATGATTTGTGACAATTCCCTTCAAGCACACGCAGAAAAATTCCTCTATGTGCAGGAAAAATCACTAAGTCTCCAAATACACAAAATCTCTCTCACCATTTGCATCATTTCTCCCTTAATTTTCATGCCTTGAAAAGGCTCCTAACCCCTCTTTTTATACAAAATATTTGCCTAAAATAGGGCAAAAAAAAAAAATCTAATAATAGGCCTTCACAACAATCCACCTTCAAAATCAGGCCTTAGTCATTTTAGAAATTTGTCATTATCCTCTTTTGGAGGGTTAGTTTCCAACAAATCCCCTTAATTGGGCAAGAGGAATCGGCATTGGTTTAAACTTAAATAAAAAACATGCAAATTATTATTAAAGCCACTCACGTGGTGCAATGGCAAAGGAGGTTTTTGTGCCAGTGGAGGTCGGTGGTTCCAACCCTCGCACCGACCTCAAGCCTTTAGCTAAAATTAGCACCGTTTTAAACCATAAATAAAACATTCCTCTAATATGTTTCAAAGGCTACCAGTGATGTAATGGCCACTAACCGAATTTTAGGGGCTAGCGGTCACGGGTTCAAATCTCGGAACTGTTAATAATTTTATTTTAAAAAAAAATTTATTATTATTTTTTTTCCACCTCATCATCTCAAACATCAATCGGGCATATCTTTTGCATACGAGCTCAATTTTTGACGAAACAAACGTCGCTGGAAAGCTCTCAACAAGATCTTCAATTTGAAATCCATTGTTGAACACTTTTGAGATGATTATTTTTTCACCTTTTGATGACCTATGTACCTAGTTTGACTAAACTTTGACTCGCTATAACTTTTGCGTACAAACTCCTTTTTCATCTGTTCAAATTGTGTTGGATCCAAAATTCTAAGAACTTTAAATTGGCATTGATTATTAGAGTTTTGGGGATACTTCAATTTTTGGTGAAAATATCCCCCGGATCAAGCCTCCCCACTAAGAAGCTTTTAGACCACCGAAATTTTGATTACTCGAAAAATAGGTGAGGGTGTTTCTCCCTCACTTTACCAATCTCCATCCATCTTGCTTTTCTTGGATGCATCCCCTTCAATCCCACTTGGAGGTATTCAACTGGTCCTCTTTGTGAAGTTCTGACATTCCTATCAAGGATGCCATCTTCTAGTAATTCTGTCATATACTGTGCTGAAAGATCATCAACTGATGGAACCTGAACATTGATGTCTTTATCCAAGATCATTAGAGGCTCATACAACTTTAGATTCTCAACATTGAAAACTGAGTAGATTTGCATGTATGGAGGAAGATTAAGGTGGAAGGCATTAGTACCATTTTTTTCCAAGATTTCAAAAGGACCATACCTAATAGGCTTGAGCTTCCTTCCTTCACCTTGCATTCTTTCCTTACAGATATGTAACCAAACTCTATCACCAACTTGAAACTGATGATTGATGCGATGCTTATGATGGCGAGCCTTGTATTTTTCTTAGCTCTGCTCCAACTATGCTTCTACTGCCTGATAGATTTCTTGGACCTTTTGGATGAACTTAAAAGCCCTTTCTACATCATGGCATCCACCTACAACATCATCCTTCCCAAAAGAAAAATCCATTGGTGTCTTAGGCAAGTAACCGAAGCAAGTCTCAAAAGGAGACCTCTTTGTAGAAGAGTGTGTTACATGGTTGTAAGTGTGTTGCACATAGTGAAGACTTTCATCCCACAACTTAGGATGCTTGCCACGGTACTAACCTCTAAGAAGATGCACAATTGTCCTATTCACTACCTCTATTTGTTTGTTGATCTGTGGATGGAAAGTTGTACTCTTCTTTAGCTTGGTATCCATGAGTCCCCACAAAGATGACCAAAATTCCCCTAAGAATTGAGAATCTTGATCTGATACAATAGAAGTAGGTAACCCAAAATGAACCCATACATTTTAAAAGTACAAATGAGTAGTCAGTTCAGCAGTGACTTATTTTTTACAAGGCATTAAAATACCCATTTTACTAAACCGATCAACTACTACATACAAATAATCATGACCCTTCCTAGACATAGGTAAACCCCCCACAAATTCCATAAACACACTTTCCCATGGATGGGATGGTACAGGTAATGGTGTGTACAAACCCAATTTCCTATTACTTGGCTTACTGGTTGCACACATTACACATCCTTTTATATACTTCGTGATAGTTTCCTGCATACGAGGCCAGTAACAATATTTTTGCAATTGAGCTAATGTCTTGCTTGCCCTAAAATGTCCTGCAATCAAAGACGTGTGTGCTTCACTAATTACATGTGCCTGCTCATCTTTAGGAATGCATAATTTTCCCAAGTGGTTCAACAAATTATCCTGCACATAGTAATCTTTCTCTTCCACATGTTTACCCTAGATTAAAGTTGCATGGATATCCTTAAAGTCCTCATCATTAGCATATTGTTCTTGAAAAATTTCATGAACCATAGAACTATTCTAAAGGATTATCAAAGAATTCTTAACAATTTCCTTAGATATCAAGTTAACTTGAGAACCTGTATCAAATAATGTATCAAAATTATTTTTCTTGATGACAACTCGAATGTGAAATAATTCATTCCTTTTCTTATCATTCTTAGGAGAAGAATCTTCACTTGTACTTGCACTTATGCTAGAAGAACTGGTAGCTGATGAAAGAGAAATACCTTTTCCTTTACCTTGGATCTCGGTGGCAACAATCTTTGTTTCATCTCCGGAGTCAGATCCAAGATCTTGTTGAGCTACAGCAGCAATCTTTTGTTTTCCTTTATTTCCACCGAATTGCTTCGGCCTCTTTTTAGGATGCAGTTTCCAACACTTAGAATCATCATGCCCTTCTTTCTTGCAATGTGAGCATGTGGGTTTCTCACCCTCTTTCCTTATTGTAGCTGTCTTTTTACCCTTCCCTTTGCCTTTGGACTTTTCCTCAGACTTAGATGGCTTTTTATCAGACTTATCAATGAAAGTACCCTTGCCTCTTGACTCTAAATGTGTTGCCTGGACACATACTTCATCCAAATTACAAGGATTTAGGATGAGAATAGAGTGCCTTAGGTAAGAATGAAGACCATCTATATACTTGAGTAAAGTGTCTTGGGTATACAATGGAACATTTAATGAAATAGCCCTTTTAAAAAACTCATGGGTGTATTCTTGGATAGTTTGACCTCTCCCTTGCCTGAAATGTTGCCAGCTCATCATTAACTGCTACATATGGCCTAGGGGGTAGAATTGCTTCTTTAAAGCACTAAAAAATTCTGACCAAGACATATTTAACTTACCATGTCGTGAAGTTTCATGTTGGGTCCTACTCTCCCACTAAGTTAGAGCCACACCACCTAACTGAAGAGTGGCTAACTAAATTCTATCAACATCATCTACAAGGTTTTGGACTCTATAGTAGACTTCTACTTGTTGAATCCAGTCATCTAATTTCTCAACATTTAACTCCCCACAATATTTTGGCAAGTCAAACTTTATATCCAACTTTATTCGAGGCTTATGTCCACCTTTAAAAATATTAGAAGACTCAGAATGTGTAGAAGAGGGAGAAGAGGGAGGAGAGGGAGAAGAGGAAGAAGAAGGAGGAGATGGAGGCTCATGATCAAGATCACGATCAGTGCCTTTCTTTTCCCCTTTGTCATCATGAGCTGCATGCTTTCGCATCTTCTCTTCTCTTTCTCGTAACAAAACTTCTACCATTGTTTGCAAACTCTGGAGAGTCTTTTGGACATTTTGATCTTCTTGTCCACCACCTTTATCTTCCATCTGAAATAGTGGATTAGCTCTTGATTTTTTGATCTCAGGATTATATTCTTCAAGATCACCTTCGCCTTGATTCAACCTAGATCTTGTTAACATTCAAATCTGCAATACTAGTCCAACAAAGCTCTGATACCAAATTTGATCTGATTTCTAGGATCTAGGACTATTACAGAGAATGCTAACCAATTACATAAAGTTAATTTTAAAGCTTTAATAAAGAAAAATTAACATAATTGCAAATAAGAAAGCACAAAATGAGATGATAGAAAGAGAGATAGAGATACAACACATTTGATTTCAGAGTTCATTCGGGAAGGACTACGTCTTTGGGTCTAGCTCCAATAGGGGGACCAATTCAATTAACTCCAATAAATCAATACAAATGATTTGTCACAATTCCCTTCAAGTACACACAACAAAATTCCTCTATGTGCAGGAAAAATCACTAAGTCTCCAAATACACAAAATCTCTCTCACCATTTGCATCGTTTCTCCCTTAATTTTCATGCCTTGAAAAGGCTCCTAACCCCTCTTTTTATACAAAATATTTGCCTAAAATAGGGCAAAAAAAAAAAATCTAATAATAGGCCTTCACAACAATCCACCTTCAAAATTAGGCCTTAGTCATTTTAGAAATTTGTCATTATCCTCTTTTGGAGGGTTAGTTTCCAACAAATCCCCTTAATTGGGCAAGAGGAATCGGCATTGATTTAAACTTAAATAAAAACCATGCAAATTATTATTAAAGCCACTCATGTGGTGCAATGGCAAAGGAGGTTTTTGTGACAGTGGAGGTCGGTGGTTCCAACCCTCACACCGACCTCTAGCCTTTAAGTAAAATTAACATCATTTTAAACCATAAATAAAACATTACTCTAATATGTTTCAAAGGCCACCAGTGGTGTAACGGCCACCGGTCAGATTTTAGAGCCCGATGGTCGCGGGTTCAAATCTCAGTACTGTTAATAATTAATTTTTTTTAAATTTTTATTTTAAAAAAAAAATTATTATTTTTTTTTTCCACCTCATCATCTCAAACTTCAATCAGGCATATCTTTCACATACGAGCTCCATTTTTGACAAAATGAACGTCGCTGGAAAGCTCTTGACGATATCTTCAATTTGAAATCCATTGTTGACCACTTTTGAGATGATTATTTTTCACCTTTTGACGACCTTTATACCTGGTTTGACCAAACTTTGACTGGCTATAACTTTTGCGTACAAACTCCTTTTTCATCCATTCAAATTGTGTTGGATCCAGAATACCAAGAACTTGAAATTGGCATTGATTATTGGAGTTTTTGGGATACTTCAATTTTTTGGTGAAAATATCCCCCGAATCAATTGTACATTTGGAAGATGACCCTACTGGGGTATTTTAACAAAATTCTAGATGGAGTGTTGAATGTAGAAGATATAAGGTCTTTCATACATTATGAATTTGAAAATTTTGGATATTTACATATTTCAAGCATGTTTGACAAGGTATAGAAACAAGATATGAACTTTAAGGATGAATTTGGACATCTAGATCAATTAAAGATTGCACACTTTATATTTGGCCATGAATTTGACAATGAAGATTGTGAAAGAATCACTTTAAGTAGAATTCATTATAATAACTTATATAATTCATGAATTTAATGGCTTAAGAAACAAGGGGAAAACACCTATTAATGAGAAAAATGTGAAGAAACTAGTGTAAGAAAATACCAAGACTAAATGGAATGGAAGAGGCATGATGTTGAGTTTGATAAAGAAAGATGACATGAGATTTAGTAGAAAAATATTAGCCTATAAGATGAGCTCCAACTCAAGGGAACATGAATTCTCTATAGGATTCACTAATGCAATATATAAAATGTGTGTTGAGAGCATGGAAATTAAATTCTGTGTGATTCAAAAACAAATTATTGATAATCTTGAGAAAATTAAGAAGAATAAGTATGCAAAAAATAGATTCAGATCTCTGATAAACTATCTATTCTTTCATGTCATGAAAATATTCCCTACCATTCTTATATCAGATGGGAATTTATATAAGTGCACTATAGAATCAATTATTTATCATTACAAGAAATTATCAAAAGATCATATTAGCATGAACATAACAAATATGGTCAAAAAATTTCAAACTGAGATGAGTGAAAGAGTGAGGATTCCCAAATTAGTTGTAGAAATATATAAGAATAAATTATGTTTTATGGTAGAAAAAAAATACATTCATAGAAGTAATTATTCCAAGAGTCATGTTTGTTGTCCCTTTGGGATACAAGGTTACTAAGATAGAAATACATGAGTATGTTAAAGAGATTTTTGAGGCAGATGTTGATGAAGACATTAATAGATGGGGGATTGTTGAAGAGATATTGGAAGAAGCACAATAAACAAAAATATCTAAAGCATCCAAGAAGAAGGTAGAGAATGTTGTCAAGAAAATGCTTCAAGACATTGGCATGACAAAGGAAGAAAATATTTAGACTTAGAAAACAATAGTTGAGATGAAGACAAGTGGATAGAGTAGTATCTTATTGGTACAACCTTTTTTAGTAGCACCTAGCTCACCAACAACAACAACACATACCCTTTCAAAATTTACTCATGCTAGTGTTATTCAATTAGGAACTGAAGTGAAACAACCAACAAAAGAAGTAGATGTAATAATTATTAAAGAGAAAAACACCCCTATAGTTTCAAAGAAGCCTACAAGAACCTCACCATCAATTACCTTACCACTAGTTAATCAAGAAAAGGAGGAAGAGAAAAAAGAATAAATAACACCAAAAATATCAAAAAAAAGAAAGAAGATAGATATTGGTCTAGGATTGGAAAAGAAAACAGAAGTGTTGATGAAATATGTTGGGGAAAAGGGAACCTGTAGAGGAAGAGATGAAGATGCCACCTAAGAAGATAAAAGGATAAATAATTCCACCATTAGTTGAACCCCAAGCCAAATCACAAATATAGTCACATCAAGAAAATATAAGTTACAGAAAAAGAAAGAGTTGGAAACCATAAATTGAGAGAATGAACCAAATGATTATTAAAGATGGAAACTTGATACAATTGAACAAGTATTATGACTTGTATGATCCCTTTAAAAATAGATAATTAGAAAATGTAGTCATAAGGTATATGATATATTTTAAATAATTCTTTGGGAAAATTGATAGGAACATACCAGATGAACTATATAATAGATTGGTAGAGAACAAAGCAAGAACAAAGAAAGAAGACAAGAAGATTTGAGATATAAATAAATTAAAAAGATTTGTGATATTCAAAGTGATGATGAAATGGAAGAAATATTGAAGAAGATTAACCATTATTGAGGAATAAGAAGAGATAAATATTGATAATGGAAGGAGAGTATGAGCTAGTAACTAAGGAGACTGAGTTGGCAGTTGTAAAAGTGATGAAAAAACTATTGGAAACTACAATTGGAATAGTTGTTGTATTTTAATTAATGTCAAATCTACTAATGAGACATGTTTCTATCTAATCTAAATGTCATATTTATTTGATTGATGAAGAGGATTTGAGAAGTTTCTCATAACAAAAGCACCTAGAAGGAAGGTTGAATTATGAAAAGGAAGCTATAATGGACATTTGATTAGTTAGACTTTGACAAGACAAAGTGATTGTTAATATCATGTTGACGTTCATGTCTTTATAGTATGAGTCAAGATATATCACTTATGTTAAGCTTGACTGAGAAAGAGAGTAAAATCTTAAGGAACTTTGAAGTTCATGACAAGTGATGCCAGTGTCAACCAAGCCATAGTAAGTGTTGAGAAAATTCAGTGTTGACCCAAAAAACAAGTTGATGCTGAGCAAGAAGTTTCATAGTGACTGAACAATTAAGTAATGACCAATTTTCAAAACTTGGTAATGGTCGAGTAACAATATTTTGAGTGTGTATGTAAAATTGTGATTTCCATTTGACTTGGTTTATTTCTTGGGACATGTAAAGTGTGTTAAAGATAATATTGATTAGTTGGATCATTTACTTAAAGGAGAGGATTAAGAAAGATCCATAATAAATTAATTTGATGAGAAGTTTCTAGAAAAGAAGGAAGATGAACAAATACAATGAACTTGATTAATCAAATCACAAAAACTAAAATCTACAGTGATCATGGAAACAAAAAAGGACTAGAATTACCTATTTAAGAAGGAATACAGCCAAACTTTAAGTAATGCACATGAAGGGGTGGAATGAGCATGAATGAGATATGTGAATATGTACATATTTCTAGAAAGAGGGAAAAAAGCTACTATGGTCGATAAGTGAATCTAGGAAAAAGGCTCAAGTTTATTGTGAAGAGAAGGTGATTCGTTGAAGGGTTTCGAAGAAAATCAAGGAAAAAGATGACAAGGAAGGCTTATTAAGGAATCAACACATAAGCCAAACATGGATTTGAAACTACAAAATTAGTTGTAATCATGTTGATAAACAAATTGTTCTTTCAAATGTAACTCTTAAATACCCAAACCTGTGAGAAACAATTTGATACCAAAAGTTGGATAATCTATCATGAGGTTGATAGATTTCCTCTGAATTGAAAGGTATAGCTCCCTTATCAATGATATTCAATGAATTTTTTTGTTCCTAAACTAATTGGGGTATGTTCTTAACCCAAGAACAGAAGAGGAAAACCAAGCCAGCCCTAGATATAACTAACTCAGGTAGATTTTAGTTCCTAAACCTAGCCAATTCCAAGAACCCACAATTCCTATAAGTTCTTGATATTGGTAATGCAATATGGATGTAGATTATGTGAATGCAATGAAGAAATGAAGATTGAATATTCAAATTTCTACAATAGGAATACATGCAAATACTCTAATCTACAACACATTCATTATTTGACACAAGATGGAAGATAATGCCCAAAACCAAATACAACAATGCTCTGATTGAATATATTCAGAAAATAATACCCAAATTCTTTGATTTGAAGCACAACACTTCTTTTTTTTTAACGCAACAAATACAATACTCTAATTTTAATTTTCTTGCAACTTTGGCCAAATCTTTTACAAAAATCAAAACATAAAACCCCTAAATGCATGAAATGAAATACATAACATAAACTAATGTCTCTCCTCTACTCCAATAATACCTACTCTTACAAAAAAGAAGAACTCTTTGTAGATGAAAAGGTTTTACAATAGATACATTCTCTAGCAATTGTTTGGTTTCTTTCGTGACTTTTCAGTTCTGTAACCGACTCTTGTCTCTTTGACTTTTCATCTTTTTCCTTTTGAAAATTGATATGATTATTAAATTTTAAAGTTGATAATGATATATTAACATATTTAAATTATATTTTAATAATTGACATTTAAATATGTTAAATCAATATCAAAATCTTTCCTTTGTTGGGCGGACAACAAAATAAATACTACTACCAGGTAAAAATGGGTCATTTTTTGGGGGTCATATCTTTTTCTTCGACTATTGGATTGAGCTCATTTTTATATATGTTTTTCCAAACTTAGTTTTCTTCATTCTAACCAAAGAAATTGGAAAAATAATCACCGAGTCAAAAGATATGAGCTACTGAATGCTGGTCTATATGACTATTGCAAAATCAGAATTGATAAAATAAAGTTTTCAACCACTCTTCTTTCAATGCTTTGTAACCTAGATGTCTTCAATTTGCTATTATTTTCTTCCGTGCTTACCATGTTTATTATCTACTAAATTTTGGGAGTAATTCTTTGGAATTCTTTTGGCAAAAAATCTTGAATGGAGGTCAAAAAGTGTACCAAGTTCTCAGTTTTCCACTTCTTTGTTATAGGTGAAATTTTCACATTCTAGTAATAGCTACACTTTGTAAATAATTAATAAGTAATACTTCTTCTTTGCTATCATGTTACTAATTATATAACACTCAATTTCATTCTTGGCAGAAATCTGATTTTTGTCTTCTCCCTTTTGTGGAAAACTCCAAAGTGACTGCGAAAGGTGTAGCAGAAAATGAATTTTCCACTTCATATTTAATATCACATTGATGCCCAAATATTCAAGCAATAAATCATTGTGATATTATCATTCTTTGTTTAATCAACTAAAAGCCCTTTTCCATCTCTCTATTGTGGATTTGATGCTTGGTGGAAATTCCATTTTTGAGTGTGAAAAGCGCACCCAATCTTCAATTTTCCACCTCCATGTAGTGGGCACAATTTTGATGTAGATTGATTCATAAATTACTTTTTTGAAGTGATCTTGATGCTAGACCCATCACATCTTTATTTTGGATTGAGATTTTCCTTTTCTCTCCTCATGTGGAAAATTGAACTTTGACTGCAAAAGGCGTAGCGAAAAATGAGTTTTTCGCTACGCTTTTCCCTTTGGTGGAAAATGAAATATTTTCTTCTCCAATGGAAAATTTGAAAATGACTACAAAAGGTGTAGCAGAAAATGAGTTTTCCACTAGGCTTTTCCCTTTGGTGGAAAATGAAACATTTTCTTCTCTAATGGAAAATCTAAAAATAACTGTGAAAGGCATAGCAGAAAATGAGTTTTCCACTACACTTTTCCCTTCAGTGGAAAATCCCAAGTTGGCTACTCCATTGCAAAAAATTCAAGAAGTGCTTCTCCATGGTAGAAAAATGAACGTTGACTTCCATTTGCTTTCATATTTTTATATCTGGACTTAGTAACAATTCAATCCTTCATAGAGACATTCTTAGAATGAAGGAATGCATTAGTGTAAATTTATCATGGGTGGCAACTTAAAAATTTTAAAAATTGGGGTACTTTTAGTGCGCCTATAGCTAGCTTTGAATGGGGATTATGTGTTGCAAAGTGCATAAAGAATCCAATATCTCTAGCGAAAGACAAGTGCCTATCCATTGGGCTACAAAATCTAAGCACAAATAGGACTATCAAAAATTGCTTGCTGGGAGGGCAGAGAGGAGCAAGGCAAAACAAAAACTGAGAAAGAGGGAAACACTAAGCTAAGCACACCAAAACTAAAAAAGAAAAATCTTATTTACAAACACAAGTGAGGAGGTCTCACCAAAATGAAAGAGAGTAGAGAGAAACTCAAATATAACCATTAATTGCAAAGGAGAAGTATGATCCTTTTTAGAAAAGAAACTTGCACTCCAACAAGCTGCAACAAAACCATTTCCTTTTAATGACGTCACCATTGTTTAAAGTGAATTTGGAAGCATGCTGAAATTATGTGACCCAAAAATATTTTCCAAGTAACCATGCTTTGTCATAAATTTCTAATTCGTCTTTATCCTTTTGAATGTAAGATTTAGAATCATTCCCAATCTCAAACTATAACTTAGACATCTCCAAGGAAAATATCATATCATCTTTATTATCCAAACACTTGAGACTACCATACTCAAAAGAATTTCTAGCATCCATGGTGTTCTTAACATACAAATTTGCTTCTCCAGGGTGAGGATAAATCTTGACTAAGATAACTTTGTCACCCTTTTCTTTCATCAAATCTGAAAATATTTCATTTAAAAGAGAGATATAAATTTGATCAATACCTAAAATCTTGATAGGAGCATTACCATTAATTGGAAAAGAGAATTATGAGCCTCTCTAGTATAGTGGGTTATGTTTTGCAAGGATGAACCAAAACGAAGACCTCCAGGAAAACTCTTCATGTCTGAATGCCACACTAATATAGTGCTAGAAATTAGTGAGCAAAAAATGTTTCTCGAACAACCATGCCTCATCATAGACCTCTAATTTTTTGGAATTCATCTACAAATTACTTCTCATGTATTTAACCATTCTTTGTTGAAGAGAAAAATAATCACAAACTTTTGGGAAAGATGCAGCAACATGTTCACACTCGTAACTTTCAACTTGATCACTCTTAAGAGAAATCCTAGTAGATAAATTGAGATTGCAAAAATATAAATGTCCACATAATTTTGAAACATATGTTGTATCATAGTCACATTCACTACAATCATCTTTGATAGCAATTTAAAATTTCAAACCAAGATTGAAACAGAATGATTCTTCATTGCACGTAGGGTCAAACTGGACTAAAATAACTTCATCACTTTTTGTGGCTATCAATTCTGAAAATTTTTCATCCAATTTTAAAATCTTAATACTTGAATAAGTTGTAGAAGAATACTTACATTTGGCCAACATCAAGATTTGATTAGCTTCCATTTTGTGATAAAGAAAAATATAATCCAGCTCTAAATCATCTTCATGGTGCTGCAACATTTTGTTAGTGACTAAAGATCCCTATACAAAATCTATTCTTGCATCTTTTTATTCAACTAAAATTCTAGACTTAGTGAAAGAATTATCAATAAATTTTTTAGCCTTTCCATCAATACAAATTTCTTCCAGAATACTCAACTTTGCATGGTCTTCAGAACAAAATGATTCTAATATATGATTTTTACAAACTTTTTGAAAATTGAAAATCATTTCTGTTATAATCTTCAACAAAATTGAACTTTTCATATTCTAGAAGTGCATTAATCATAGAATGAGTTTCAAATGACACCTCGTGCAAAAGATTATCTCTATTTTCATCAAATCTAGAACTTTCTTTATTAAGAGAAAAATAAAGTTTGGTCAATTTTTTATTTTCTATGGTGCTTACTAATTCCTTGCCATTGTCAAGGATGCCTTTCTCCATGGAAATGTGTTCTTCCAAAAATTGTGGTATTTCTTGTTCTCCAAGAACCAAGCAATTGACTAGTATTGGTTCTTCTTTTATTGATTTTTCTTCAGGTAAACTTGTTGAAACTTACTTCCCTTTTCTTCGGTGTTCAACATTAAAGTATCTTTGGATCACACACTTTAATAGTAGAGCGAATTGATGATCTTCTAAAGGATTTAATCCTTTTCTTTTAGCTTCAATAATACTTTGTTTAAATGTAGTCTAAAGGAATTGTACGTTAAGATCACTCTCAACATTTATTTCTTCAAATGTGGGTTTCCTTTTGATTTTCTTTCTTGGTTGAACTTCTTGCTCACTCAAGATTGAAAAAATATAGGAAAAAAAATTAGGTGGGACTTCTGAAACCACTTCAGCATCCACCTTTAATTCATTACTTATCTACAACACATTTTCCTTACAATGTTGTAATAACTTTGTCTTCACCTCTAGCTCTTTCAATTTGTGATACCTAGCATACACACCTTTTCATAACACAATTGGTGCATGATCTTCTTTGATACTCAGGTTCATTTTTCTCTTGCGAGTAATCCTTTCTCTAAAAAAATCAAACAAATCATGCAATATTGGATCATGTGTTTGATGAAGTTCAATCAAAGAAGGATCTGGCCTTCTTCCTTTCACAACTTTAATGGGCATGGTCTATTAATAACAAAGTCACCAATCTCCTGCAAGTAGAGATAGTAAAAAAAATTCTAAAAATGAAAGCACTAGACTCTTCAACCAGAAATGATGAGAATCAAAACAAAGTCACCAATCTCAAGCAAAGATAATAATAAAAATTGAGGAAGTAAAACTTCAACACTAATATTCTTTTATGCTTCCCTAGTAGAGTCACCAAAAATCTATTAGTAAACAAATTGTTCTTTCCAATGTAACTCTTAAATGCCCGAACCTCTAAGAAACAATTTGATACCAACAGTTGGATAATCTATCATGAGGTTGATAGATTTCCTCTAAATTGAAAGGTATAGCTCCCTTATCAATGATATTTAATGAATTTGTTTGTTCCTAAACTAATTGGGGTACGTTCTTAACCCAAGAATAGAAGAGGAAAACCAAGCCAGCCCTACAAAGAAATAAATTTGGTAGATTTTAGTTCCTAAACCTAGCCAATGCCAAGAACCCACAATTCCTATGACTTCTTGATATTGGTAATGCAATATGGATGCAGATTATGTGAATGCAATGAAGAAATGAAGATTTAATATTTAGATTTCTGCAATAGGAATACATGCAAATACTCTCATCTACAACACATTCATTATTTGACACAAGATGCAAGATAATGTCCAAAACCAAATACAACAATGCTTTGATTGAATATATTCAGAAAATAATACCCAAATTCTCTGATTTGAAGAACAACTCTTCTTTGTTTTGAACACAACAAATACAATGCTTTGATT
Organism: Cupressus sempervirens; assembly: GCA_028749045.1. NCBI lineage: Eukaryota > Viridiplantae > Streptophyta > Pinopsida > Cupressales > Cupressaceae > Cupressus > Cupressus sempervirens. Next base: position 96,864,811 of record CM053792.1, read on the forward strand.
TTTACTTGCCTAAAACTTTGGCTAAATCTTTTACAAAAATTAAAACATAAAACCCCTAAATGCATGAAATGAAATACATAATATAAACTAATGTCTCCCCTCTACTCCAGCAATACCTACTCTTGCAAAAAAGAACCCTTTACATATGAAAAGGTTTTACAATAAATACATTCTCCAACAATTGTTTGGTTTCTTCTAGTGACTTTTCAATTCTGTAACCAACTCTTGTCTCTTTGAATTCTCATCTTTTTCCTTTTGAAAACTGATATGCTTATTAACTTTTAAAGTTAATAATGATATATATTAACATATTTAAATTATATTTTTATAATTAACATTTAAATATGTTAAATCAATATCAAAATCTTTCCTTTGTTGGGTGGACAACAAAATAAATACTGCTGCCAGGTAAAAATGGGTCATGTTTCAGGAGGCATATCTTTTTCTTCCACCGTTGGATTTAGCTCATTTTTGGATATGTTTTTCCAAACTTAGTTTTCTGCATTTTGACCAAAGCGATTGAAAAAATAATCACTAAGCCACTCTTCCTTCAATGCTTTGTAACCCAAATGTCTTCAATTCACCAGTATGTTTTTCCATGCTTACCATGTTGATTCTCTACTAAATTTTGGGAGTAATTCTCTAGAATTCTTGTAGCAAAAAATCCCAAATGGAGGTCAAATAGCATGCCAAGTTCTCAATTTTCCACTTCTTTATTAGAGGTGAAATTTTCACATTCTAGTAATAGCTACACTTTGTAAATAATTAACAAGTAATACTTCTTCTTTGCTATCATGTCACTAGTTATATAACACTCAATTTCATTCTTGGCAGAAATTTTCATTTTGTCTTCTCTCTTTTGTGGAAAACTCCAAAGTGACTGTGAAAGACATATCAAAAAATTAATTTTCCACTTCATATTTAATACCATGTTGATGCCCAAATCTTCAAGCAATAAATCATTACAAAATTGTCATTCTTTGTTTAATCAATTAAAAGCTCTTTTCCATCTCTCTATTTTAGATTTGATCTTGGCAAAAATTCCATTTCTGAGTGCAGAAAGCACACCCAATCTTCAATTTTCTACCACCATGTAGTGGGCACAATTTTGATGTAGATTGATTCATAAATTACTTTTCTGAAGTGATCTTGATGCTAGACCCCATATATCTTTATTTTGGATTGAGATTTTCCTTTTCTCTCCTCATGTGGAAAATTGAACTTTTATTGTGAAAGAAGTAGTAGAAAATGAGTTTTCCACTATGCTTTTCCCTTTGGTGGAAAATGAAACATTTGCTTCTCCAATGGAAAATATGAAAATGACTATGAAAGGCATAGCAAAAAATGATTTTTCCACTATGCTTTTCCCTTTGGTGAAAAATGAAACATTTTCTTCTCTAATGGAAAATCTAAAAAATGACTGCAAAAGGCGTAGCGAAAAATGAGTTTTCCACTACACTTTCCCCTGCGGTGGAAAATCCCAAGTTGACTACTCCATTGCAAAAAATTCAAGAAATGCTTCTCCATGTCAAAAAAATGAACTTTGACTTCCATTTGCTTTCACATTTCCATATTTGGACTCAGTAACAATTCAATCCTTCATAGAGACTTTCTTAGAATCAAGGAATGCGTTAGTGGAAATTTATCATGGGTGGCAACTTAAAAGTTTTAAAAATTGAGATACTTTTAGTGCACCTACAAATCATACAGATCAAACCCTATTATTTTCATTCTAATCATTGTAAACATTTTGTATTGAAATCCTTTTACTCAAAGGATAACCTAATAGTCATTGAAGGACTTAATAGTCTATGTAAATCCTTTAGTAGGTGGCATTCTAATGGAATGATAAAAGTCTTCTAACAAGGCCACTCCTAACATGGTGATTAAATCCTCTAACTAGGCCACATTTAACAATTTGTATTGTAACCTTTAACAAGAATGGCTCATAACATGGCTCACTTTAGAAGAGTGCAAAAGTGGTGACATGTTGCTAGTGGTTTTTCTCCAATTGGGTTTCCACATTAAATACTAGTGTCAAACTTGTGTTGATTTTTTATGGTATTTTATATTTGCATGTTTACATTTAGTAAATTTTGTTATCTTAGGAAAATGAACTACAATAATTTTTTTTATCGATTTATAGTACAAACCAAGTTATAGCAGGATAAGCAAAAAAAAAATATTTAATTGTTTGATTGTTCAAATGGTACTTATGGACCTTGAGTAAATAGTCCCCCCCCCCCCCCACTTAGTTATTTTAAATATTCTAATAATTGGTATCAAAGCATCAGTGCTAATAAAGAAAATTTGAAGGTACTTAAAGCTAAAGATCATGACTATAATGACCCACCAAGGGATCCAAAAGAATTAACCTAAATTTTACTAAGTTTGCCAAACAATTTTTTTTTAAATCATGAAAGATAAACCATTCTCATCAAACACATAGTAGTGGAAGTAATAACATACATACAACTAAAAACATTCATATCAAGTTACATTCCTTAAGGATCCCAAGACATTGAGTCACATTTAATATAATTAATACTAAGTCTAAGCACTACCACATCCACATGAAAGAATAAATAGAAATTCCAATGTCCATATTAGACATTTGTTCCGAATGCCTCTTGGCAATTAAATTTGGAATGCTCAATCATCCACTGTACATGATATAGGGTATGAAAGGCTTAAAAAAATATACATATGTAAAAATAAAGATACATCATCCTCATTGAATCTATGATACAACATACAATAAAATAAATGAAACCAAATTACATACATGCTACATCATCATAGAAGATATAAACATCTGTCGTAAAAGATAACCATATATCATAAAACACAATTAACTAAGTGCATGGTTCCTCCCAACTATAAATAACATCATTAGACCATCGTGGGCCCTAGCCATCCCTCCATGCATAACATCCCAAGTCACCGAAGAGATCATCTGTATTAACATAGTAGGAATGTCACTCCTAAAACATACTACAACATATGCAAAAGGAAATCTAACATGCTACAACATATGCATAAAGGAATCTAACATGCAAGAATAAAGCATAAGATAATTAAATAACAAAATCTATCATATGCTAATCAGCAATATAAGGATACATGTCCACCATCATAATCTAGGAATAGAACAAAGATAGATACCAACCAAGAATTGTCCAACCACGATGTCTACAGATGGATCTCAAATAGTAAGAGTGAAAAAGCACTACAACCCGACTGTGTGGAACCTAAATGGTCCACTCCCACCATGCTGAGGAGATAATCTCAAGTCCCAAGTAGGATATCAAATTACATAACACAAAATAACAAATCACATAACACAAGCACTCTCTAAGTTCAGGAATCCTAAAAGTATACTAACTCAAAGGTTCCAATCACAAACTGACATCTAATCTTAGAGGCACACAAAGACATGTAGGAAACCTACCATGCAAGTGGAAAAGTGTCATCACATGGATCATGCTAGAGTTACCTTGGCAGTCTCTCAATAGACCTCGGCCCCCTAGTGATCGCTATGCGGCCACTAGTATCCTCTCATACAAATGAGGCATACTATAGAATGCAAGGTTGCAACCAAGTGTTCTCTCTACTCCCATCCTAGTCTATACTAGCACTCAAGGCATGGGCAAGAACATACAATTATCTTATTAGGTTAATTTAATCCCCATTTAGTGTAAATGTTTTCACTTATTAAAACAACTTACAATGAGTTACCTTGGCAACCACTTAGGGCCCCGACCCCTATTGCAAGCCACTTCCCGATACTACAAGTAGATAACCTACCCTAAGCTCATGGAATCATAAATCAAAAAATCACTACAGTCCTATACAAGTGACTGGAAAAATACCAAAAGATAATCCACAATAAGAACATCAAATCTCCATGAGAAAAAGAAAAGAATCCATAGATAATCATGACCACAATAGCTCTCTATTGGCAACTAAAGGTATCACTGATAATCACAATAGTCATTGGTTCTTAACAAGCAACCAAAAAGTATTCTCAAAGTAATACTGATCGAAGACTCCAAAAATGGTCAAGTCCAAAATATGTCACAACATGACAAAATCAAGAATAAATCAACACTTTAGTCCCATCATGGCGACTAGAAAGTAGTCCAAGTATAACTGATCAATGACTCAAAAATGGCTAAGTCAGGTATCTCAAATGCATACACCTAAGCTTCACACAAGAAGACTAGAAAGCAATAACAATTAGTAAATACAAACATCTCATAGAGCATGTCATCACATTACCATGGTTGGGTTTTAAAAGAATCGAGACCAAATAACATCAACATGCCATAACATTCACATAACTCCTAAGCCTCTGGTAATCATCCTAATTGGTCAACACTCTAGGACCACCCAAACCCCAAACATGGATAGCATAAAGAATAAGATACAAACACATATTTTAGTTTGCTTTCACAATCACATGGTTAAAAAAAAAAATTAGGTTTCAGTTTTTGTTTACAAGTACATTTGAAGTGTGTAAGATTCTTCATTTAATCTCCAAGTCAACCCATTTATCTTTTTGAATAAAACATAGAATTATCCCTCCATTATTTTAAAACAATTTGTAAAATAATCATAAGATAATTATTTACTTATTTAAATCATTGAACTAGTTCCCATTGACTTTTAGATAAAATCATTCACATTATTCAAAACATTAGAATAATACTTATCAACTTTCTAATAATTAGTTTACAATTTCCTTTAAACACTTCAAGGACAATCATTTATTTAAAATAATCCTCATTGATTTTAAGTAAAATCAATCTTATTAATAATTCAATTAGTTAATTCCACTTATTAATATCTCTTCTCTTTTAATTTACCCTCATTTAAAAATCCATTTACTTAAATTGACTAATAATTAATTACACTTCTTCTACTATTAACTAGTGCAGGAGCACCAAGGCCAAGGACAAAAGGCGTAGAGGAACTAGGGTAACTAAATAGATCCTAGGGGGATCAAAGAATGAACATGACCTTAAAGGTTCATTTGATTGTAATAAGTCCACAATGGTCACTTAATAATGTTTTGTTTATTTTTTAAATGTTTTGATTGATCACTTTGTAAAAGGATCAATGATGTAGCCTTAATGGCATTTTGGGAGTTAGTGTACCTAAGGTTCACTTCGGGATTCTAAGGTAGATGAGTTATTTAAAGACCTTCAAATGTCCAATTTATTTTAATATGGAAAGTAGAGCTATTATATGGTGTCAAATGCACTTGAAGTGCCTAAAAATGTAAATTGCCAAAATTTGGCAAAATGAAGCCTAGAAGGCTCGTAGAGGGTTTATGGGATTTAAGAGTGGTTTGAAGATTTAAAGTTGGGATAAAACTCTTGAAAATACTTTGGAATATTAATAAAATTCATAACGATGTAGGGCTATCAAATTTTCATACAATACCAAATTAAATTCTCTGCAAAGTCCTAGCTTGCTATTGTAAGGGCACAGTCTGCCTTTTTGTATTGAAAAGACTTCTCATTTGGATAAAATCTTGAGTATAAATTTCTTAGATCTATGTTGGTTTAGTTTTTTAATTCATTGCATGCTTTGATAGAACATTTTTGTGAAGTTTAAGCACAAAGAACTCCTGGTTATGGAAAATGGAGGAATGACTATCATTGAATAAAATAGTCTCAGTACAGGGGTCATATCTCCCTAATGAACCATTGGATCAAGCCAAATTTGAAATATATTGGAGAGGGCCAAGTTGTACCACATCTGACTAGAGTGATCAAATTAGTTTAGTCTAGATAAAAAGTTATGAATGTCTGAGTTCGGGTCTATGTAAGGGGCAGTGACAAGGTAGTTTGTGATGAATTTCCTTCATAAATAAAACTAGGGTTTCCTAATGTTTTCTTTGCAACCAAATAAAAATTAACATACATATCTAGATTCCAATTTCAAGATTGAAGATTTGTTCATGGAGTATATAATAGACACGCTGAAGACAAGAAGAGAAAGAGTGCAAATGGAATATGCAAAAATCATGAGTGCACCTGGATATTGATGCTAATTTGCTATGCCTTAGAAGTCCATAGAAAAATCCCTTCCTTCTCAAACATTTGTCATTCCCCCAAGAATCAACCAACCAAAACCCCCAAGTGACTAGAAGTTCTTGTAGAAGCATATGAGCTTCTCGAATGCATGTAGCTTGTCCATACGCACTATGAGAGCCTCTATTTAAATCCCTCTAAGATGCATCTAGAATGTGTCTAGAAAGAACTAGGAGATAAGCATGACAACTAAGCACGTAACTTCCATGACAAGAAGATAGACATGATGAGGTCTCTAGAATGTTGTAGACACTATGTGCTCAAATAATGTGCTAACTCCTAAGTGTAGACAACATGTGTATAATTAGAGTGCAAACTCTTGTGTTGTCAACATGACAACTCCCAAGAGCTTGCATACTCTTATGTGAATAAATATAATGCACATTAATTTATTTAATATTCACTTTTCTCTTTTCAAATTAATTTATTAATTCTTAAATATCATACACTCACTTTAATAAATCCACTTGTTTTATCTTTATATATATATATATATATATATATATATATATATATATATATATATCACATGCACACATCATGCAATCTAGAATCTTTTAATAATTCTAATATCTTTTCCACTTTTAAATTCATTTTTGAAACTTAATTGATAAAATATTTATTAACTTAAATAATAATATTATTTAGCATTTATAAAAATGAACTCTAAATATATTATTATTAAAATAAATAAATATTATCACGTTCCAAATTTAAACTTATAACTTTCATCTCCAATTTTTTTTTTTTAATTTAATTAATTTCCCAATTAATTAATTAAAATAAATATCATATTAATTTTCCATTAAATTAAACCATTAATTAAATCTTTTAATTAGGCTTAATTAATAGAAAATACACTAACAACTCATAAAGTAAAATACAAAAACCCATCATAGCAAAACACATACAAAATTAAACCAAAAGGGTTAATATCATGAATTATGTCATCTGATGTATTCGGAGGGTACTCAACTTAGATACTTGTCCTAATTTTCAATTAGGATAAATGGCTTAAAGGGTTGGGATTTGGACTTGAAAATTTATCTCCTCTCTCTTACCATTGAGATAATGTGATAGGGTATGCTCATCCTGGAAATTTAGCAAAGTTGATACCCGGTCCCTACAACCTACATAAAACCCACGCATGTACATATACAATATATACTAAACTAAATAGGCAATGGCAGGAAGTGGTGCATCATGTAGATCCCGACTAGCAGGTGACTACGACTCCCTTCTTTAACCACATCAAAAATGCCATACAAAAAGGAAACAAACACGCACACCATATGCGAGTATGGGGTCAGTATCCATAAGAAGACACATATGATAATAAATCAACTAACTAATCATCATTAATAATTGCAAACACTGCAATAATCATCATCCATACATATAATATAGAATACCAAATGATCTCATCATATAATAAACCGAATCTAAAACAATATCTGATAATCTCAAAATAATGTTACTAATTATCATCATCATAAAATTTTCCTAAAAGAGTTCGGCAACAATAGAAAAATGCAAACTAGGGTAGGCACTACAATGATTCACAAAAGGGAGGTACCAAAGTTAATCAGGGAGAACATTCCTACATAGCGAACATTGACGAGGCTACACATAGATAATACTTGTGATATAAAAATAAAATTTTTGAAGAATGAATATGTGAAGATAAAAACTATTCACTTGTCTACTCAAAAAATAAGAGAGAAGCAAGAACACAATCAGCCAATGTTGGAGATTGCTTCATCCGTAAGCTACGCTAAGTTTGATGACATAAAAGAATGTGATAGTGCAAAATAAATGTGGGGAAAATTAAAAATCATATATGGAGGAGATGAAAATTTCTTGAGAGCCAAATTAGAGAGCCTAAGGGGAAAATTTGGTGAAATGAGAATGACAGAAGGTGAGAACATAGTACAATATTATACAAGAGTCAAGGAAGTTTTCAATATTATTTCAAGTGCAAATAGAATGACTGAAGATGAAACAATGATAAGAAAGGTATTGATAACTAAAATTCCTCTATATGCCATTAGGCTTTTTTTAATACAAGAGTTGAGATGTGCTCTAGGTAACTCTTTGACATTGGAAGGTGTAATAGGTAGACTAACTGCTTTTGAAATGTCTAATTTTGATAACTACAAACCTGCTACTATTGAATATTCGTTTATGTCACAATTGATTCTTTGTAAAAGAAAAGGCAAACATATGAAGAGTGATAGTGACACTTACAATAATGAGATTGATGAACTTGAAGCACTTATTACAAAAAGATTTGGAAGAGGTAGAGGTAAAATACCAATTATTTATTCTTCATGGAACAAGGTTGGTCATATAGTCGTAAGGTGTCTTGACAGTGAGACAAGGATGGGTGAAAGGAAATAAAGTACAAAGGAAGGAGAGATGACCAAGAATACAAGAAGAAAAATGATTACAAAGGTGAGAAATCTTGTTATATTGTTGGAGAAGAAACTGACACTAAATCTAAAAATAATGATGATGAAGTTGTCTATGTTTCTATGAAAGAAGATTTTGAATAAGATGAGAAAACTGCTTTAATTTCATATGTGAACAAAAGTGACATATGGATAATTGATAGTTGATTCTATAATCATATGACTCATGATAGAAATAAATTTGAGGATATTGGACCATACAAATGATGATGTGTTAAATTTAGTAGTGATATTCCATGTGTTGTGAAAGGTAAAGGTACAATTCAATTGACTGAAAAAATCAAGTATGACAATGTTTACTAGGTGGAAGGGATTGACTATAATTTTTTGAGTGTTTCATAGTTAAACAAATTAGGGTATAGTTGAATTCCATAATAGAAAGGCCAAGATATATGATGGTGATTGTATTCTGATTAGAAGTGGTGGTCAGACAGGAGGTAACTTGTTCTATCTAGATTTATCTATTGACACATGTTTATTTACACAACAAAAATATGTTTGGTAATCCCACAAAAGGTTATGTCATGTGATTTTTGAAATTATGGTGAACATTAGTAAAATAAAGAAAGTAACAAAGTTTCCATAATAAAGAAGCCTCACAATGCTATGTGTAAACAATGTCAATTCGAAAAAATGACAAAGTCTAGCTTCAAGAGAAAAACATACACATTTAGTGATATTTTGGAATTGGTTCATACTGACCTTTGTGGACCTATTGATGTTCAAAGATACTATGGGGATAACTATTTCATTCTATTTGTTGATGATTATTCTAGGATATGGATGTGATGTTTCTCAAAGCTAAATCTGATACTTTTAAGTTATTTAAGTGGTATTTGAATAGAGTTGGAAAAGAAACAGGAAAGAGTTTGAAGTATTTGAGATTTGGTAGAGGTGGTGAATTCATTTCCAATGAGTTCAACATATTATGCAATGACAAAGGAATTGAAAGATAGATGTCACCACCAAGGACCCTTCCTCAGAATGGGATAGCTAAAATGAGAAACATATCAATAATGGACTGTGCAAGAACATTGATGATGCAGAATAATGTATCAGAAAAATATTAGAGAGAAGCTATCAGAATTATTGTCCATACCTTAAATAGACTATGTTGGCTTCTGATTTAACAAAATTTGAATCACCAAGTATGCAAGTCAAGAATGCATCTATGGGCAGCTATCTCCAATAATGGACACAATTCACCAAGAACCTGGGCCAACTATAAGGCTACACTCCTTCTTTACTTCAGGCTCTGGAAAACCTAGGTGGGTGAAACTCTTAAGATCTAATTATGTGACTAGTACAATGAGCATAATCAAGATCTAGAATAATAAATCAAACCCCTAAATCTTCTATACTTAATCGAGAAATCACAAGCATGAAATAGCTAATAGCATGACTCATGAAAATAGTAAGCTAAGTGAGGATTAGACTTTGAACAACTTTCAACATAAAAAGGAAAATATGATTTAATATGTTGATTTCAAAAAAACCTAGGTATGAACAACAAAACCTAATGATCCTATCTTTGATTAGTGCCTTATTTATTGGGAAATTACATGAATTACAACCATACATCTTTTGGAAATCTTTGACATAACTCTTACATCAAGATCCCTGATATATCTTTCACCTTGTGAATAGACATCTGCATCAAACTGAATCTCATACTTAGACTATCCTATCATGAAATCTGCAAACCCTATGATAAACATCAAGCAATTATATGTCTCTTTGTTCCATCAGAAAGATACTTCAATCACATACATTCCTAAACAAAATTCAACCTAATTTATGCTCTTGATTCACAAATTAGAAGAAATTATAGATCCATGAACAAGAGACAAGACTCAGAATGAATGTAAACCCCTTTGTTGTGCTTTATTCATTTTCCTTGAAAACAAATACATGAAAGATGTATGGAAACTAACTCACAAATCATTGAACAAATCCAAACTATCTCCATTAAAACTACAATTGTTGTTCATACAAGAAGAAATGTTGGGTGTGTGGCTTTCACAGCCTAGGTAGAACTCCTAGAGCTAAAAATTGAAAACCAACCAACAACCTTTTCCAAAGAGAAGAAGAAAGAACATATAGCAAAGAAGCAATTCCAAAATTTGATCAAAAGATGACAAGTGTCCCCTTAGAATTCTTTTCCAAGAAGCTGAATAACCTCTCTCTACCTTCTCCCATCAACTTCTAATCATATCCTTTCTGTTTTGTCTTTCCAAATACTAAATATCTCAGTAAAAGACAAAAAACTGATAACTGAATCTAGATATGTGCCAATTGATCAATTTGAAGCCAAAACACAATAAAGACCCTAAATAACTAGATACAAGAGTCACTGAACATGTTTTAAAGTGTTCCTCCACTGAATTTTGCAACTGACAACTCAAAACACCTTATAAAACACACAAATCAATATGAGAGACAAAACCTCCTATAGCATGTACCAATGACATCCTATGCAAAAACCAACTTTATATTCATATATCTCGATTCCTCTTGGTTCCAACGGTATATTGAAGTGTATATTTTAGGTGAAAAATGCCCCTCTGGTAGCCATTTGAAATCAAGCTCCAACTCCATGGCCAAAGCAATTAAAAGAATAAATTTGAAAAATTTAAAAATTTCCATAGTGTGAACTAAATGAAATTGACTTTTTAAAACAATTTTTTCAATTTACTCAACTAAACACTAAAAAGAAAAGAAAACATATTTATTATTTTTTTAAAAATCCCTCATACCTCCCTTGGCCATAAATTAGTGCCACGTGTCAACTAGTGAGTGGCCCCATGACATCCCCAACTCTATCAAATTTTTGATTTCCCAAGAGGTCGGCATGTTACTACTGGTGAGACCATCTCATTTTTTGGTGGTGACATGGTGACACTGGAATCCTTCACTTTCCTGACAACATTCTTAACGTTTCTGGTGAATCCTTCAACTTTTTGTTGGACAAAATTTTAGTTGATGCCAGTTGGCCATGCACGTGCTCCACCACAAGTCACATCTTCCCAAAAGGGATATGTCTTTAAGATAATAAGCCTATTGAGTGTAATTGTATTTAAAAGCTTGGTAATCTCCTCCCACAACCAATGTGGGATAAAGTCCCTCAAGCTACGCCTTGCCCCTGTTAAATAGAAGACACAATGCCTTGAATAGAGCTTCTACGTGCTCTTCCTCCTCTTCACCAGGGCCTTCAATCTCTCGTGTGGGCTTTAGTTCTTCCATGAAATGATCTATGTTGCATGATTTGTCCTATCATTTGACTTTATTCTGGACTTATCCCATGCTGCAATTTATACCTACAAACTTCGGTGCTTGTGTGGCCTTATTCCTTTCTTTCATTTTGTACTTAAAATTTTATGAAATGCCTACTATAAAGGATTTAGAATAGAGCATAGAAAGTAGAACTTTGTGTCTCCTTCTATTAATCTCCCTTGACAGCTTCTTAGTCTCCCTTGTTTTGAAGCAACATCCTTCTTTTTTTAGTGCATGAATAAGAATTGTACTAACATTACTCTGTCCAGAATGCTTTGCCTTGATTGGCAACATTCTTTCTCAACTTGGATGTAATGTTTTCTACAAGAAATTTTGTCTAGCATGGACCTTGCACTGCATCTCCATTGCTTCCTAGCTATCGTCCTCTTTGCATACTTCCCCTGTGGCTTCTTAATTGGTGTAGAACATCACTCACTCCTATTTTATTATTAGCACTAAAGATGCCTCTTTTTATCCTTTTTGTGGTTGCTCTCTTGGCCTATGGCTTTGTCCTTTTCTGTTGCTAGTTGTGATTTAGCTATTTAAGTCATGTCTGCCCCATCTTCAATAGCTTTCATCCACTGTGTTTCACTCAATACATGTAGATAATCTCCTTTTCAGACATGGAGTTGGGTGGATTGTAAGAGAAAAGTTAGTAAAAATATTGGCAATGTTTTTCAAACCTCTGCCAGGGAAATTAAACTTTACTCCTACTGCTGACTTCTTCCACTGTGGTTTGAGATACTATTGGGAGAATAATTTATTCAAATCTCAAAGCCATAGCTAAAATACTTTGCATATTATCATCTCTCATAAATCTAAAAACTCTATCTATTGCATGAAACTACCTTGGATAAAGTGGTTGTATGCAGCCCTCTTTTATATTATTCAAATCCCACAACTTTTGGGTAAGGTCAATTTGGCATTTAAATGAATCTAATTAAACTCTCCAATGTTGTGTAGGGAAAGGCAACATCCAATTTTCAAGACTCTTGAAGTCCTTTGTTTCATGGTGCTTTGCTTTAAATGTCTCCTTCAATTTCTTTGTCATTTATTGGTGAGTGACTTGTAAAAAGCTTCATCTTCATATTAAATCATCCCATGAAATCTTACATATTAGCTTTCTTAAAATACAAACACTTGAAGGCCTTTAGCATTCTCACTTTAAAGTATAACTTTATTTGCATATTGTATAACAAATACTTTTGAAAATCATAATCATTAAAGCTCTTCAAGATGCTTTTACTCTACAAATATGATTTTGTAATTTGATGAGAATAGTCGGACCCAAGGTGGGTTCGGCTAAAAAAAAAATTAAATTCAAATGATTGATCCATCAAATTGACCCATTTTGACATCTTAGACTAATAGGATTCAAATTCAATCATCGATTCATTATTTAAAACTCACTTTTAATCAATTATGCAAATTGTGAATTTGTGTCTAGAGGCCCACTAGTTGGCCTTAAAAGCTAACTTAATCAAGAAACTAGGCCACAAAAATTGGTGTGAGTGTTCAATCGTACATTCTCTACTGTACTAAAAATTCTCAGCCCATAAAAAATTCCCAATCAAAATATTTTAATTGTCGAACATCCATACTTCAATTATCCTGCAGGCAAACATTGTTAAAAAAACATAAATTGGGCTCAGGTTCGACATTATAAATTGGGTTATTGATTACTTAGGGTTCTAAAAACTAGGATATAAGTTCTTTGCTATTCAAAGGATAAGAATCCATAATTAGGGCTTATGAAAAATAACAAGACAAATTTGGCAAATTTTTGAAAATAGGCACTTGGAAATTTTTAATTGGGAAATGTGTCAAAAAGTATTTTTGGTAAACAGATCGACATAAGAAAGTATGCAAATGGATTCGTCGTGACTTGAGAATTGGCATACTTCAAGGATTTCCAATAAAAAAAATTATGGTACAATCTATTTCAGCTTACCAATCATAGGATCAAAGTTATAACATGCCAAATAGGGGTACAAATCAATCTAGATACCTTAGTCATAACAAAACAATGTAAACTAGGTTTTTAATCATGTTAGAAAACTAATCAAATGGATTTGTCATAATCTAAAAATTGGAGCATATGTAGTGTCTAACCCCTAGAACACAATGCAGAGAGAATTTCTTCATTTGGGTCAACTGGGCCAAAGATATAATTGGTTGAATAGGGCTTCCTAGAATTGTGAACAACTACACAAATGCATGAAACAATAAATGACCAACTTTGAGGGGTTCGAAACCTAGTCAAATAGATTCAAAATGGGCTAAAAATTGAAAAACTTGTTCTTTGATATTCATACTAAACATTCCCATAGTGGCAAGTCATGACACATTTCTGGGTAAAAGATATTCAAAGACAAACTAGGCTACTATATGCATTTTGACACTGGCAGAATTGTGAATTTTGACACTAGCTCAAAATGGGACTTTACCAAATGATTTGGGATGGAAAAATAACATTGTCGATCACATGCATATGTCAAATGAAAGGTATTAAGCCACTCAAACACCATCTAGGCCTCAAATTGATAATCAACTACATATGCATAAAAAGCATCCATAGGGCATTGATTCTTCAAAATTTTCAATATGTGACTAAAAATTGACCATGCAATTTTTAGTCCTAATAGTTGGCCTAGGTTCTTGGTGAATTGTGTCCATTATTGGAGATAGCTTCCCATAGATGCATTCTTGCCTTGCATACTTGGTGATTCAAATTCTGTTAAATCAGGAGCCAACAAAATGGTGACTCTGCTAGGGACTTGCATATAGAAAGAACCAAAATATTTGGCATGAAAAGGATTGGATATAGCATATCTATAGAAATATGTGTTTCTTGTTTCCTTTTTGAAGTTTCATGTCCCCTAGTATCCTTATTCATTGGTAGCAATAGTTGACTGAATTGAAGAAATTGTAGTATCAAAGTCACTTGGCATTTTACCAAGTTGTTGTCAAATCACAAAGTTATATTATTTGCTTCAACTTTTCAAGTATTTGGCATTCCATCTTGCTGATCATTATTTTCACATACTTATTATAAATTTTGGATTGGCTTGTAATTTTGGGCAAGCTAATATATTCTTTCTCACTAAGTGAGTGGCGACTCGAAGTCAAATCTTTGAACTAGTGTAATTTGAGATTCATGGTATGATTGAAAGATACAACATCTAGAAAGAATTTTGAGAGATTTTATATATGGTTCTTGGTAATGGTTGAAGAAATTGTGTGGTGTTTAGTTGCAAAGAGATATTAAATTGCAGAATAAATCTAGATCTACTATTGTTTCCATCATCGAAGTCATTTGCAACCACCACAGTTTAGGTATTTCTATTTTCATGATATTTTCCTTTCATAAAAATAATATTATTCAGAGGTATTCTACATTTGGTTATCAACACTAAACATAGGAGAATTTGTTTTATAAGTTTTCATATTCTTGAATTCAGATTTTGGAAAGAATACAATTGAGTATGAAAACTGGTAGAGAGCAAATATTGTTGTAGTTTTATTATAGACTTGTTGAGGTGTGTGTACAAGTTCTATGATGGTAAGAACTTTGAGATATTAGGATTTCAGAATCCCAAAAATTGCAGCACTCATTTGATTATGTTTTTTCTATGAGATCAAAAATCAAAGCCTCTATTTAGTGATTTCAGTGCTAGGATAAAGAGGTAGAAGGTTTATTTTTAAAATGGAATTAGATTTCAGATCTAAAATTAGTTTACCAAGACATGAAGATGTACTAGAAGATATGGTCAAAATTAAGAAAGATCTTCACAATTAGATTCTCAGATTTATAAGAAATGTGGTAGGAAGTGTTCAAGGTTTAGAAGATGATTAGAATTTTAAGAAAGGTTTAAATCAGCACTCATGGAGTTGCATGTGTCTTTAAGACCCAAGGAATCTTCATGGCCTATTGCTTTCCTAGATTTCTTTATGCCTAATTCAATTAACTAGCCATCACATTTAAGGCTACAAAAGCTCTTTCCTATTGATAGTCTTTTCAAGAAATTTGAGAATGATTTAAATAGCCAATGTGAATGTGTTGAAAGTAATGGCGAGTCTAGTGAATCCATAGATAATGACAACGTTTCTTGTGATTATGAAGAGATGGATTCTGGATCTACTCAATTAGATGATTTTAATCAGTAGGATGAAGATGATTATGTGACTGAAAATGAATCATGTAATAGTATGCATGAGAGTGTGAAAATTTTTAACAATAGTACGAATAATTCTTCTTTTGGTAAAGATGAGAACGACACACCTAGTAAAGAGGTATTGTACAAAGAAGAGGTAATATGTTGTCATATGGATTGTAGTTTTTTAGATTGTCATTTTAATGGTACTACAGCTATAAGTTTTTTAGATCAGCCGGTTTATGATCAGAACCTAGGAGAAGAGACTTGTGATGAAGTCTTGTTGAGTGTTGATGAAATTTCAGAACTCCTAGCTCATGATCTTGAAAGATATGCAAATATTTCTCTAGATGCTTGTGCTATCCCTTGTGGTATTTCTTCTCAAGGTGAGGTCATTTCCCCAAGGTTTGGTGTTGAATTTGATATAAAATTAGAATATATGTTGTCAAGTTTTGGAGGTGTATGTGATAATAGATCAAGTATCAATACACATGATGACTTCTCTAATAAGGAGAGTACAAATAGGGAGAAGTTTCATTTTGTTTTAGATTCTTATCATGCTAATTATACCCAAATTGGTTTCGAATATAATAAAGAAGCAAAGGCTAGAAATGATAAATCTGCTTCTGAGTTTGCACTATATGCTGATGATAAGTTGAAAGTTTATTCTAATGAATTGTTTGATGAAGATTACAATCAGCATGATTTATGTTAGCACTTCATGATAATTTTTCAGATGTAGTAACTAATCAGTTGTTTGAGTGTGAAGAGGTTTCAATGAAAGGTAAATTTAATTTGATGAGTAACATGGTTGCAAGTAGGCAATGATCAGATTCTACATATTCTTCACATCTGGTTACATAAGGTGAGTTGCAAAGTTTTGATATACGCAACTTTTTGAACAAGTTAGAATACTGATCATTTGTGTTTCTGATAGAGAGCGTGCATTAGTCATATGTGATGTGGGTTTTTAGAATGATTCTAATTTACATGAGAATGCTGATCTATTTTCTCATAGTGAGCATGATGTAGAGTTTAGTGTTGATTTTTACATGCACTATGAGAATGAAGGTGTGAATTCAGTTTTGCCAAGTTTTTTGTTTCAAGATGCGCTCTAATTGATGAAACTGATAGAATAAATATTTTCAATTTACCTCAAAAAAATTTCAATGAAAACCAGGTATTTGATAGAGGTAAGAAGTTTGAGTAAGTTTTGGTGGCCTCAGGTTACCCCTTGTACAGTTACAGTAGTTCTTTCCTACTTTCAATAAAGTTGTTTGGAAGTTTTTTTGGGGTGATATGCTTCTTCCAGAGATCTAAATCCTTGCCATTCTTGCAAGGGACATGCATCCCTAGATAGAGCTATTGTTGGGACTGAAAATTGCATGGTCAAATTTTAGTCACATATTGAAAAGTTTGAAGAATCAATGCCCTATGAATGCTTTTTATGCATATGTAGTCGATTGTCAGTTTAAGGCCTTGATGGTGTTTGAGTGGCTTAACACCTTTCATTTGACATATGCATGTGATCCACAATTTTATTTTTCCATCCCAAATCATTTGGTGAAGTCCCATTTTGAGCTAGTGTCAAAATTCGCAATTTTGCCAAAGTGTCAAAATGCATACAGTAGCCCAATTTGTCTTTGAATATCTTTTACCCAGAAATGTGTCATGACTCGCCACTTTGGGGATGTTTAGTGTGAATACCAAAGAACAAGTTTTTAGATCTTTAGCCCATTTCAAATCCATTTGACTAGGTTTCAAACCCCTCAAAGTTGGTCATTTATTGTTTCATGCATGTGTACTTGTTCACAATTCTAGGAAGCCCTATTCGACCAATTATGTCTTTGACCCAGTTGACCCAAATGAAGAAATCCCTTTTGCATTATGTTATAGGGGTCATACACTTCATATGTTCTAATTTTGAGATCATGACAAATCTGTTTGATTAGTTTGCTAACATGATTAAAAGCCCAATTTACATTGTTTTGTTATGACTAAGGTATCCAGATTGATCTGTACCCTTGTTCGGCATGTTATAAATTTGATCCTATGATTGGCAAGCCTAAAAAAATTGTACCATCATGTTGTGTCCTAGAAATCCTTGAAGTATGCCAATTCTCAAGTCATGAAAAATCTACCTACATACTTTCTTATGTCCGTCCATTTACCAAAAATTACTTTTTGACACATTTCCCATTTTAAAATTTCCAACTGCACGTTTTCAAAAATTTGCCAAATTCGTCCTATTATTTTTCATAAGACCTAATTATGGATTCTTATCCTTTGAATGGCAAAGAACTTATAGCCTAGTTTTCAAAACCCCAAGTGATCAATAACCCAATTTATAATGTCGAACCCGAGCCCAATTTACGTTTTTTAACACTTTATCTATAGGATAATTGAAGTAAGGATGTTCAGTGATTAAAATCTTTTGAATAGGAATTTTTCATGGGCTGATAATTTGTAGTATGGTAAAGCATGTAGGATTGAACACTCACGCCAACTGGTGGGCCTCCAGATAGAAATTCACAATTTGCAAAATTGATTAAAAGTGAGTTTTAAATAATGAATTGATGATTAAATTTGAATCTTGTCAGTTTGAGATGTTCAAATGGGTCAATTTGATGGATTAGTCATTTGAAAATGAATTTCTTTTTTAGCTGGACCCACCTTGGGTCCGACTATTCTCATTGAATTACAAAATCATATTTGCAGAGTAAAAGCATCTTGAAGAGCTTTAATGATTATGATTTCAAAAGTATTTGTTATACAATATGCAAATAAAGTTATACTTTAAAGTGAGAATGTTAAAGGCCTTCAAGTGTTTGTATTTTAAGAAAGCTAATATGTAAGACTTCATGGAATGATGTATTATGAAGATGAAGCTTTTTACAAGTCACTCACCAATAAATGGCAAAGCAATTGAAGGAGACATTTAAAGAAAAGAACCATGAAATAGAGGACTTCAAGAGTGTTGAAAATTGGACATTGCCTTTCCCTACACAACAATGGAGAGTTTAATTGGTTTCATTTAAATGTCAAATTGGCCTTATCCAAAAGTTGTGGGATTTGAATAATATAAAAGAGGGTTGCATACAGCCACTTTATCCAAGGTAGTTTCATGCAACAAATAGAGTTTTTAGATTTACAAGAGATGATAATATGAAAAGTGTTTTAGTTATGGCTTTGAGATTTGAATAAATTAGTCTCCCAAAAGCATCTCAAACCATTGTGGAAGAAGTCAACAGTAGGAGTAAAGTTTAATTTCCCTGGCAAAGGTTTGAAAAACATTGCCAATGTTTTGACTATGTTTTCTCTTACAATCCACCCAACTCCACATTTGAAAAGGAGGTTATCTACATGTATTGAGTGAAACATAGTGGATGAAAGCTGTTGAAGATGGGGTAGACATGACTCAAATGGCTAAATTATGACTGGCAATAGAAAAGGACAAAGCCACAAGCCAAGAAAGCTTCCACAACAAGGATAAAAAGAAGCATCTTTAGTGTCAATAATAAAATAGGAGTGAGTGATGTTCTACACCAATTAAGAAGCCATAGGGGAAGTATGTGGAGATCATGATAGCTGGGAAGCAATGGAGATGTCGTGCAAGGTCCATGCCAAACAAAATCATTTGTGGAAAAAATTACATCTAAGCTGAGAAAGGGAGCTGCTGGTCAAGGCAAAGCATTCAGGATAGAGTAATGTCAGTGCAATTCTTATTCATGCACTAAAAAAAGGGATGCTACTTTGAAACAAGGGAGACTAAGAAGTCACCAAGGGAGTTCAACAGAAGGGGACATAAAGTTCTACTTAATATGCTCTATTCTAATCCTTTACAAAAGGCATTTCATAAAATTTTAATCACAAAAAGAAAGAAAGGAATAAGGCCATACAAGCACCGAAGTTTGTAGGTACAAATCACAACATGGGATAAGTTCATAATAAAGTCAAATGGCAGGGCAAGTCATGCATCATAGATCATTTTATGGAAGAATTAAAGTCCACACAAGAGATTGAAGGCCCTAATGAAGAGGAGGAAGAGCACGTAGAATCTTTATTCAAGGCATTGTGTCTTCTATTCAATAGGGGCAAGTGGTAGCTTGAGGGACTTTATCCCACATTTTCTGTGGGAGGGGATTACCAAGCTTTTAAATACAATTACACTCAATAGGCTTACTTTCTTAAAGACAACTCCCTTTTGGGAAGTCGTGACTTGTGGTAGACCATGTGGATGGCCAGCTGGCGTCAACTAAAATTTTGACCAACAGAAATTTGAAGGTTTCACCAGAAAGTGAAGGATTTTGGTGGTCGCCATGTTGCCACTAGAAAATGAGATGGTCTCGTTGGTAGCGGCATGGCAACCTCCCAAGAGATCAAAAATGTGGCCCAAAAAATTGAAAATCCAACAGAGTTGGGGATGCCATGGGGCCACTCACTGGTTGACACATGGCACTGATTTATGGCCAAGCGAGGTATAAGGGATTTTTTTTAAAATAATAAATATGTTTCTTTTGTTAGCATTCAGTTGAGTAAATTGAAAAAATTGTTTTAAAAAGTGAATTTCATATAGTTCACACTATCAAAATTTTTAAATTTTTTAAATTTATTCTTTTAATTGCTTTGGCCATGGAGTTGGAGCCTGATTTTCAAATGGCTATTAGAGGGGCATTTTTTCCCAAAATATACACTGCAATATACCATTGGAACTAGGATGAAATGAGCTATCTGAATATGAAATTGGTTTTTGCATAGGATGTCATTGGTACACACTACAGGACGTTTTGTCTCTTAGAGTGATTTGTGTGTTTTATTAGGTGTTTTGAGTTGTCAGTTGCAAAATTTAGTGGAGAAACACCTTAAACATGTTCAGTGACTCTTGTATTTGGTTATTTTGGGTCTTTGTTGTGTTTTGGCTTTAAATTGATCAATTGGCACATATCTGAATTCAATTATCAGATTTTTGTCTTTTACTAAGATATTTTGCATTTGGAAAGACAAAACAGAAGGGATATGATTAGCAGTTGATGGGAGAAGGTAGAGAGAGGTTATTCAAATTCTTGAGAAAGAATTTTGAGGGGACACTTGTCATCTTTTGATCAAATCTGAGAATTGCTTCTTTGCTATATTTTCTTTCTTCTTCTCTATGGAAAAGTTTGTTGGTTGGTTTTCAATTTTCAGCTCTAGGAGTTTTGCCTAGGTTGTGAAAGCCACACACCCAGCATTTCTTCTTGTATGAACAACAGTTGTAGTTTTAATGCAGATAGTTTGGATTTGTTGGGTTATTTGTGAGCTATTTTCTATACATCTTTCATGTATTTATTTTCAAGAAAAATGAATAAAGCACAACAAAGGGGTTTACATTCATTTTGAATCTTGTCTCCTATTCATGGATCTATAATTTCTTCTAATTTATGAATCAAGAGCATAAATTAGGTTGCATTTATTTTAGGAATGTATGTGATTGAAGTATCTTTCTGATGGAACAAAGAGCCATATAATTGCTTAATGTTTATCATAGAGTTTGTAGATTTCATGATAGGATAGTCTGAGTATGAGATTCATTTTGATGCAAATGTCTATTCACAAGGTGAAAGATAGATCAGGGATCTTGATGTAGGAGTTATGTCAAAGATTTCTAAAAGATGTATGGTTGTAATTCATGTAATTTCCCAATAGATAAGGCACTGATCAAAGATAGGATCATTAGGTTTTGTTGTTCATACTTGAGTCTTGTTGAAATCAACATATTAAATCATCTTTTCCTTTTTATGTTGAAAGTTATTCAAATTCTAACCCTCACTTAGCTTACCAATTTCATGAGTCATGCTATTTTCTATTTCATGCTTGTGATTTCTTGATTAAGTATAGAAGATTTAGGGGTTTCATCTGTTATTCTAGATCCTGATTATGCTCATTGCACTAGTCACATAATCAAATCTTAAGAGGTTCACCCGCCTAGGTTTTGCAAAGCCTAAAGTGAAGAAGGAGTGTAGCCTTATAGTTGGCCTAGGTTCTTGGTGAATTGTGTTCATTATTGGAAATAGCTGCCCATAGATGCATTCTTGCCTTGAATACTTGGTGATTCAAATTATGTTAAATCAGGAGCCAATAGACTACAAGTCAAAAAAGTTGTGGGAAGTGCAAATGTAAGAATTAATTAATTTGTAGAAAGAAATGATGTTGAATGAAGGAAGAACCTAAAGATTATAGTACATTCATATATGTGGATGATGGTTCTCCTAGCACTCCAACTAAACAAGCAAACCAAGGTACAGTTTACCAGCAAACAAGGAATGATGAGTTGCAACATTAGGTTTTCGAGCAGTAGATAGTAGGTGTCGAGAAATAAGTAGAAGATGTTGATTGAGTCATAGAGGGGAAATGTTGACCATCAAATAGACAATGTCAAACATGCAACCTAGATCCTTAATCTAAACAAGAAAGGGATAATGAGCTTGAGATTATGTTTTAAGATGAACCTATTGAAGAATAGAGAAGAAAACTACCTGTACAAGCCAAGTATGTAAGAAGACATTATAAACATGAACAAATATGGTATTATGAAAAGAAAGAAACATACAAATGATACATGTTTACTTTGTAAATTTGAGCCCAAATCAGTGAAAGATTCTTTAGACAATGAAGATTAGATCCAGGAAGTGAATGAAGAAATTGAACAAATTGAGAAGAATAACACTTGGACCCTAGTACAAACACCAAAAGACAAAAATGTTATTAGAACAAAATAGGTTTTCAAGAATAAGATGAATGAAAAAGGTGGAGTTACAAGGAACATGGAAAGATTAGTATACATAGGATATGCTCAAGAGGAAGGTGTTAACTATGGAGAAACTATTTCTCCTATGACCAGACTTGAAGAATTTAAAACTCTGCTTGCATATTTAGCCTACAAGAACTTTATGGTATGTCACATTGATGTCAAATCCACATTTTTGAATGGTATACTTTTGGAAGAAGTGTACATAGAATAATCAGAAGGATTTATGGACACGGACAAGAAGAATATGGTATGTAAACTGAAAAAAGCTCTCTATATGTATTGAAAAAAACTCCGAGATCATGGTATGAAAAACTACACAATTATTTGGTGAAGATTGGTTTTGAAAGGACAAACGATGACAATAATCTATACTTGAAGACTAGTAAGAACAATGAATTACTACTATATGAAATATTTGTTGATGACAATATATTTGAAGGAAACAAAACATTATGCAAATCATTTGCTGATGAAAAGAAGATGGAATTTGAAATGCAAATGTTTGCTAAAATCAAATTCTTTATTGGTTCGCAAGTATATCAAATGAAGTTCCATATTTTCATTACTTAGTCTAAATATATCAAGGAGATACTAATTTTTTTGGAATGGAAGAATCAAGACCATTGAGCACACCTATGTCTACAAGACATAAATTATCTAAAAGTAATGTATCTATTGATGTGAACTAGACACTATATAGATCAATGATTACAAAATTACAATATGTTCATAGAAGACCTGATATTGTATTAGTTATTGGGATAGTTTATATATTTTTAGCAAATCCTAAGGAGAATAATATGATGTAAGTGAAAAGGATATTGAGATATCTGAAAGGTATAGAAGATTATGGATTGTATTACAAGAGAAGTGATAGATTTGAACTAGATGTATTCACTGACTCTGATTGGATAGGAAATGTTGATGATAGAAAAAGAACTAATAGAGATGCATTCTTTCTAGGAAAGAGATTGGTGTCATGGATAGGGAAGAAACATAATTGTATTTCCCAATCAACAACTAAGGCCGAGTATGTGGCAATTGTAGTAAAATATTTGAACATTATGTGGATCAAACAAATTATGGAAGGAATAAAAGAAGAAATTACATATCCAAATGGTTATCTATTATGATAACACAAGTGCTATTAATATATCAAAGAAACCAGTAATGCATACTAAAACCAAGCACATTGCTATCAAGTATCACTACTTGAGAGAACTAGCTCAAGACAGAGAAGTGAAGTTAGAATATGTGCACACCAAAGAACAAATTGTAGACATATTCACTAAAGCCTTACCTAACGATGCTCATGAATATCTTAGACATAAACTAGGGGTGATTCCCCTAAGAAAATAAACTTAAGGGGAAATTGTCTATTGCATCAAACGTGATAATTAGAATATCTTATACATTGATGCAAACAGTTTAATTTTACTTTAAGAGGTGCCTATGGTAATCAAGTTAAGAAGATGAAGGAGACCATCATAAAAAATTAGTCATAGATAGATGAATTTTTTTAGCTAGACATGAAAATATCTACATAATCCAAATGTATAAAGTACATGAAGCCAAGAAAGCTAGTATCTTTGGCATTGTTGTGAAAGAGGGAGAGAATCAATATAGAGGGAGAGAATTACTAAAGAGGGAGAGATTTGAATAGAACTGAAGAATATGTACAAAAGGATGTCTAAACTTAGAACTTAGAGGGAGTTTATGAAATTGTAGATATGAGAATTAAAATTAAACATAGGATATTTGACACTAACGAAAGTGGAATCTTTTTTATTGCATGGTAAAAAAGATAGAGATTGTATTCCTATAATGCAACATATTTGAGGTGTTCAATGAGGTGTTAAGGTGTTGTCATCAATGCCAAAGAGGGAGGTTGTTAGAAACTACAATTAGAACAATTTTTTTATTGTCATTGATGTCAAATCTACTGATGAAACATGTTTCTATCTGATTTAAATGTCATATCTATTTGATTGATGAAGAGGATTTGAGAAGTTTCTCATAATAAAAGCACCTAGAGGAAAGGTTGAGTTATAAATTAAGCTACAATGGACCTTTGATTATTAGAATTTGACAAGAAAAATTTATTGTATATATCATGTTGATGTTCAAGTCTTTACAGTACAAGTCAAGATGTATCACTTATGTTAAGCTTAACCAAGCAAGAGAGTAAAAGGTTCAAGAACTTTAAAATTCATTCCAAGTGATGCTAGTGTCAACCGAGCCATAGTAAGTGTTGAGAAAATTGACTATTGATCAAGAATTAGTATCAACTGAGAAAACAAGTTGATTTTGAGCTAGAGTTTCTATAGTGATAGAGAAATTCAATGATGCCCAAGTGTCATAGATTAGTAATGGTCAAGTGATAGTATTTTGAATGCATATGTGAAATCATGATTTCTAGCTAACTTGGTTTATTCCATGGAATATGGAAATTTTATTGAAGGAAAGATTGATGAGTTGGATCATTTAATTCAAGGAGAGGACTAGGTAAGATACCTAATGAACAAATTTTGGTGAGTAGTTTCTAGAAAATTAGGATTATGAACATATACAATGAACCTAATGAATCAAATCATAAAACCTAAGATCTATGGTGATCATGGAAACTACAAAGTCCAAAATTGCCTATTTAAGGAGGTATAGAGCCAAAATTTAAAGAATGTACATAAAGGGGTGGAATGAGCATGAATGAGATATACACAGAAGATAATAGAGAAGAGAATATGTGTGTATTTCTAGTAAGAGGGAACAAAGTTGCTAAGGTTGATAAAAGAATCTAAGGAAAAGACTTAAGTTTTTTTTTAAGATAAGGGTGATTACTTGAAGAGTTTCCAAGAAAATCAAGGACAAAGACAACAAGAAAGTCTTATCAAGGAATCAACACATGAACTGAATAGAGATCTAAAACTACAAAGTTAGTTGTAATCATATAGATTAAACCTTACTATTTTCTTTCTAATCATTGTGAATAGTTTGCATTGAAATCCTTTTAATCAAATGTTGACCTAACAATCATTGAAGGACTTAATAGTTTGTGTAAATACTTTAGCAAAGTAAAATTCTTATAGAATGATCAAAGTCCTCTAACAAGGCCACTCTAAACAGGGTGATTAAATCCTCTAAATAGGTCACATTTAATAGTGTGTATTATAACCTTTAATAGGGTTAGCTCCTAATTG